>LPNX011107788.1:319626-359552 GCA_001517045.1 Pseudotsuga menziesii
AACACGCTGAAAAATTTGGCAGCTGGAAGCGAGAGCAGGGTTTTGGTTTCTTCGCTAGATGAAGAGCTGCTAGGTGTGTTCGCAGTGCGGCCATTGAACTCGACCTTAGGAGGAGGCCCGTACTCATTATTCCAACCTCAACCTCACAGCATAGCTGTAGCAATCGTTTTCAATATCGAACTTCCCCACGCGGAACCACAAGGAACCCCAAACAGGGAATCGATCCTTCAGTGTCACAGGGAGAACACACAGGAGACGCCTTTGAACAATTGAACTCAAGAAAATGAAATATTCAGTGTTTAAATCCCTCTAGAAGAGATTTTAACGTAAATTGTGGAGTCTGGTGCACCATGGAAGAAGCATGGGAGATGGACGGATTAACCCTAATCGAAAAAATCACAGGAAGAAACCCCACCCTGGGGCAAATGAAGGAATGGGTGTCACATGCCCCAATTTTGTAAAATAATGTTATTTATTTTAAATTGATTCCTAAGACATTATGTTAAATTTAATGCTAAGTTGAAACTGATGACTCAGCGTAGTCAAAAGATGTGGAATGTAATTCTGAATATTTTATTTTAATAAATAAAAAGTGAAGACAAGAGCTTGGGAGAGCTATTAATAAGAGTGTTACTGGTCAAACTGGTGGAAGGAACTAGGTGGAGAGAAAAAGGACAAGTGGCAACATCCTCAAACACTTCCTATGTTGCAGGTGGCAACTTCCCTACATTTGGGGTCATTATCCCTCAAGAAAGTGGGATCAGAGCAAGTGGCTCAATTAATGACAACTAACCCAAAAAGACCTAGGCAATCTTATAAAAATGCCCAATGTAGAGAGCTAAGGACGCTCATATATTTTCCAGGAGAAGAATCATTCAGGGGGACTGCACTTCAAGGAGTTCATTGGGAAAAAGGGAAATTGTAAGGAAGGTGTTTTGAAGGATAAACTGCAGGAACTTGATTTGATACAGCTTTCTAGTTGCAGATTTGACTGATGAGTTCAGGATTGGTATTGAGTCTCAGGACTAGTACTTGGTTATTTGCTTTACCTAGTTCCATTCAGGGAGACCAGAGCAGGCTCGGGGGTCTTGAGGAGTCGCTGTTTGAGCGCTCTCCAGGAGTTGGTAGGGAGGAACGGCTTCCCATTGCTGTTGGCGACCAACTTTAAGAATAGGTTCTGTTATTTACTAATTTCTGTGTTAATATTTGTGTGTGAGTGAATGATGCATTTTCAGGTTATGATGTAAACTTAGAGGATAGAATATCTTAGCTTGTTTAGTAATGAAATTATTCTTGATGAAAAATAAATCCTACCTGTGTTTTTCCCCATTTGGAGTAATTCAGATCGTACTCTAGCACAAGTGGTGTATTTAAATGAAGAAAGTATGATGTAAATATAAAATAAGATGTTAGCTTGATTATTAGAATGTTTTCTTTTATTTATTATCAAAAGAAATATTATTCTGTACATAGAGTAGTGTTAGACCTAGACTGTGAATGTCAGATTATTAGAAAATGAAAGGAAGCTATATCATTATACTAACAGTAGTATGTTTTGGTAGATGAAATAGTTCTCTATACAACATTCACTTCCGTAATCTTTATATCTATTTTGAAACAAAAGGAAAATACTATAATAGTTAAAATGTGTAGTGTTAGGTTAAATAAAAATGCTTTTCAGCTCTACAGTTTATTTCTTTTCCTATTTAGGATAAATAACTACTATATTTATAGCAACCAAACTACGAGTAAGGATAGAAAAATCTTGATTTAATTCTAAAGATAAAACTAGTTGGTTTAAGATTTTATTTATGGTTGGTAATGTAAATAATTTATTCATTTTAACTCGCTGAACTTAAACAAGTTCTACAGCTACTAATCTGTCTCTTATAGAATCTAAACAGACACTACAATATATTTTAGAGGAAAGAACATAGTTAATTTGTTATTTCTCTTATTTTATAAATACTAATGTTATAATATAAATAGGGTAACATAGAATAAAGAAGGGACTTCTTTATAAATTATTTAGTATAGAGGGCATAAGAATATAACAATAAAATATTTTCCCATCTATATACATCATAATTAGACTAAATATTAAGATAATATAAATAATTAGAAGAGCAATATTTACTTGTAGTAAAATAACAATTCTTATAACATTATAATAAGTATCAAGTAAACATGAACTTTGTACTTAAAGATGTAACTATACAGTTACATAAGTACAACTCAAAAACATTAAAATTACTTGTTTTTCTTTCTGAAAGTTAACCAATATAAAATAATATTTACAACCTTATTAGAACAGAGAGAATTAAGGTAACTGTGGTTTTTCCGACAACAACATCAATAACTAACCACCACAGAAATTTAGCAACAGAAACATTAAAATAATTTACAGGGTAAATTCAAATGTATTAACTTGCAAGAAAATAAATTCACAGTACTTAAACATCCTCGATTCACCGAGCTTAATAATCCATGTTACAGTAAAAGAAACAACCGAGTATTTTATAATATTATATTGTAATAAAAAGATACTTTAAAAACAATAAATACATCTTTACATCACGGAGTTAGGGTAAAAACCCTACTGTATCAAAATCACAATAGAGGTATCAAACGAAAGAGTTTAAGCTCCTTCTAATGCCTCTCGGCTTCTAAGAGTTAACAGAGTGAGGCGTTATCGACCTTCCCTCATTTATGTACATTTTATACACAAAATCTAGAAGCAAAATCAAAATTTACAGGTCACAGCCTAAGTCGAAAGCCCTGCATAAAGCAAGGGTTTATCATTAACAGAAGCTATGAACCAAGTTAACTCAGGTAAACCAAAACCACAAGGGTTTTGCAGGCCACGACGACCAACCATCAAATGTCCCATAAGGAACTAAACAAGGACGAATTGCCATGGGATCTCCAAGGCTTACCCGTGAGCAAGCGGTTGTCCCAGGCTTGCACCAACCACGACGAAGGACAAGCTGTCACCTGTGTAACAACAAACACATTATCGTTAAGATTTGAACTTATATATAAACAGAGATGTAAAGAAACTAATGTACCAATAATAATGCTTACCTAAAACTTCATTGAAATGTAACCACCCACAAACAGTAGTGCAGCTACCAACGCAAGGAGGAACAAATCCTTCATCTGCCACAGGAAAAAGGGAGTTTACCAACGTAGTATTGACCACTGACGGCCAAGAGATGGAGTGAAAAGCCAAGAAAGTATATACACTTGGGCCGCAACTGTTTCCCAACTAAAAGTCCACTATGCTGCGAAACCCTAAGACCCAACAACTCTTGAGATGTGAAACCACGAATCTCACTATTGGGCCACAGATGAGTGAAACTTTTACAGTCTGGTGATTACTGAAATGAGCCAGCCGCGAAGGTGAAACCCCGAAGGAAAAAAACCAACCCAGCCCAAGCAGCAAACAAATTTGTTACATCTCTTCTCTATCGAGCGTTCAGGGCGAGCTCACGAGGTGCAGAAGCAAGCTGGGAGACTACCAGCAATGAGTTGTAGAGCGATAGTGCAGTCAAAAACACAGTAGCAGAGCAGCCGGAGGCCGAAAACAATGGAGGGAATAACACGTTTAGGGTTCGCGAGTGCCTTTTTACTTCACAACGCTTGGCTGTGATGAGTCCACGTACTCAATCAAAATTATTTGCATGCAATGGATAATCTCAATAGTTCCAGCGTATTATCAGCAAAATGATTTTCCATTCCAATCATACGGTGGTGTGAAGGTTCTACAAGGTTCGATACTCCCAAAGTCAACCAAGCATGCACACTATATTGTAAACAAAAGAAACATTAATATATAAGTTAGGCCATAAACTTATCAAGGCCGTGGTCAATACTACGACCCATCATTTATGCAAAAATGGTATTCATTCAATTAGACAACTATAACTCTATCAAAGGTTATGCCATTTAATATTTTACAAAAGAAATTCATAAAATTAATTTATGGTAAGATACCCTTCTTGCTAGAATTATTCTAGTTATACATTTGAGTATTTATTTATAAACTACTAAGTTTGCAAATGAAAAGGGTAAGCCTTCTAGTATTTATCAGGCTTGTCAATAGGCAACTTTTAATGAATTAATAACAATAACTGGACAATATCTTCCAAGTAAGTTATGTGTAGAAGAACTCAGTTCATCAACACTAACTTAGTCTAATTGATAGCAGTATGTAATGAGTATATAATTCCTTTAAAACTTCAAAGCTTTGGAAGATGGAATAATAGTACAAAAACTCATTAACTATTGCGCATTACTTTCATATCATAAGGAGTATCCAAAATTTATCATGATGTAAATGGTTTATGTTCACAATTTAAGATAGACCCTTAATGTAAAAACCTGCCATCTTTAGTCTGTGTGTAAGGAAAGATTTAAGGCGTTTACACATGACAACTTTGGTAAACATTGATAAACATCGAAGAGGTTAGTTCGCAATCAAAACTATAAATTACAACTAGAGAGAGGAAGCAACTGTCACCAATCTGTTAGGACAAAAATATCTTTTTTATGGCGTCTTTAAAAAGAATAACGATCTAATGGTTTTACCTCATAAAAACATTTGAAATTGAACAACATTTATATTCTTTTACTGAGCTATTATTTTTGCAACGAACATGTATCTGTATGCTTTATGATTATTGACAAGCAGCACCGGATCCTTCTTACCTATAATTTTGTAAGAGCAGGTAAACTTTCCTCGTTAGCTCAAAAGCTAAGTGAGCCCCAGAATACCAAGACAGTTCCACCTTGTGGTCTCAAAGAAAAATAAGTCATTAAACTGAAAAAGAATTATTCTATAAGATAAACATAATCAAGTAGATAATCCAAATTATGAAATCATTAACATATAACTAATTAAACCATTAATTGACTGCATTATTGAATATTATCTGTATTTTCAAAATTTTAAAATTTTCAGAAATTTTGGGATTTTGACACTGGGGCCAGGAAAATTTGGACAGGGATTCAAGGTGAATGCTTGGTTATTAATTCCCTTGCAAATGGATGGTTCAGCTTCATGTTTAGATGCAGAGAGGATGCAAACCTCAAATGCAGCAGAGTTTGGACATATGGGAAAACCCCATTTCAGTTAAATCAGTGGACCCCCTTGTTCAATGTGGAAACAGAGCAACTAGACACAATACTAGTCTGGGTTCACCTGCAAGGACTACCATTGTAATTCTGGAACCTGGCCTGGCTTCATGAAATCAAGAATGAGTTGGGGACTTTCATTGAAGTGGACCTCTCATTTCAGCAGACGAGCATCAAAAAGTTAGCCAGGATCCTAGTCTCTTTCAACATCAGAACCAATCTTCCTGAAGGCTTTAATTTTGAATGGAAAAACAAGCAAAAAGACAGCTGTTAGACTATGAAGGGCTCCCATTTCGATGTCGCAAATGTCATGAAACAAGACATTTGAAAAGAGACTACCCAAACTTTGTTCCCTCAACAACTAGTAGAAGGAAGTGGGTTATGTGAACAGAGGCCTCGAGCTCCAAAGAAACTGATCCGAACACAACTTCAGATGAAAATCCTCTTAGGTCGGAGGGCACAGAACAACCATTGGATCTCCCTGAAAGAGCAGGAGCAATAGCGGTAGAAGGGCCTCCTCAACAGATGAAACAATGTCGGATCACGTCTCCCCCATCGGGTATGAACACTTCTTCCCTTAGCAATCAATTGAATGATTTATATTTGAATGAGGAAAAATATTTTCCTACCCCTATCACAAACAGTCCCCCTCCCCCAAAAAAACGACACCTCCTCCCCCGCATTCAAAAGTACCTCAAATTCAAACCAGGTAGCCTCCCCTTCCACCATAAAAAATGACTCACCCACTTAGCCCTCCTCTATCTGTTTCCACCTTCGTTCAAGGGATGTTCCAATCCTTCAAAAACCAAAAATCCCTACAAAAGGACTAGGGGTAAATGCCAAGATCACATCCAAAGGGAAAGGGAGAGGAAGACCATCTCACCTCTCTATGGCCCAGAGCATGGCGCTCAAGGATCAGGTAAGTGGTAGACAAACAACCATTTTCAGGGTACTTTGAGCAGTGCAAACCCCAGATGGGGTGCCCAAATGAAATTTCTCTCCCTAAACTACAGGGGTCTGGTAAGCACTTGGAAAAAGCTTGCCCTAAAAAGGATGATGGAGGTTCTATCACTAGAAGTCATCCTTATACAAGAAACAATGGGTTCAATGCTGTAAGTTGAAACTAGTTTAACATCACTTCTTTTGCAATACTCTTTCACAGCGCAAAGTGCCATCGGCCACTCTGGAGGTCTAGCAATTGGATGGAAGAAAACAAGCATTCGGTGCACAAACTCAGGAGGTGCATGCTTATATCTAAATCGAAGTCATTTTTTTCAAATTTCTTTGGGCCTTGGAACTAGAACCAACAACTATGGAGAACTCATGACATTAAAATTACTTCTTTGTTTTTCCAATGAAAGAAATTGTAGACAATTACAAGTATATGGTGTCTCAATGGTGGTTATAAACTGGATGAATAAGATACATAAATGTAGAACTGCTTCTCTAGATGCATTATTTGAAGAGACAACCCATTCTCTCTCATTCTTTTAATTAATCTCTTTCACTCATGTTTACAGGGAGCGAAATAAGGAGGCAGATAGGCTCTCAAAGAAGGGTCTGACATTGCAATGGGGTGAATGGAAAATTTTGGAAACACAGGACTCCAAGGCCATGGAATATCCACACAGGCCTTTTATAAATCCATCACTCTAAAACTTTTTGTAAATTTGAACTATATTTTTGAAAGCATAGCACAAAATTAGTCTTTTATGACTAGATGCTTTACTGAATTGTTTACTGATTTTTTTTTTTCTGCCATTGACTAAATTGATGTTTTAATGAATGAGTTAATGAATATTGGTTTTTTTAGTTGTTGAATGATTGAATGGTTTAATGAATTTTTAAAGAATGATTTAATGAAAGAATTTTTCAACTATTGAGTGAAATAATTTGCATTGTAGATGCATTGTTATTTGCTTTGTGAAGTAGTGAAATAAATTGTTATTTGCCAGTATAGGCATTGGGTTTGGGGAATTGAGAGTGATGTGAGAAAGAAGGTCATAGGGCTTTAGTATTTCACATTATACACCTCTCCACATATTTGGATTTTTTTCTCTAGTTTCTATTGAAAGATAAATTCTTTCCAAAATGGCTTCAAACACATTTTTCAATTTTCAACCACCCTTACCAAATTGCATCCCTAGCTACAAATATTTTTCCAAATCAATGTTGCAATTTTCATCTTGGGATATATCGCTGACGGCCCAGATATATCATTATCAATAGGTGCATCAAGCATGCATAATTAGGCATCATCATAGAGCAAGGCACTCATCATCATATACAAGTGTAGATAAAATAAACTCATCCTAAAATAAACTCATCCTCAGAGATTTGCAGATACTTCCTTGTCACTAGTCACTATCAAATGTTGTCACTGGTTAGATCAAAGAAGTCTACTCATACATTGCTCATGCCACAATACCAAGGAGTCTACTGATATACTGCTTATATCAAAACATCTACTCATACACTGCACAATATCACTTAATCATCACTCTTTATGTCGTATCAAGTCAATGCACAGTCATAAAGACTGTCACCTTCTGAACTCAAAAGGGTGCAAGACTAAACCTTGGAGAGTCCTTCAAACCATAAGTTTTGATCAAAGTTCTCATGAACAAAAAATCTACGGCTATCAAAATAGTCACAATTCAAATGTTGCTTCATACTTACGGTAAAGTCATACTTACTTGAACATGGACTGCTTGATGAATTTACACAATGCTTAGTAACTCCTACTTCTCCAACTGTGTATGTATAACACCCTTTACTATTGTTGCTCCTTAGTCCCAAATCTCCTTATTAGCTTCCTTAGTGATGCCCGAAATTCAGAGC
Organism: Pseudotsuga menziesii; assembly: GCA_001517045.1. Taxonomy (NCBI): domain Eukaryota; kingdom Viridiplantae; phylum Streptophyta; class Pinopsida; order Pinales; family Pinaceae; genus Pseudotsuga; species Pseudotsuga menziesii. The sequence goes on from LPNX011107788.1 coordinate 327,604, forward strand.
TAAAATATTCACTCTCTTCCACCAAAATTTTTAGAGTAGTGAAACACCCAAAAAAAACTTGTCATCAGTGTGGTGTTAAGGTCACAATCAACTGTTGGTAAGTCAAATGGTTGTTGCTGTAATAAAATTCAGACTGTTGGATGGTTGAAGATCAATAGTCACTATCCCACAAAAATCACAGTGCCTTAGCTAGGGAAAAAATATTAGTCCTTCAAAATTATGATTTCATCCCCAAGAGAAAGCAACTTGGCTCCACCAAAATTATTCTCCATAGCCCAGCAATTTTTTCATGAAAAACTGTCCAAAAATGAATATTAAGTCGCTAGTTTATTTAAGTCTTTTTTTCTTTCAAAAAATTGAGAAAATTGAGCCTTAAATATTTTGATACACACACTTTATATGAAATGTATGCAGTGTATTCATGGAATGCTCTTGGACTATTAGCTTGGACTTCATCCTGTTGAGGCTGCTAAACTTTAGTTGTGACTGTGTAAGAACTATCCTAGTGGGTTGTGACTATGTAAGACCTATCCTAATCGGTTGTGACTATGTAAGAAATATCCTAGTGGGATGTGAATGTGTATCCTAGTGGTATGTGATTGTGTAAGACCTATCTTAGTGATATGTGACCATGTAAGAACTATCCTATTGGCTTGTAACTGTGTATCCTAGTGGGCTATGATATCCTAGTGGGTTGTGACTGTCTTGATCTCTCCTAGATGGGATATGGACTATGATGTTCTCCCTCAACCTTAATATGAATTGTGGTAACCTCTTATAAGTAGGTGAGGGATGATTTGACCTTACCTCTCTAGAAGTGACTTGTTTGCATCCCATCTTAAGCTGAGTTGTGGTTGTGTTAATCCCTAAATTAAAAGGGTCTTCACACTTGGTGACTGAGATATATTAAATGCATCTAAAATAATTGAACTCAATACATTTAGTGTGTCCCTCGATAGTGTCATTTTAGCTCTCAAATTCCACATATCCTAATTGGATGTGTCTTTGACTACAACAAATATCACTTGTTGAAAACAAGATAGAATAGGAATTGAACACAGGAGCTACCTTTGGACAATGGGTTGGTGTACCATTAAGCTTCACCCCTTTAAATACTAGGAATCCATAATGGTTTGTTTACAAGGTGTGGATTTCTATCTTAACAATTCACCTTCAAATAACACCCTGGCTCAGGTCTCCTTTCCATCACCAACCACTTGCCTGTGTTACCTTGTTGAAAATTGGACATGCTAGGAATCAAAGCTATGATCCACCATCGTTTGATAAACTGCTTTACCACTGAGGTTATTTCTCTTTTTGTGATGGGAATCCATGCTGGTTGCATATAAAGGTGTGGATTGCTAGCTCCAACACTATTGTCCTAAAAAATGTCTTATAGTGAGATATCATGGTAGTAATGTTTGGGAGAAATGGGGAAATGCAGAATTTGAAATAGGGTTAAATGTGAATCATATAAAGAATAAAAAGAGAAAAAAGGGGGATAATCCCATCGCAGACCTAGCCATTGAAGACCTATCCTACACCCCGCCAACTTCAAATGTGAGATCAGATTCCATGAGGGATATGGGGACATAAATGACCCCTATTGCAAGCCAAGAGCCTTCAAGAATAGGAACCCCTATCAGAGTTACAACACCTTCAACTAGGATCCCTGTTAATTCACGACCATCTACTCTAGGAAGATGTGTAGCACCAGTGGAGGCAGTAAAAAATTCTCAACTGGGCGTGAAAAACCATCACGAATTATCAGAGAAGCAAGTGCATGAGAGCACTAGAAGGGAAATTATGGCTCTAGGTGCACAATTTGGGAAAGTCAAATATCATGTGATGGGCTAGTAAAGAAGTTTAAGAGCAAGATGCTTCTAAATCACTTAAGACTAATGATATGGAACATGCTAAATTGAATGTCCTAGAGGCTCAGGCTGCAGCATGAGAGGAGGCAGAGTAGGATAAATACATGACCATGTGATTCTCTTGTAAGCCTGAGAAAGTAATCAAAAAATAAAAGCAGAAGCTGAAATGAAGAGAATAGAGGTATACTCTCCATGCCTCCTAACTTTCATGTATCATCTTATGAAAACCTTAGTTCTTTCGTAGTTATAATCGAACATTGTGAATGGTGGAAGATTTCATCCAATATGTAGGAATGGTCTTAGTACTAAATCTAGACAGGCTCAATCGATGGCTTCCTTTGCAACATGATAATAGGGTAAGAGAATACTACCAATAAATGACCATAATCTAAAAATATCAATAACCTCACTAGCTGATTTTCATTACTTATAGTCTCATCACTTGTGTAATACCTGGACTTATTAGCTTACTTTGGGTTTCTTTTACATTCAATTCATGGCTGATTTCCATCAAATTGGATTATAGTTGTTTTGCGTAAAACTTCTCAAATAAACAAAACTATTTACACCATTTCAAAACCAGTAGCCCAAGATTGTTTCTCAACTGAGTTCCAACTCTATTGATTGCATTATAATAGTTATAACCCTTCCCATCAGAAAACTAGCATCTAATAAGATGCATGGCATTCTGCAATTCAAAAATAGGTTGACAGTTAAACATTACACAAGCATTATATATGGCTGGAGCTAATTGCAAAGACTTGACCACTCAAGTAGTTATGTATATAATGCTGGCTGTAGGTAGATAATTCCATGCAAAGATTGAGATGAATTACTTTAAGGAGTCACTTCTGTTAGCAGCTGTATAATGAATGTGCAAACTCAACACTTAATTATGCCGTAAGGCGTTTCAACAAGTGGAAACTAGTCTCCGAATTTAATGCTTTTTTGTTTTTCACCTGTCGATACTTTTGTCTGACAATTCGGATAATCTCCATCTTTGATTAGGTTAGGTGCACAGTCCAGTCCGCCATTACTATTGCTACTTACGGTCAAGGTATTTACGGTCAACTTTTTCAATTCTGTCGTCAGACGGAGATAAGATGTCTATTTTCCAGGTCTATATGTTGTTCTCTTCCTTGGTATTATATTTTGATTGAATGATCTTCAGCACTGTAAATATATCATGTTGAAAGTGAAACAACTTGATGCTTTGCAGAGATTGCAACAATTTTACAAGTCGCTTCAAGTTTTGGAAGACACTTGGGTAGAATCATTTGATCGTAAGCCTGGTGCCTTTATTGAACATGATGTAGGCCTCAGTGAACCGGAACATTCTTAAGTCTCTAGCACTTCTATTAGTGATCCAGAGAGAACTGGTTGTAAGAAGAATAGAAGTCAAGGCCACAAGCGAAAGCCATCTGGGGACGCGTCTAAACTAGAACAACTATGTAGGCCACTGGTCCCAAATCCACATATCTTTGTTCTTTTGACACATAATGTAAAAGGTTATTATTAAGTTCTGTTTAGGACTTACATTTTCTACTGGGTAGAAAAACTGTATTAAGCAAAATTTCTGGATTTTGATGCACAGGTCAAATGATTTTTGAGATGCTGGATGATATAAGTAGGAGGGAAAGGAGAATACATGAGATGAAAGAGGGTTATGGATGCAAGACCAAGGAAAACTATGAGATGAAAGAGGATAATGGATGCTAGACCACGACAAAGTATGAGATTTCAGATTCTTTAGAATCCTCATAGCCTTTTGAAAGTGTGAATTCTTGGAGTGATTTAAACCTAGAAAGAAAGGTTTCTAGCAAAGCTTCACTTGCCCCTTCATCAGTTTTGCCAGAGAGTACCCAAACTTCAGTGAAGCCTAGGATTTTTATGAATTCTTTTGCTCCAGCTTTACTTTGGTTTCCAAGAAATCTGGTTACTGGTAGCTCACATCCAATTAGTTCTATCAATATTGGCACCCAAGGTCTTGACCCTAAACATTATTTGACAACTAATCTGGACAAGATGCAGAGAGAACAACCCAACAATCCTAAAAAGAGTACCCAAGGTCATATTAATGGTGTTAATGTGTCTACCTGTGAGAATCCTGACTCTAAATAGGTAACCTCTATAGAGTATTGAAGGGTAAAGTGGAAGGGGCTGACCAAACAGGCAAATCATCACGAGCTTGCAGAAAATTGGTTGGTGGTGGTGGCAAGAATGGTACCCAAGGCTTGGATGAAGCCCTTGCAGAAATGGCTAAAAGGTTAAGTGTGTTCCTTTCTTTTGCAATTTGATTCCCTTATTTTAGGAATCCTAGAACTCTGGAAGAAGCCATGCGGAAGGATAATTTCTGTTTTGAACAAAACAAAAAGAAAGAAGGAATAGCCAACTGGAAGGCTAAAAAGAACACTAATCAGCCTGAGTTCAAGAAAAAAGAGTTTGTACCCCAATTTTTTTTTAGGAATAATAAGAACAGAAATCATTCTAATGGTAAGAACTTCCAAGGAAACAGAAATGGTGCTCCTAATAATTCCAATAATTCAAATAACTTCAAGGGCAAGGAAGCTTCAAACAATCATGGAAATTTCACTAAGAATTTCAAACGGAAGGAGCCTGTTAAGTGCTGGGAGTGCAATGGCCCGCACTATGCTTCAGTCTGCCCAAATCGGAAGAAGCCAAACAACAATATTCATACTATACAAGATGAAATGATTGTTGGAGATTTTGCAAGGACTATGCCCCGAATAAATGCAGGGTTGGAGAACCGCCAAGCTGATTATCAAACTTCCATGGTGGAAGTAGAAGGTGTGGTTAACCAAACCCCTGTAACTATTTTAATAGACCCAGGTGCTAGTCTTAGTTACATTTCACCTCAGATAGTAGAAAAGTGTAATTTGATTGTTGAAAAGTTTGATAACTCATGGTTAGTTCAATTAGCCACAGGGGCAAAAAGGAAAGTAACCTGTTATGTTAAGGAATGTGCTTTAGTTATGAATGATTTTAAGACTACTGTTAAGTTAAATGTTTTGCCACTTGGCTCGTATGACTTATTGATTGGTATGGATTGGTTAGAATAGCACAGGGTAGTTTTAAACTGTTTTGATAAAACATTTACGTGTGTAAATAATAATGAACCACCAATAACAGTTAAGGGTGTTCCTAGGAAAACTGTAATTAGGCAAATTTCTGCCTTACAACTCAAAAGAGCAGTCAGGAAAGGGTGCAAAGCCTATGTTGTAACTATTACAGATGAGGCAAATAAATCTAAAAAAGATAAAATAAAAATAGAGGATATTCCTATGTTAAACGAATTTACTGATGTTTTTCCGGAGGAAATTCCAGTATTACCTCCCAGTAGGGAACTGGATTTCACAATTGAGCTGGTACCAGGTGCTGTACCTAGCTCAAAAGCTCCGTATCGTATGAATATTTTAGAACTTAACGAATTAAAATCACAGTTAAAAGAGTTAATTGATAAGAAGTATATTCGACCTAGTGTGTCCCCTTGGGGAGCACCAGTAATCTTTGTTAAAAAGAAGGACGGAACTATGCGACTATGCATAGATTACCGTCAACTAAATAAAATGGCAATTAAAAACAGATATCCGTTGCCCCGCATAGATGATCTATTTGATCAACTGCGTGGAGCTACGGTATTCTCAAAAATAGACATGAAATTAGGATATGATCAGGTGAGAATTAAAGATGAGGACATTTTCAAGACAACCTTTAGAACAAGGTATGGACATTACGAATTTGTCGTAATGCCATTTGGGCTTACTAATGCCCCAGCTGTATTTATGTGTCTAATGAATAATATAATGCATAAATACTTAGATAAATTTGTTGTCGTATTTATCAATGACATCTTAATTTATTCTAAAAATGAAGCGGAACATAAGGAACACTTGCGGATAGTCTTACAAAAGCTACGAGAGCAACAGCTCTTTGCGAAGTTTAGCAATTGTGATTTCTTTAAGGATGAAATCTAGTACTTAGGTCACGTAGTGACTAAGGAAGGGATTTCAGTGGATCCTGAAAAGATCCAGGCAATCGAAGATTGGCAAGTACCAAAAGACGTAACAGATGTTAGGTCCTTCATGGGAATTACTGGTTACTACCAGAGAGTCATTGAAGGCTTTGCAAAAATAGCTAATCCAATCACTTCCTTGCAAAAGAAAGGCAAGAAATTTGATTGGAACTTCAAATGTGAAGAAAGTTTTAAGAAATTAAAAACTCTGTTAACAACTGCGCCTATTCTAAGAATAGCATATCCTAATAAGGATTTTGTGGTATGCACAGATGCTTGTAATCATGGTTTAGGCGGAGTACTGACTCAAGATGGGCATGTCATTGCCTATGAGTCCAGGAAGTTAAAGATCCACAAAAAGAATTATGCCACTTATGATTTAGAACTTGCTGCTGTTATTCATGCCTTAAAGATGTGGCGGCACCACTTAATAGGCAGAAAGTTTATTTTAATGACTGATAATAAAGGTCTGAAATACCTTTTAGATTAGCCTAACTTAAATGCAAGACAAGCAAGATGGTTAGCCTTCTTAAGTGAATAGGATTTCGAAATTCAGCACATAAAAGGAAAAGAAAATAAGGTGGTTGATGCTTTGAGCATAAATGCAAAGCTGAATTTTATAGCAGCAATCAGTATTTATGCTTCTGATTTAAATGAACAGTTGACTGAAGGGATAAAATTGGATGAAATTTATCAAAAATTACAAGTTACAGCTAAAGAAGAACCTACAGAAAGTTTGATAAAAGGTTATAGTCTAAATAAAGATGGATTTTTATTGTTTAAGGACAGACTGTATGTGCCTAATGTGTCCAAGGTTAAATTTCTGATTCTGGATAAAGTTCATAAAACCCCTTACTCAGGGCATCCAGGCTACCAAAAGACTGTCACCATGTTAAGAAAAGAATATTTTTGGCCCAACATGAAATCTGAAGTAGCTGAGTATATAGCTAGATGTTTGGACTGTCAACAAGTGAAAACAAAACACCAACATCTAGCTGGTTTATTGCAACCTTTGCCTATTCCTAGTTGGAAGTGGGAGATAATCAGCTTAGATTTCATTACTGGATTACCCAGAAATCAGAATCAGAACGATTCAATTATGGTGGTGGTGGAAAATTTAAGTAAAGCAACACACTTCATTCCTGTCAAGACTACCTACAAGGCTGCCAATATAGCTGATATATTTTTAAAGCAGATTTTTAGGTTACATGGAGTACCTAAGGTTATTATTTCAGACAGGGATCCTAAATTCACAGGGAATTTCTGGAAATCCTTGTTTAAAGGATTAAACACAACACTAAATTTCAGCACCTCTTTCCATCCTCAGACAGACGGACAAATAGAAAGAGTGAATTAGGTGTTGGAATATCTATTAAGAATGTATGTTAAGGATTAGCCAGGTAAGTGGGAGGATTACTTGCATTTAGCAGAATTTGCTTACAATAATAATTATCAATCCTCAGCTAAGTTCAGCCCATTTGAAGTTCTGTATGGGCGTAAATGTAACACACCTATCTTCTGGGATAATCCAGTAGATAGATTGGTGTTAGGGCCTAAATTATTGAAGGAAATGGAACAGATTGTGAAACAAGTGCAGGAAAACTTAAAGGTGGCACAGGATTGACAAAAGAGCCAAGAATATTTGAAAAGAACTCCCAAAGAGTTCCAGGTGGGTGAACACGTGTTCATAAAGGTAAGACCAAAGAAAATCTCCCTAAGACTGGGGAGCTGTGCAAAACTAGCACCACATTACTGTGGTCCGTTTGAAATCCTATCCAGAATTGGTCAAGTTGCATATCAGTTAGCGTTACCACCTAATTTGAAAGTGCATAATGTTTTCCATATTTCTGTTCTGAAAAAGTATGTTCATGATGCTACTCATGTAATTGTTCTGAGTTACCTAAGATTTGCAAAAGTTAGGAATAGTTAGGTGAATCATTTTGGGAATTTGTGCTTTTTTTAATATATTCAAGTAAAGTAGTTGGATGAAATGAACAATCTCATTCCAACAACATGCAACCTCAAACACTTTTGAGACTTTGAGGTGTGTTTGAGGTGTTTAAATGAAGAAGGTTAATTTTTATAACAAGCAACCTCACATATTTTGAAGTCTCTGAGATAAAGATTGACTTTTATAAATGATGTAGCACTTGTTTACAAATTTTTGTGAAACATATTCTACCTAAAAAGTTAGAAGAGTGTGAAATAACTGGCAGGTATGTCAACATTTCATATAGAATTTAGAATTTGTTTATAATGAATAGAAATTTTTTTAATGAAAAAATATCACAGTGAACTAGTATGAATGGGAGGTTTAGTAACAAAATTAACTGCATCTGATTAAACTAATATACTGAAATTAGTTTTCAAGTGGACGTAGAGCAAATTGTCAAGACGGGTTTGGTTCTGCAAGGCTAGAGATCAAAACTCGTTGCTATTGGTATGCGACATCTAAATCCAACCAATGTCGGGTTCAGTCCTTGGTGATTTTGAACTTAAATTCCCTTGGGTTGTGGTTTCTCAACAAAAAGCTGGCCAACGAATCAAAGGACATTGCGGCAAAAAAATGCCATTTATACATAACCCTCTTTTTATTTGTGTTTATATCCATATATATAGATATAAAGGTCAGAAAATCTGATTTCAAGCCCTATGTTTGTATGGATCTCATTATCTATGAATGTACTTTGTAATGTGTGCTCAGATGGTAAATCATGGGGTGCACGAGACGGTGATCCAGCGAATGCTGGAAGTTGCGAAATAATTCTTCACTATGCCAGTAGAAGACAGAGCGCATTTGTATTATGAGGACCCTTCTCGCGTTGTACGCTTATCAACTAGCTTTAACATCCAAAAAGAGGATTTTTTTAATTGGAGGGACTACCTGAGACACCATTGTTATCCTTTGGAAGATTATAGTGATTATTGGCCTACAAAACCTTCATCTTACAGGTGCAATATATAAGGGGGTTTCCATTTACAGAATCCTTGAAAACCTATGTTCTATTCGATTCGATTCGATTCTTCTGGTGTACTACTAACCATAGTTATTCTGTGCTTCACGTGAATACAGGGAAGTAGCTAGTAAATACTGCACGGACATTAGGGCAATGATTCTACGTTTGCTAGAGGCCCTGTCAGAGATCCTGGGTTTGGAACCCGACTTTCTAAATAGAGCTCTTGGAAAACATGACCAACATATGGGAGTAAATTATTATCCTCGCTGCCTGGATCCAGAGCTCACCTATGGCTTACCAAGTCATACAGATGCTAACGCTCTAACGATTCTTCTCCAGGACCAAGTATCCGGCTTACAAGTGCTTAGAAACAGATGTTGGATCATTGTTCAGCCCATTCCAAACTCCTTTGTAGTCAATATTGGAGACCAATTACAGGTAAAGCCTTGGATAAGAGCGCTCATCAATCTAGGCCCCAAAGAACAATCCTAGTATCTAATCATACCGAAAGTATTTAATCATATAGTTCTTCTCTCTGTTTCAGGTCTTGAGCAATGGAATATACAAAAGCGCCATCCACCGCGTGATAGCGAATTCCTCGGAATCACGTATCTCTATTCCAACGTTTTATTACCCTTCTCCTGATGCGTTCATTGAACCCGCCTCTTCATTAGTCAACCCTAATAATCCCGTACGCTACGAAAAATTCACTTACCAAGAATACTATCAAAAGTTCTCGTCCAAAACTCTGGATGGTAAGACCTGCTTGGATTATTTCGCAGTTAACGGTACCAGCAAGTGCGCAGATGAGGGAGCCACACTCCATGATTTCAATGATGGCCATTAATGTTAACCTGGATCAAATATGATGACGATAGTTAACTTTGGATTGAGATCAATGTAAAATGTTATAAAGTTTGACAGTACGTACTCTCATGCACACTTATTTTTATGAGATTTAGAGTTATTTTGGCCATCGTTCAAAGTTGGTCAAACCAAGGTTGTGAAAGCTTTTTTTTAACTTATTTAAGCTAGGAATAAAATTTTACAATTGATCTCAATCAAAGTTAACCATCGTCAATGGTTTTGATATGTTAATAAGTTACTAAGGTTTATATTATAATAGGACTGCATGGCAACGGTACCTGCTGAAGTTGTATTAGTAGATAAATGCCTGCGCAAGATAGCATGGGAATTAGCATTACCTGCTAATGGTTCTTATAATTAAATATGCGACCTTAGCTTAATATAATTAGTGTAAATTGTATCCATCATTATGTATGAAATGTCAAATATCTTTCATGTCTAAAGTTTGTATTTGAAGAATTGAAGCATTGCGTTGTATCGTCATCTCGTTGTGTTAGATGAAAAAACCCCTACCAAATTACATAGAGCTAAGTTTATTTGACAAAGATGGGACATTATATAAGTCAAATCAATTGGAACCATTATCTCCCAACCATCTTGTCATACATGCTCTTAACTGAACATGTTCTTAGCAGAATTTTTAACGCAAAAGAAAATATTGCAAGCCCGGAATAACTATTATTGGAGCTAAAAGAGAATTTTTTGGATTGAAATAGACATTGCATTGGTTAGTTAATATTCTTCTTGGAAATGTCTAAGTTTTACCTGCACTAACAATAGGGAAAACAATGTTGCATATGTCACAGACCTGTTCGGTGCTCGTCCCTTCTGCGACGAGGCATGTCATGCAACACTGCCCGGAGGGCGTCTTGAGGGCTTGGCCCCTCAAGATTCAACCGATAGACTACGCCTCTCATTTGCGGAAGCTTAACACTTGGTTTTTTATTCAAGTTATCTTATGCACTTTAGTTAACGGCCAACAACACTTAACCAAAATAAAGACGTGAAAAAGGAAGGAGCTGCGTTGAATAATTTGGCAAATCTCGACGTTTCGATCACGCTTCAGTTGTCTCCTGATGATGATCCCAGAGTAGGGATCGAAACGTCGAGATTTGCCAAATTATTCAACGCAGCTCCTTCCTTTTTCACATTTCTCCACTGCGTAAATGACCACTTTCAAACAAAATAAAGACAACAAGAAGATAAGGTTGGGGTTGCCATCGTTGAAGCGAAGTGTACCGACAAAATCTTAAAGATCTTCACTTAGGCTACCTGCATGGAAATGAATTTAAAAAGAAATCTTACATTATATTATTTCATATTCCATCAACACGTTGATCTCTTCTTCTAAACGTCTTCCCTTCATCGAAGAATCGACAGAAACATGTTTTAAATATATCGGCTTCCTCCTAAAAGCCAACAACTACAAAATACATGATGGATATGGCTCACTGACAAGATAAGGAAGAGATTAGGACCGCCAAATTAATGTTTCTGTAGATGGTACCAATGGATATCCCCGTGTCTTGGACCACCAAATAATGCTTCTGTAGATGGTACTTAACAAGGAATCAATTCTAAGTCCATTCACTATGTATTTGGTTGAAATATTTCGACAAATAATTTGCATAAAATGTGTTGTAGCTTACTATTTCCAATGGTTGAGTTTAGAAGGATGCAAAAAATGACGCAATCATGGAAGCAAAACATGATGAAAAAAGTGACGCAAAAGTGAATGCAACCATGGAAGTAAAATTGGATGCAACAAAAGTACATGCCAAACTAGATGCAACAGTAGATGTAACACCTAACGCAAAATCCGATGCAAAAGTGGATGCAAAAATGGGTGCAATAATTGATGTAAACTTGGATGCAAATAAGATGCAAATGTGGATGCAAAAAAGATGCAAACATGGATGTAAAAGTTGAATCAAAAGTGGGTGGAAAAGTAGGTCCAAAAATGAGTGTGAATTGGGACGTGACAAAAGTAGATATAAAAGTGGATGCAATAGTAGATGCAAACAAAGACGTAAACATGGATGCAAAATGGGATGCAAAAAGGGATGAAAACGTGGGTGCAAAAGTGGACAAAAAAATAAATGCAAAAGTAGGTGAAACAAAACTAGATGGAAAACTAGACTCAAAACATGATGTAAAATTTGATGCAAAACTTGGCGCACGAGGAGATGAAAAAAAGGGATGCCCAAAAAGAAGCATAAGTGGATGCAAAAGAGGATGTAAAAAATGATGCAAAAGTGGATGAAAACATGGGCGTAAAAGTGGATGAAAACATGGGCATAAAAGTGGAGGCAAACATGGATGTAAAAGGGGGCACAATAAGAGTAGATGTACAAAATAGGCGCAAAACTAGGCACAAAACTAGGAGCAAACCGTGGTGCAAAAACCTGGTGCATAAAAAGGTGCAAAACCCAATGCAATTTATGCCATATTTAGAAAAAGGATGCAAAAACGCCTAAAATAGCACCAACCCATGAACGTCAGCGCCAGATTTAGAAAAAGGATGCAAAAAACGCCTAAAATAGCACCAACTGTGCATCTTCCATTCCCTTATCCCTCTTCGCATGAGTTCTGCACTTCTGAAGTTGTTCAAGTGAGGAACTTCCGTTCACTGGTCGTTTTGGATAAATTTTGGAGCGCTTCTTCTCTCGATCCATAGTCCTTTTGGTTACGCCAAAGGTAGAGGCCTCCTTTCATGTGCATCTAATCAGAAGGAGTAGGGAGGCGACGCTCTCGCTGGTCACCCTCGATTTCCTCCTTATGCTAGTTTTTTTCCACTACAATATTTGAACCCAAAATCCGATGACAGAATTCGACGTCGTCTGACATTTCGCACGGGTGTGTCGGATAGCAATCAATCATTAGAATGCTGGTAACAGAATATTTATAGAACCGTTGAATATCCGACATAAGTGAGTCGGATTTCTGACCTTTCTAGTGTCTGGGAACCGACACTAGAGAGGTCGGGATCATCGGCGTCTGCGAAAGCAACATTGGCGGTTATCCGACACTGAGGCATCAGAGATACGACAGGGAAACGACACTACCAGGAAATTTTGCCGACATCTGCGAAAGCAAAACTGGCGGTTATTCGACACCGATGCGTCGGATATCCGACGGGTGGTTTATAAAAAAAATATAATATATAATAAGAAATAGACTCGTTTTCGTTCGTTTTGGACACTCTGTTCAATAAGGAGGTTTTTATGAGTTGGGAGTAGGTCCGGTAGACATGGAAGACAACTCTCTTGACCTGTGGCAACAAGAGCTCAACATCTTCTCCTCACTAGAAATTATCGGTATACCGTCCCCGGACACAGTGCAGAACACGCTGGAAAATTTGACAGCTGGAAGTGAGAGCAGGGTTCCGGTTTCTCCGCTAGATGAAGAGCTGCTAGGTGTGTTTGCAGCGCGGCCATTGAACCTGGCCTTAGGAGGAGGCCCGTACTCACTATCCCAACCTCAACCTCACAGCCCTCAACCTCACAGCACAGCTGCAGCAACCGTTTTCAATATCGAACTTTCCCACGTGGAACCACAAGGAACCCCAAACAGGGAAATTGATCCTTCAGTGTCACAAGGAGCACGCACAAGAGATGCCGCCGAACAATTGAATTCCAGAAAATTAAATATTCAGTGTTTAAATCCCTCTAGAAGAGATTTTAACGTAAATTGTGGAGTCCGGTGCACCATGGAAGAAGCACAGGAGATGGACGGATTAACCCTAATCAAGAAAATCACAGGAAGAAACCCCACCCTGGGGCAAATGAAGGAATGGGCCAGGAAAAATTGGACAGGGCTTTAAGGTGAAGGCCCGATTATTAATGCCCTTGCAAATGGATGGTTCAGTTTCTTGTTCAGATGCAGAGAGGATGCAGACCTCAAACGTAGCAGAGTTTGGACATATGGGAAAACCCCGTTTTAGCTAAAGCAGTGGACCCCCTTGTTCGATGTGGAAACATAGCAACTGGACACAATACCAGTCTGGGTTTGCCTGCCAGGACTACCATTAGAATTCTGGAATGCGGCCTGGCTTCGTGAAATCGGGAATGAGCTAGGGACTTTCATTGAAGTGGACCACTCATTTCAGCAGATGGGCATCAAAAAGGTAGCTAGGATCCTAGTCTCTTTCAACATCAGAACCAGTCTTCCTAAAGCCTTTAATTTTGAATGGAAAAACAAGCAAAAAAGATAGTTGTTGGACTATGAAGGGCTCCCATTTCGATGCCGCAAATGTCATGAAACAAGACATTTGAAAAGAGACTGCCCAAACTTTGTTCCCTCAACAACTGGAAGAAGGAAGTGGGTTATACGAACAAAGGCCCCGAGCTCCAAAGAAATTGATCCGAACACAGCTTCAGACGAAAATCCTCTCAAGTTGGAGGGCACAGAACAACCATTGGATCTCCCTGAAAGAGCTGGAGCAGTAGCAGCAGAAGGGCCTCCTCAACAAACAGAACAACGTCAGACCGTATGAACACTTCTTCCCTTAGCAATCAATTGAATGATTTATCTTTGAATGAGGAAAAATATTTGCCTACCCCTATCACAAACAGTCCCCCTCCCCCAAAAACTGGCACCTCCTCCCCCGCATTCAAAAGTACCTCCAGTTCAAACCAGGCAACATCCCCTTCCACCATAAAAAATGACTCACCCACTCATCCCTCCTCTATTTGTTTCCACCTTCATTCAAGGGACGTTCCAATCCCTCAAAAACGAAAAATCCCTACAAAAGGACTAGGGGTAAATGTTAGGATCACATCCAAAGGGAAAGGGAGAGGAAGACCATCTCACCTCTCTATGGCCTAGAGCATGGCGCTCAGGGATCAGGAAAGTGGCAGACAAACGACCATTTTCGGGGTGCTTAGAGCAGTGCAAACCCCAAATGGGGTGCCCAAATGAAATTTGTCTCCCTAAACTACAGGGGTCTAGTAAGCACCTGGAAAAAGCTTGCCCTAAAAAGGATGATGGAGGTTCTATCACCAGAAGTCATCCTTCCACAAGAAACAATGGGTCCAAAGCTGGAAGTTGAAACTAGTTTAACATCACTTCTTTCGCAATACTCTTTCACGACGCAAAGTGCCATTAGCCACTCTGGAGGTCTAGCAATTGGATGGAAGAAAACAAGCATTCGGTGCACAAACTTAGGAGGTGCATGCTTATATCTAAATAGAAGTCATTTTTTTCAAATTTCTTTGGGCCTGGGAACTGGAACCAACAGCTATGCAAAACTCATGACATTGAAATTACTTCTCTATTTTGCCAATGAAAGAAATTGCAGACAGTTACAAGTATATGGTGACTCAATGGTGGTTATAAATTGGATGAATAAGATACATAAATGTAGAACTGCTTCTCTAGATGCATTATTTGAAGAGACAACCCATTCTCTCTCATTCTTTTAATCAATCTCTTTCACTCATGTTTACAGGGAGTGAAATAAGGAGGCAGACAGGCTCTAAAAGAAGGGTTTTCCATTGCAATGGGGTGAATGGAAAATTTTGGAAACACAGGACTCCAAGGCCACAGAATATCCGCATAGGCCTTTTATAAATCCAACACTCTAAAACATTTTTGTAAATTTGAGATATATTTTTGAAAGCATAGCACAAAATCAGTCTTTTATGACTGGATGCTTTACTGAATTGTTTACTGTTTTTTTTCTGCCATTGACTAAATTAATGTTTTAATGAATGAGTTAATGAATATTGGTTTTTTCAGCTATTGAATGATTGAATGGTTTAATGAATGTTTTAAATAATGATTTAATGAAAGCATTTTTCAACTATTGAGTGAAATAATTTGCATTGTAGATGCATTGTTATTTGCTTTGTGAAATAGTGAAATAAATTGTTATTTTCCAGTATAGGCATTGGGTTTGGGGAGTTGAGAGTGATGTGAGGGGGGGAGGGGCCATAAGAGCTTCCACCTTCACGTGGTTGGTCCTGTTTAGTAGAGAATATTAAATCATTCTCGAAACAGAGAGGAGCTCAATGAATGGTAAGGAACAATACATTAAAAAGCATCTATTTCTATATTTTTACTGTGTAATTTTCACTATTTCTATTTGACTCCTCCATTGGAAGTTGTTACATATAGCGTTGAAAAACATTTCCATAGTTAAGAGGCAAGAAATGGAGTTTTGATTAGATCGATGGCCTTATATACATAGTATTTTTGGTTATCCATGTTTTATCAGGTGATATATTCTTAACAATTAATTTACTTGAATAGTTGAATAGTATTGTAATTTACATTGTAATAGAATTGTATTTATTTGGATTTATTTTGTTATTTTCATAAACAAACATAAATATATTTGATGGATCCTAACATGAAACTATTGCAACATGACAAAAAATGAAGTATGTTGAATGATGTTTTGAAAGGTAAAGCATAAGAAGACAGTGTGAAGATCCAGAAACCAAGGTATAAATATGTTTTCTTTTGTTTGATTGAGCTGTGTATTGGGTATTTATGCATGTGCACACACATACATTTAGTTTATGATGATGATTACCATACATAGAGGCGAAAAACAATCACTAGAGGCAAGAATATAGACTATGTAAACATTCTACAAGTTAGGCAGGGGTCTTTTGACATCCTTGACATTTCTACATTGTTAGGTTCATCATTAAACCAAAAAGTTTGGAGTTGTTCCAAAACAAGAAAATTCTTCTTTGAAAAATCTATGTGTTGAAACAACCTGACAAGGGTTTATGAAGTGCTAGGGCTTTAGTATTTCACATCCTGCACCTCTCCACATATTTGGATTTTTTTCTCTAGTTTCTCTTGAAATATAAATGCTTTCCAAAATGGCTTCAAACACATTTTTCCATTTTCAACCACCCTTACCAAATTGCATCCCTAGCTACAAATATTTTTCCAAATCAATGTTGCAATTTTCATCTTGGGATATATCACTAACGGCCCAGATATATCATTATCAACAGGTGCATCAAGCATGCATAATTAGGCATCATCATAGAGCAAGGTACTCATCATCATGTACAAGTGTAGATAAAATAAAATCATCCTAAAATAAACTCATCCTCAGATATTTGTAGATACTTCCTTGTCACTAGTCACTATCAAATGTTGTCACTGGTTAGATCAAAGAAGTCTGCTCATACACTGCTCATGCCACAATACGAAGGAGTCTTCTGATATACTTCTTATGTCAAAACATCTACTCATACACTGCACAGTCTCACTTAATCATCACTCTTTATGTCGTATCAAGTCAATGCCCAGTCATAAAGACTGTCACCTTCTGAACCCAAAAGGGTGTAGGACTAAACCTTGGAGAGTCCTTCAACCCATAAGTTTTGATTAAAGTTCTCATGAACAAAAAAGCTACGGCTATCAAAATAGTCACAATTCAAATGTTGCTTTAGACTTATGGTAAAGTCATACTTACTTGAACATGGACTACTTGATGAATTTACACAGTGCTTAGTAACTCCCACTTCTCCAACTGTCTATGTATTACACCCTTTACTGTTGCTGCTCCTCAGTAGCTGCCTCAGTGATGCTCAAAATTCAAAGCTAAAATATTCACTCTCTTCTACCGAAATTTTCAGAGTAGTGAAACACCCCAAAAAAACTTGTCATCCGTATGGAGTTAAGGTCACAAGCAACTGTTGGTAAGTCAAATGGTTGTTGCTGTAATAAAATTCAGACTCTTGGATGGTTGAAGATCAACAGTCACTATCCCACAAAAATCACAGTGCCTCAGCTAGGGCCAAAAAAAATAGTCCTTCAAAATTATGATTTCATCCACAAGAGAAAGCAACTTGGCTCCACCAAAATTATTCTCCATAGCCCAACAATTTTTTCATGAAAAACTGTCCAAAAATGAATATTAAGTTGCTAGTTTATTTAAGTCTTTTTTTTTCAAAAAATTGAGAAAATTGAGCCTTAAATATTTTGATACACACACTTTATATGAAATGTATGCAGTGTAGTCATGGAATGCTCTTGGACTATTAGCTTGGACTTCATCCATTTGAGGCTGCTAAACCTTAGTTGTGACTGTGTAAGAACTATCCTAGTGGGTTGTGATTGTGTATCCTTGTGGGTTGTGACTATGTAAGACCTATCCTAATGGCTTGTGACTGTGTAAGAACTATCCTAGTGGGATGTGAATGTGTATCCTAGTGGTATGTGATTGTGTAAGACTTATCCTAGTGATATGTGACCGTGTAAGAACTATCCTAGTGGCTTGTAACTGTGTATCCTAGCGGGCTATGATATCCTAGTGGCTTGTGACTGTCTTGATCTCTCCTAGCTGGGATATGGACTATGATGTTCTCCCTCAACCTTAATATGAATTGTGGTAACCTCTTATAAGTAGGTGAGGGATGATTTGACCTTACCTCTCTAGAAGTGACTTGTTTGCATCCCATCTAAAGCTGAGTCGTGGTTGTGTTAAGCCCTAAATGAAATGGGTCTTCACACTTGGTGACTGAGAGATATTAAATGCATCTAAAATAATTGAACTAAATACATTTAGTGTGTCCCTCGATAGTGTCATTTTAGCTTTCAAATTCCACATATCCTAATTGGATGTGTCTTTGACTACAACAAATATCACTTGTTGAAAACAAGATAGAATAGGAATTGAACACAAGAGCTACCTTTGGCCAATGGGTTGTTGTACCATTAAGCTTCACCCCTTTAAATACTAGGAATCCATAATGGTTTGTTTACAAGGTGTGGATTTCTATATTAACAATTCACCTTCAAATAACACCTTGGTTGAGGTCTCCTTTCCATCACCAACCACTTTCCCGTGTTACCTTGTTGAAAATTGGACATGCTAGGAATCAAAGCTATGATCCACCATCGTTTGATAAATTGCTTTACCACTGAGGTTATTTCTCTTTTTGTGATGGGAATCCATGCTGGTTGCATATAAAGGTGTGGATTGTTATCTCCAACACTATTCTCCTAAAAAATGTCTTAGAGTGAGATATCATGGTAGTAATGTGGGCTGAAATAGGGTTAAATGTGAATCATATAAAGAATAAAAAGAGAAAAAAGGGGGATAAGCGCATCGCAGACCCAGCCACTGAACACCTATCCTACACCCTTCCAACTTCAAATGTGAGATCATATTCCACGAGGGATATGGGGACATAAATGACCCCTATTGCAAGCCAAGAGCCTTCAAGAACAGGAACCCCTCTCAGAGCTACAACACCTTCAACTAGGAGCCCTGTTAATTCACGACCATCTACTCTAGGAAGATGTGTAGCACCAGTGGAGGCAGTGAAAAATTCTCAACTGGGCCTGAAAAACCATCACGAATTATCAGAGAAGCAAGTGCATGAGAGCACTAGAAGGGAAATTATGGATCTAGGTGCACAATTTGGGAAAGTCAAATATCATGGGATGGGCTAATAAAGAAGTTTAAGAGCAAGATGCTTCTAAATCACTTAAGACTAATGATATGGAACATGCTAAATTGAATGTCCTAGAGGCTCGGGTTGCAGCATGGTAGGAGGCAGAGTAGGATAAATACATGGCCATGTGATTCTCTTATAAGCTTGAGAAAGTAATCAAAAAATAAAAGTAGAAGCTGAAATGAAGAGAATAGAGGTATACTCTCCCTGCCTCCTAACTTTCATGTATCAGCTTATGAAAACCTTAGTTCTTTCACAGTTATAATTGAACATTGTGAATGGTGGAAGATTTCATCCAATATGTAAGAATGGTCTTAGTACTAAATCTAGACATGCTCAATCAATGGCTTCCTTTGCAACATGATAGTAGGGTAAGAGAATTCTACCAATAAATGACCATAATCTGAAAAT
The DNA here is from genome assembly GCA_001517045.1 of Pseudotsuga menziesii. Classification (NCBI taxonomy): domain Eukaryota; kingdom Viridiplantae; phylum Streptophyta; class Pinopsida; order Pinales; family Pinaceae; genus Pseudotsuga; species Pseudotsuga menziesii. Next base: position 347,174 of record LPNX011107788.1, read on the forward strand.
ATCAATAACTTGACTAGCTGATTTTCCTTACTTGTAGTCTCATCACTTGTGTACATACCTGGACTTGTTAGCTTACTTTGGGTTTTTTTTACGTTCAATTCGTGGCTGATTTCCATCAAATTGGATTATAGTTGTTTTGCATAAAACTTCTCAAATAAACAAAACCTGTTTACACCAATTCAAAACCAATAGCCCAAGATTGTTTTTCAACTAAGTTCCAACTCTGTTTATTGGATTATAATAGTTATAACTCTGCCCATTCAAAAAACCAATGTCTAATAAGATGCATGGCATTCTGCAATTCAAAAATAGGCTGACAGTTAAACATTACACAAGAATTGTATATGGCTGGAGCTAATTGCAAAGACTTGATCACTCAAGTAGTTATGTATATAACGCTAGCTGTAGGTAGATAATTCCATGCAAATCTTGAGATGAATTACTTTAAGGAGTCACTTCCGTTAGCAGCTGTATAATGAATGTGCAAACTCAGCACTTAATTACGCCGTAAGGCGTTTCAACAAGTGGAAACTAGTCTCCGAATTTAATGCTTTTTTGTTTTTCACCTGTCAATATTTTCGTCCGATGATTTGGATAATCTCCATTGTTGATTAGGTTAGGTGCACAGTCCATTCCGCCATTACTGCTACTGCTTACGGTCATCATTTTCATTTCTGTCGTCAGAGGGAGATCACATGTCTATTTTCCAGGTCTATATGTTGTTCTCTTTCTTGGGATTAGATTTTGATTGAATGATCTTCGGCACTATAAATATATCGTGTTGAAAGTGAATCTGCTTGATGCTATGCAGAGATTGCAACAATTTTACAAGTCGCTTCGAGTTGTGGAGGACACCTGGGTAGAATCATTTTATCATAAGCCTAGTGCCTTTGTTGAACATGATGTAGGCCTCAGTGAATCGGAACATTCTTCAATATCTAGCACTTCTATTAGTGATTCGGAGAGAACTGATTGTAAGAAGAATAGAAGTCAAGGCCACAAGCGAAAGCCATCTGGGGACACGTCTAAACTGGAACAACTATGTAGGCCACTAGTCCCAAATCCACATATCTTTGTTCTTTTGACACATAATGTAAAAGGTTATTATTAAGTTTTGTTTAGGACTTACATTTTCTACTGGGTATAAAAACTGTATTAAGCAAAATTTCTGGATTTTGATGCACAGGTCAAATGATTTTGAAATGCTGGATGATATAAGTAGGAGGGAAAGGAGCATACATGAGATGAAAGAGGATTATGGATGCCAGACCATGGAAAACTATGAGATGAAAGAGGATGATGGATGCCAGACCATGGCAAAGTATGAGATTTCAAATTCTTCAGAATCCTCACAGCCTTTGGAAAGTGCGAATTCTTGGAATGATTTAAACCTAGAAAGCAAGGTTTCTAGCCAAGCTTCACTTGCCCCTTCATCAGTTTTTCCAGAGAGTACCCAAACTTCAGTGAAGCCCAGGATTTTTATGAATGCTTTTGCTCCACCTTTACTTTGGTTTCCAAGAAATCTGGTTACTGGTAGCTTACCTCCAATTAGTTCTATCAATATTGGCACCCAAGGTCTTGACCCTAAACATTCTTTGACAACTAATCTGGACAAGATGCAGAGAGAACAATCCAACAATCCTAAAAAGAGTACCCAAGGTCCTATTAATGGTGTTAGTGTGTCTACCTATGAGAATCATGACTCTAAATAGGTAACCTCTATAGAGTTTTGAAGGGTAAAGTGGAAGGGGCTGCCCAAACAAGCAAATCATCACGAGCTTGCAGAAAATTGGTTGGTGGTGGTGGCAAGAATGGTACCCAAGGCTTGGATGAAGCCCTTGCATAAATGGCTACAAGGTTAAGTGTGTTCCTTTCTTTTGCAATTTGATTCCATTATTTTAGGAATCAAGTACTTTCATCTATTTATTTCTTTTCACGGTATGGAGAAATACTCCCTGATCGAAGAAAAAATCACAACTAGAAATCTACAATGTGAAATGGGTTTTAGCATGACTAACCTACATGTCTTAGTGTGTTAATGTTGGCTTGATATCAATTTTAAATTTCCAATACAGGTCATCTTATTTTCGGCAGATAGAAGAAGATGCACGGTGCTTTGCGACCCAGATTATGGAGATGAAGTGTCACGTCCCCGAGCCTCCGACCGGCAAGGAGGACGCGATCTAATGGCTGAATCAGACCGGGCTAACCGCCCATGAACATGTACAGGATTAAAAATTTCATAAAACCGAATGCTGAAAGAGAGAATGCATGGCAGAATAACATGCCTAAATGCATTTCATTTAACATACGCAACCACAATTGTAGATTATGCACAGCTATAATTAATTATCCTTGCACAGCGGAAACAACAGCATTCAAACAAGCATTCGTTTAACACATCCACTCCAATTTAATTAACAGTAAATATAGAATTGCAGAGGTAAAATGCACAAGATCACTTATCTTATAAAAGCTTTGCTCCACAACCAGCTACGCCGCTGCAACGTTCCACCCAACCATAGGCCAGCGTGCTCCTTAACCTCTCAGCAACGCTGCCACCCCCGAGCTGGGCATGATTCTCCAAGGAATAAGGGAACTAGCAGGCTTACACATAGCCAGGATACGCAAAACACATAGCCAAGCCAACCAAGTTGGGTTTATCAAGCCATTAAGGAGCTGATGAAGGCAATTTGCTAAGCTGGTGAGCTCATTACAAAGCCAAGAACACCCACACCATAACTAGCCTGACCTCTAAGACACCCATCCACACCCAACACAAGGAATCAGTCCCTTCTCTGCTACACAGTCCCTCAGGCCCTGCATTCCCTTCCAGTGCTATTCAGGGGTGATGGAGAAGAAGGTCAGCCCTCTAGCTCTGTCTGTGTGGTTCCATCCACCAGGTTTATCAAGCAAAACTCAGCCCACATCCTTGCTCCCAATAAAGACAGAGGACCAACAATTGCACTCCGGCAATTAAATTCAGCTCTCACAGCTTAAACAGTAAAAACGAATTACACAGCCCCATACGTAACAGCAAAAACGACTCACACATGAGGAAACACACACAGTCCTAAAGCTTATCATTGAACACAACTCACACCAGGGGGAAAACGCCCCAAAAAGCCTGTGCGTGAGGCCAATAGTCGCTAAGACAGTCAAAAACGTGAATGGCTCTTCACAGCCATGGTAAAAACACATGGAACTTCCAAAAACGTGAATGGCTCTTCACAGCCATGGTAAAAACACATGGAACTTCCAAAAACGTGAATGGAAAATGCACCAGCAGCTCCAAAAACGTGAGGAAGACAACCCAATCCCCAACACTATCAAAACGACCTCCCATCCATGGGAAAAATGAAGCCACAGCAAAAAACGTGGAAGGAAAAACACACAGGAAACTCCAGCTGCTCCCAAAACGTGAGGAAAAATGGAAAACGTGAATGCATAGCAGAATGGCATACGTTTTTGGGCATTTTTCTTGCCAAGGAAGTCAGAACACGTTTTTCAAAAATGGGTCTCTGCCCAATTCGAATTTGGTTGCCCATACTCTTCCCCTTCCATGCAATAACTGCCTCAACCACCAGCAGTCTTTCTTCAATGAAAGTGGTTGGGTAAAAACAAGAAGAAGTCACATGGGTATTTTCACTTAATGGCTAAAGTTGGACAATTTCCCCACATCCTTACCCTTGGAAGATCATGCCCCATTCGATTTAGTTGCCATGGCCGTAGCTGGTTGTGTTCATTTTAATTAATTATAGATGCATATTTACATGATGCTGAAACTTAATATGTGCCGCACGCCCCGATATTCAATCGATGACGATTTAAATCCCAAAACATAGCATAACCAATCAATGGTGGGGCCTTGGCCTTTAGCTCCACACCATGATCATTACAATATATACATCATATACATCTAATGTAACGGGGTCAAGACTGGGACGTGACATGAAGCACGCTATTGAATGCTTTGAAACAAGAAATATGGATGAATTGTTAAAGTTTCACCATTATGTTGAACTTCACCTTGAGCAATTGTGAGATGAAACCCAGTTATTGCAGATTGAATGTATAGATAGAATTGGTTTGAACAACAAAATACCATTTCAGACTCTAAATGACAATTTATGCTTTCGAGACTTTCTAAACTTGTCCTCCTCTCGAAGGTTATTGACCATATTTAGTGTTGCATAGGTTTTGGCGAGGTTTGAGGGTTTCCCTACAAAGAAGTTGGAAGTAGTTCGTGCTGCAGAAACACTTTACTCTAAATTAAGTTCCATAGCCAATCATCTTAATACCTTTCAGGTTGTTCCTCCATTGTCTCAGCAACTTGATAAGGTTATATGCTACTTTGACAAGGTAAATGATGCAAATTTATTTTATGTTCTCTGTAAATCTTCTTATCTTATTACTCCGAGCTGTTGGTTTCATGAAATAAAATTCTCAGGTTTCAACCCTAGTAAGGCTCTTTGTAGGTTACTAGGTGTAAACTTAAGGAACAATATATTTGAGGTCAATGCAAACCAGCTAAATATAAATATAACTTTAGCAGATCCCTAAGTTTGCATATTTGCACTACAAATCTGCTAAGTTTAAAAATATTTGAATAAATTGAATTAAAATTGTAAAGTAGTGAATAACCTATATGAAGCAAATCACCGAAATTTCCTTTCATATTTTTTCTGAGTGTCTAATCTAAGAAAATTGTCCAGTGCTACGTCTATTTTTTGGACTATTCCGTGCTTATTAAACACCCATGTTCTTACCATGCATTTGGAGGTCCGGATTAGCCTCTTAAAACAAACTGTTATCCTGCTATTATGAAGGATTGATGTGGGGAAAATAAAATTCTTTAGTTTCAATGTATTACAACATTATTGCATATTACTGTCAAATTTAGTTATCAATATATTTATGGAGTTAAAATCTACAGATGAAGATGGAGGCATTGGAGCGCACTAAGGATGAAGAAGCAAAATGCTTCGAGAGACATAAAATCTTCTTTGATTTCAATGTACTTATTCACATCAAGGAATCAATGGTTGATGTTTCTTTTAGCTTAATGGCTTCAACATTGGAGGTCAGTGAAGGGTATCTAATCTTGTTTAGAAATCAGTTGTTTTATCGAGAAGTTCAGATTTATTGAGCAATCAAATATTATTAGTATGCATTCTGTTAATAAGCTTCCTGTCTCAAGTTACAAAAGTTTTACCAGCCCATAAAGCTTAATAAGTGGTAGTCGTGTATTTATATTTTGTACAGGAGAGCAAGGCAACCAAAGCAGCTCCAAGCAAAGTTGTCGGTGACATGGTGGATGCACATACTGACAGTCCTAACCTAACTCTGAATTTCAACAATTGTCTTATTTAGTTAAATATGTCTTTCTAATGTTCATTAGTTAATCTTCGGATTTATTTTTTTAAATCCATCAATGGGCGTCATTTTTTCGACGTGCTTCCGACACTCTGGTAAACACCTCCGATGGCCGTGGCATGAATCTGACGCTTCCCCCCGTCAGTCGTCCGATGGTTCAAGTGTCGGTCCACGTCGGAAGGCCGACTCTTCCAGTGTCAGATGGTGTCGGTTATTCGACACTGGATGGATAAAAACACTGACGGCAGCACCATTCATCTGACACTTAAGTTTGTCGGATGTCTGACGTGTTATGCAATTTTGATTGACAATTTGGAAGGAAATATGGTCGACTATGCGACACAATGGTCTGTCGGATCTTCGACCCTTATTAGTCTCATGTCGAACATCCGATGTTATGCCACTGACGGCAAAAAAAAGGTGTAGGTGTTGAAAATGAGACAGAGAAGTGTCGGATTTCAGACATGCAAGGCATCGGATTTTGGGTTGAAATTCTGTAGTGTTCCTTTTGACTCAAGTAAAGAAGTAGCGTCATGTTATTACTGACACTGACATTTCCTTCAATGAACAAGCACTATGCCTCAGGGTAGCCAATTCCAATGTGTGCACTACCTGAAAGGCCTCCGTCGAGAGAAAATGCTACTGCTAGCTCAATGACCTTCTCTTGCTGTCGCTTGTCAGTCTCCTTGAGTACACAAGTGAGAAGTTCCAACATCATTATAGTCATTTCAAAAACTTTCTCCATGGTAGTGAGACGTCCATATAACTCCTCCACGGATGCCTTGGTCACTAAGCGCTCCTCTAGCTAAGTGACCGTTTTACCGCAGTCACATCCCTTGCTTTCCTCTGCGTTGAGTTCCTTAAGCGCACTCTTCACTTCGACAGAAGGAGAGGTCGCCAATGTCGTCACCTTCCTCTCCCTTGGTGCCCTTCTCACCATCTTCACGAAGATGGGGTCGTTTCGTGCAAGGAATGCCAACCCATCTAAGTGTGACATGGGAACCACCTTTTCCTTCTTCATAAACTCCTGCCCAAGGACAACATCGAAATTGTCTAAGGGTAAAACTGTTAAATCACTCACGCCTATCTACTCTCTGAGTTTCAAAGGAACTTGTTAAGCCAATCCAACCACCTTCTTAACTTCAGAATTCACTGCCTTGAACGAGTTCGTTTTTGGTTCAATCTTAAGACCAAACTGCTCTACCACTTGTCTTTTGACGAAGTTGTGCGTAGCGCTGCCGTCAACCAATGCCAACACACCATGTTGGTTCAACTCTGCCACAAAAAATCTAAGCTTTGTGAAGTCCGCCTCAACTGTGACTTCTGGTTCGTCGAGGACTACGTTTAAAACTTGCAGCAATCCAACCGAAGGATTCTCTTGTTCAGCTGAAACAAGATTCTATGAGTGCAAAGGGAAGTTTTGAACGAATTGATCCTTCACACATATGTAACACGTAACTTGTTTCTTCTCTTTCGGTGCATCACCTGTCTTGGAGGTTTCGTAGTCTCGTTTTCCCCCACCTTTAGGATGACCTTTAGGTTCCCTTTTAAACCTCTTATGGTGTTTTTCACCACCATATTTTTTTCTCTTCGCTTCCTCCTTGCCGTCAGTTCATAAATACAGTAACTTGCCTGCAACAGTGATGGCCTCCACAAGAGTCTTAATGCCCTGTCTCCACAAGTCTGCTTGAGATCAGTTCTGAAGACCCTTCATAAAATGATACAAGTGATCCTCTTTGCTCATGTCTTTGATTTCTAGCATGACGCTAGTGTACGCCTTGATGTAACCTGGATCCTCCCCAAATGCTTGAGCTTCATGAGCTCGTTTCGAGCGACCCATCCTTGGTTTCCTAGACCAAATTGCATTTCCAAGGAGACCTTCATCTATTCCCAATTTTTGATTCATTCGGTAACCTTTCCCATAGCTACGTCTTCTGCATAGTTTCTCCACCATGATTTCATTGTATCGATGAGAAACATTGTTTCCGCATTCACCTTAGCTTATTCAAAACTTCCGTTCATCTTTTCAAGGCAATGCTCGACATCTCAACAGAAATTACCAAGCAACTTGGCATGCTATGTGTCGTCATATAGTTCTGGTTATTTCATGCGAATATTCATGGTCATAAAAGTGTTAGGGCCATTTGCCAATGCTCGCCTCAACAAAGAAATGGTATTGTCTTGGTCCTGCACTCGCAATTGAAGCTGCTCAACTAGCGCTTCAAGTTTCTGAACTCTCCCTTCCGTGTCTTTTTGAAATGTTGTATGCAAAACATTTGTTTCTTCTTGGCACTCCTCCACGACTTCATTGAACGCCTTACACATCCTTTCTACCTCACTGCTTTCTCCCCATGAGCATAGAGCGCTTTAGAAAATTGCTCAACATTTATCTCAAGGCTGGAGATCCAGCGCATGACTTTGGAAGATCTCGGTTCAGGCTCTTCCCCATCTGAAGTCGCTTATGCTTCAGAATTAGAGATTGGTTCCACTATCTTCTTTCCTATATCAGTGTCCTCTTGCTGACTTGTAGCCGACGCTTGATCCTTATCAACGTCTACGGTGTGCTCTTGAGGTCCTTGAGCCCGCTTATCTCCTAGAGCTTTCTACCTTTGTCGCGTAATCTTGGTAGCTTCGGCTGCCCCTTGACTTCTTGGTGTATTTGCTATGTATGGGAACGATATACCAATGTGTCCCAACTAAGCGCTCTTTGGAGAGCGCCCTCTTCGTTCACTTTAGTGACCTTTGTTCCAAGTCTCTTCAACACTCGACGTTCCCTTCTGTGTCTCGACGCAACTCCCACAATTTGCACACCTTAGTGCTTGTTTCAATTGCCTCTATTGTGGGTTTGTCGTGTGGCGCATCTATATCTTCGCCAAAATTTTTGCTCGTCTACTGTCATGAATTTAGCGCACCCCTTAGTGCACTATTCAAGCACACTTCTCAGCGCATTACTAAGCGCTCTCTGCAGGCTCGCTCCAAGATCGCTGCACTTCGCAGGCGCACTCTCCGTAGGCTTGCTTCATGAGCGCTGTGCTTCAGTGTCCACCACAGTTGCGGCTTCGGGATCATCTTATCTAACTTAGCCCTAGGTGCTCTGAAACCTTTGTCTCTGCCAGCAATGAAGTGACCTTGCTCGCTACCACTTCTTAAGACACCTCCTCGTCTGAAGAATGGTGAAGAGCACTTAACTACAAAAGCATTCTGATACCACATGTCACGGACCCATCCAACGCTTGTCACTTCTGTGACCAGGAAGGTCGTGCGGCACTAACCAAAGGGCATCTTGAAGGCTTGGCCGCTCAAGAGCCAACCGAAAGACTACGCCTCTCGTTTGCGGAAGCTTAACACTTAGATTTTTATTCAATGTATCTTATGCACTTTAGTTAACGCCCAACAAGACTTAACCAAAATAAAGACAACAAGAAGATAAGGGTTGGGTTGCCAACATAGAGCCTCAGAAGCATTTTCTATTATATCAGAGGGAGTGCCCTTAACTCAGCTAATACTCTTGATGTGTGCCAAACTGGTTAATACGCATCACAGTACAACGAAGATAAAAAATACCAACTAGGTCTCACCACTAGTGTCTTCCGTAGCTAGCGCACCCATCAATGAAGTCACATAAAAAGCAAAGAGAAAAAGCATCCAAGATAACGTGCTTCACCACTTTGCTTCATTTTGTTGCGTCTTTGTCTCTGCTTCTCACTTGCTTCTTAGATTCCTCCTTTATTGCTCTCCTTAGCGCTATAGGATGTGCTTTTATATAGGAGCTGTTTTGGCCTTGCCAAGACGCGTGTTTCTTGACTTGCACCTTAATCCTCCGCTAGGTCGACATAATGTTTCCAACGTCGATGCTCTACTCAAGCGCTTTGTCCACGCTAACGTCTGTTGGGTCCATATCTCGTCATCGCGCCCATTAAGTGCTCTCTTGGTGTTGGGTGTTTCACCCCATCACGGTCCACTTAGCGTGCTACTGTCGTGAGCGTACTTGGTGTCACGTCTTTACCTTGGGATAGGAAGGTGCACCCATGCCCACTTTCGTCAAGCACGTCTTTCGGGTCACTTGAGCGCTTTCTCCTTAGCGCTCTCCCTAAGGTGCGCTTCATGCTACCTTAAGGGTGTGGGCTTGGCACTCCTCGCCAATGCATCTTCACATGGGTGCCCACTCTCCAAGCCTTGGTCTTCTCTGTCGACTAAGTGTGGGCACTAAGGTTGGGAGCACACCCATCCATGGTTAGCGCGCCCCACATTACAGAACTTAGGGCATTCGTCGTTTCTTGACAAGGTGCCACCTTGTGGTGTCTTCCCCCAACCGAATGTCTTCGAGCGCGCTAACTCGTCGGGCACCCAAGCGAACTCACTTGGGCAGGAGCGCTAGGCTCCCTTGGGTGTGGGAAGGAGGCACTTTGAAGTGTGCTTGGCCTCGAGGCTGTGACAACGTATCCTTTCAAAGGTGAGAAAAATATACTATAGATTAACATACTAAAGTTTGTAACATATAATATACCACCTCAAAGTATAGCCTTTATTTGGAATTAAGCATCATGAATGGATCATGCATTTAAAATAAAAAGACTAAAGTATTCACATAGCATATTAAAATTATGAAGATACATGAAATTGTAAGAGATTTGTAAAGTCAAGTAGTTGTTATTGAAAGGATAAACAATAGAGATTTAATTCTTGAAAAATGAAACTTAAAGTTCACGAAATGAGTAAAATGATGAGTGGAACGCGAAGTCCAAACTAGTTGGACGACATTTATTAATTTGTTTCATTTTGATCAAACCTAAAAGTAGTGCTCTTCGTTATTGTTTCCAATCAAACTTAAAATTGCTTGTCGTTTTAGATGCTCTAAATATTGCTTGTCGTTTTAGATGCTCTAAATATTAATTAATATAAGCCTTTGTCTAAAGCAAGACAATGTTACACTTATATTGATAAAGTTAATTAATCACCTTATTTATCTAGGTGATTACCCTTTGGCCACTAAATGGTAAATTTTTCTGGTCACCATGCAAAGCACGGAAGTATGTAGCCCTCACGGTGAACCACCACCGACATGTTTAAGCCATGCATATTGCCCTTGTGTTGCAAAGCAGAACAATGAAGTCGACTTTCTGGACAATATATCATTCCAACACAACAGAGGGATACTTGGACCCATTCGCCGATACATGAACTTCTTTTGTGCGTTGATCCCTGGGAGAATTGACTGGTGGCTACGTAGAGTTGCAAATGGTGACAGATAGAAACCTGGTTAGAGTTGTTGGTTGTTTGAATAAGAATAGTAGATTAATTTTGAACCCTAATCATGAATATTAACCATCTCTTTAGAAAATCCTATTGAAATTTTATCCTATTTATTTTTTATTTCTCAATATAGCGATGGGGAACGGATTCCATTTACTGTTGATGCTGATGAAGCTTGTATAAAAACCACATGATGTTGTGAACTAAAAGGGTGTAACACTGATAAGCAAGGTCATGATAACAATTGGAAGTTTGGAACCCATGATCGAAAAACACAGCTCCTTTAGGATGACAATTGGGAGTATGGAACCCATGATCGTAGCTCCTGTAAATAGTCTAGTTATGTGAATAGTATAGCTGCATAGGGCCTCCACATGCTAGCATGTTTTACAACTATAAATATTTCTTTTGACCATGTGCTATTACGACACAGGTATGCAAGGGGTTTATCAGTTGCAAGATTTCCCTAAAGGGATATTATAGTTGAAACCTTCGATGCAGTCCGCCACATTCTTGAAATTTTTTAGTATTAATTTATGAAGGTCCTCTCTTTCCCATATGGGGTATATGCACGCTTTTACATCCAAACTTATGGCCGCACCGATAGCAATGAGGAAAAATCGGGTGACTGCTATGTGACTGAAATCTCTGGTTCTAGAGCTAGAGTCTAGCATATAACAAAACGTCAAAATGAATACCTTGTAACAATATTCATAATTTCATTTTGGAACAACCACCAACAAACGGTGCTGGACAATGAACATGGAAAAGGATAGTTCATCAGAATCGATAAATGAAAGCAACAATTGGAAGTTCGACTAGCTTCTTAGAAATCGATAAAGAAAGCATATCTTGGATGAAATGTAAGAAAAGGAAAGTACTAGCATAGGTATAGTCTGATCCCATAAACTTTGGAGAGAGAACGGATTTGACTACTAGTAGTAGTCATTAAAACTAAGTCGGATGGTAGCCGTCATCATAATCCTGAACTTCATCACATTTGTGTTGTCGATCCCGATCGTTGGAGTCCATATATGGTTGGAAAACAGGAGAAGCACCAATTGCAAGAAGCTTCTTGAAAAGTTGATGATAGAAATAAGGGTTCTGCTAGTTTTTAGTCTTACTTGTAAGGCTTCCTGAGTTAAGAGCTTTTAAAGGCTTCTTTTATGCATAAATTTATTAGCTAAGATCGATTTTAGGCCACAATTTTTTTTGTCCTATTTTTATGCAAGTAGAAGCACATACCAGAAAAGAATTACCACCAAATGGAGCATTTTATATTTGAAATAGATAAACATTTTGCACATGAAATGAATTAGTTTTTCTGTGTTCTTTCAAGAAGCCAACATGCTTTTCCTGAGCTAAAACAGAGGATGTCTTGTCCTACTTAGAGTGTTGTTTAACGTGAGAATTTGTTGGATAAAACTGTCCTTTATATTTTCAGTCTATTTCACCTCTGGATGAAATGACCTAAACCTTTCTGGTTTTAAAATTAGACTGCGGGTAGGTCTTTCTGTTGTTATAATTTCCTGCGGATAGTAAACGACGATTCACTTTAATAAGCTTTGTATCAGTCGACCATTAAAAACGCATTACCTTAAGCTCTGCATTTCCAAGCCACATAACCTAAATTCTTAGTTGGAGATTCATAGGAATGGTCATGCGCATTTACGAATTTATAATCTTGGTTGCAGTCTTTGAGCTAAGAAAAATACAAAGGATTAACATAAATTTCGAAACTACCTTTTAT
>LPNX011107788.1:360674-371434 GCA_001517045.1 Pseudotsuga menziesii
AAAAAACTATAGGAAGATTTTCTTTCTCTTTTTCTTTAAAGCAAATTTAGAGTAAAATGAGGTAGATCTAGGGCGGACTGTACAATGCCTCCCTCACACCCTCCAATGTGCAATATAAAGCAAAGGACTTCCCCCTTCCCACTCCCATCCATTCCTAGCACCTGCAACCCACTCTTGGAGTTCCTAGGAACCCTTCCTGCCCAGACCCTTAGATAACGACCATAATGACTGAAGAAAAGAGTCCTCTGTGCGACTCTCACTTTGTACTCCCTAGAATACCCGCCTCTTTTTCAAATAACTGCGTTTATATCTTAGAATTTTGATGTGGACAACAACCATCTATGCTTTTTCATCTATGGAAAAGAATGAGACAAGTGTATTGTCCAAATTGATTCTATAACGTCGTTAAAAATTGATAATTAACAATTTCAAAAAATAAAAAATAGCTTAGTTAACATGTGATAAGGACATTTCATGATAGTTGGAAAAATTAAACTTCAAGCGTTTCAACCTGGTAATTAAAACTCCAATCATGATGATACAACTATTCAATTATTAGATAAACTAGTAGCTTAACGGCAAGAGCTATCCATTGAGCTGCACAACATTTAATGTGGTTGTAGCAAGCTTGATGATCGTTGGATCTTGAGTTGCTCAAGATCCAATGGTCATCAAGCTTGCTGTAGCCGCATTAAATGCTCTACAACTCAATGGATAGCTCTTGTCATAGCTTAACTCCAATGATAACACAACTTTAGCTTAAGTTCAACTCTAATCACTACTTTTACTTGAAGTGCAATGAATATATTAACTTTTAAATTAACTATTAGATACAACTATTAGCTTCACTTCAATTCTTAACTATTAGATACAACTATTAGCTTAACTTCAATTCTAATCACAGTTATAAAAAACTATTAGATAAATTTTAGTTGTACTACAATGACTCCATCTCTTAACTTGTGAAGTCTACCTTCATTGCTGTGAAACTATGCACCACCCAAAAAGTTTTTCATTTACCAAATTAGCATCATAAAAACAATATTTACTTCGATCAAGATCAAAATTCCACTAGATAGTAAATCTAAAACTTCCATTGAACTCTCTACGAATAATCGGTAATAGTACGTGGCGTTTGTTGAAGCATTTTAGATGCTTTCCCATGTTGCAATATGGACTGATTCTTTCCTATTCTTACACATTCTTTCCTATTCTCTCTATGATTCTTTCATATCCTGTAGATGGCTATTTTCTATCCTTTTTAGGTTCTGCAACTTGATTATAGGATCTGCAGCATGACTGTAGGATCGACAACTCGATTGTACGATCTGGAAATTGATCCATTGATGTATATGTACCTGTACAATTCATTGTAATAAAACATAATTATTTTTCTCTTGAACTCTGTTTTGAACTTGGTATCAGAGCCAAGAAGCTTAAATCGTTAGTACTCTCAATTGAACCATGGTCGACTCAGATTCTAAAACATATGGGACCAAATCTGCTCCCATTATTATTCAATCTGAAGGTTTGTCGTTCAATGCAGGTATTGTACTCGATGAAACAAACTATGATTTGTGGTCTGAAATCATTGAGATGCATATTGCTGAGAAGGAGAAACTCTCTTTCATTCATGGTAATTCACAGTCACCTACCGAGAAGGATGATGGATATGAGAAGTGGTATGCAGACAATCAAAAGGTCAAGAGATGGCTGTTGATGTCTATGTCCCCAGAAATCATGAAGCAATATATTTGCTTACCCACCGCTCGAGATATTTGGAAAGCTCTTTCAAAAGCTTTTTATGATGGAGCAGATGAATTGCAGGTGTTTTTCTTGAATCATAGGGCCTTCTCTATGAAACAGAATGGCAGAACACTCTCGGTGTATTATGGAGAATTAACCGATATCTTTTGTGAGTTGGATCATTGTGATAAGGTGATTATGGAAAGTGAGAATGATGTTGAACCTTACCGAAAATCAGTTTAGCGACAAAGGGTGCATATTTCTCTTGCTGGATTAGATGGTGAATTCGAACAAATCCGTGGTGAAATTTTGAGAAAGGATCCTATCCTCGAATTGGAAGCATGTTATGCTTTGGTCCGTTTTGAATCTGTTCAACTTGCAATGATGAATGGAGAACCAGAAAAATCTGAAGCTTCAGCCATGGTGACTCAAAATTGGTCTAATAAGAACTGATCTTCCCAAAGCCAGCCTAAGAACACTGATGGTGCCGATAAATCCACCTACAAATGCACTCATTGCAATCAAACTGGTCATACCAAGAGCCACTGCTTTGAACTTGTGGGGTATCCAGAATGGTGGGATCATAGCCGCGATTCACGGAAGAAGAATTCCAAGAGGACTTCCAGTGCTGCGGTTGTCGAAACAAAGACAGTGGATGGTGTTGCTGGTCAGATCTTGGCATTAGCAGCAGCAACATGTAATGGTGGTAAGGTTTTAAATATTTCTACACTTGTTTCTAATAGTGCATGGATAATTGATTCCGGTGCTACGGATCATATGACATTTGATTCTAGACAGGTCTCGCCTCTTAAACCATCCGCACAAAAATTTGTTTCCACTGCCAATGGCTCTTCGGCCCCAATTATTGGAGAAGGGTCTTTACCGCTCACTGATACTTTAAATCTATATTCTGTTTTAGTTGTTCCATCTTTGGATTATAATCTGTTGTCAGTTTCCCAAATCACCACTACCTTACTTTGTTTTGTACTTTTTTGGCCTAATTTTTGTGTGTTTAAGGACATCCGAACGAGGCAAAAAATTGGTTGTGGTGTTAGGCGAGGAAAGATGTATTACTTGGACTTAGTGTCAAAGAGTTCGGATAGGTTACTTCAAGCTTTAACGATGGATGGCTTTGAGGGGGAGAAGAAGAAATCTGAAATTTGGTTATGGCATCGACGTTTGGGGCATGCCTCCTTTGGTTACCTGAAGAAATGATTTCCTAGTTTATTTGTAAAATTTGATGTTTCTAGTTTCCACTGTGATGTTTGTGAACTTGCAAAAATCCATTGTGCTTCATTTCCATTAAGCTTGAATAAAAGTCTAGTTCCTTTTATGGTCATACATTCTAATGTTCGGGGTCTGTCCAAAGTTACTACCTTTGGTGGATCACGTTGGTTTGTTACTTTTATTGACGACTGTACCAAGATGACTTGGGTGTGCTTGATGAAGTCTAAAAGTGAAGTGAATTTGTTATTTCAATTTTTTTATAAAATGGTTCGTACTCAGTACAATGCACAGGTTCAGGTTCTCTGTAGTGACAATGGAGGAGAATATTTGAGTTCTAAACTTCAGCAGTATCTGGAAGCACACGGAACTATTCATCAAACTACTTGTCCCAATACACCTCAGCCGAATGGGGTGGCTGAGAGAAAAAACCGCCACTTGTTGGAGGTTGTCCATGCTTCATTGATAGAAGCCCATATGTCGTTATCCTATTGGGGAGAAGCACTTACCTCTGCATCATATTTGATCAACCGGGTACGCTCTAGCACTATTAATTTCTAGACACCATCTTAGGCTCTCGCTGAAGCGATTGTTGCTCCAGCCGTCCCAAATTTATCTCCTCACATCTTTGGTTGTGTAGCTTTTGTACACCTCCATAAACATCAGCGTAACAAGTTATCTCCTCGAGCGCTACGATGTGTCTTTCTCGGATATGCTGCTTATCAAAAGGGGTACCGATGCTATCATCCTCCAACCCAACGAATGTTTATTACATTAGATGTAAGTTTTCATGAAGACTCGATGTATTTTTCCTCTGAGCCTGAACTTCAGGGGGAGTACCAGAAGGAAATTCAGACTCTAGACTATGATGATCACATCTCTAAAGATGTGGTTGTTCACATCCCGGAAGTAGGGGAACTCTCTGATGTGTTGAATCAAGAAGTGGGCGAATTGGATGTGGGTGGTTTGACTTTGGATCCAAGTAGTGATGAACACCCAGAAACTGAAGTTGTGGCTCCTCCTCTGTCCAAGTCTCTCACACCACAGGAAGCTGATACACCAAACCAATCGCTTGCTGAGGATGCTCCTGAACCATTTAGAAGACAGCTACCACAACGTCACACCAGAGGTATTCCTAAACCCACATATGAACCCGAGCTTTCTAGTAACGTTAAATACCCCATGAGTCATTATGTGTCTAACCATCGTTTGTCAGAATCAAATCAGTCATTTGTAAATTAGTTATCTACTGTATCTATTCCTAACAATGTGCAGGAAGCCTTAGCTGACCCAAGGTGGAAATCCGCTATGAATGAGGAGTTGAAATCCTTGCAGGAGAATAAAACCTGGGTACTTGTTGACCGTTCACCAAGAAAGAAACCAGTCGGATGTCGGTGGGTTTACACTATGAAATACAAAGTAGATGGTGCAATTGAACACTTTAAGGCAAGACTGGTGGCAAAAGGATACACCTAAACCTATGGGATCGATTATACAGAGACATTTTCACCTATAGCTAAAATCAATACAATACGAGTCTTGTTGTCTCTTGCTGTGAACTTGGGTTGGACATTACAACAGTTTGATGTGAAGAACGCCTTTCTACATGGTGAGTTGTCTGAAGAAGTTTACATGGAACTCCCACCAGGATGCATGATACTAGAAACGCATAGTCGGAAGGTGTGCAAATTAAAGAAGTCACTGTATGGGTTGAAACAGTCTTCGAGAGCATGGTTTGGAAGGTTCACAAAATCTATGAAAGCCTTTGGTTACTATCAGACCAACTCAGACCATACTTTATTCTTGAAGAAACAACAGGGTAAGATAATTGCAATTATTGTATATGTGGATGACATGGTGGTTATAGGAAATGATCCTGAAGAAAGGGAGGCTTTATAGGATTACTTGTCCAGAGAATTTGAAATGAAAGACCTCGACCCCTTGAAATATTTCCTTGGGATCGAAGTGTCTCGATCTGATAAAGGGATTTTTCTATCTCAAAGAAAATATGCCTTAGACTTGTTACAGGAAACTGTCATGTCAGCATGTCAACCTGCTGATACACCAGTGGAAGAAAGATTGAAGTTATGTGTTGGGTCTGATCAGGTACCAGTTGATAAGGGGAGATACCAGAGACTCATAGAAAGATTGATGTACTTAGCACACACAAGGCCGGACCTTGCCTATGCCTTGAGTATTGTTAGCTAGTTTATGCATAATCCTGGCGAGCAACACATGAATGCAATTATACGCATTCTGAGATATCTGAAATATTCTCCTGGAAAAGGAATTTTATTCACTAAAAATGAAGATTATCAAAGCGTGGATGCATATACTAATGCTGAATGGGCTGGAGCAGTCGATGACAGGTGTTCTACTTCAGGTTATTTCACCTTTGTAGGAGGTAACCTTGTTAGATGGAGAAGCAAAAAACAGAATGTTGTTTCCCGATCCAGTGCAGAGGCTGAATTTAGAGGTATGGAACTTGGAGTATGTGAAGCATTGTGGTTAAGACTTCTCCTCAAATATTTGGGCTATCCGCCTAGGCAGCCAATTCGACTGTATTGTGATAGTAAAGCAGCATGTGATATTTCTCATAATCCGGTTCAACATGAACGAACAAAAGATGTGGAGGTAGATAGATTCTTCATTAAGGAGAAGTTGGATCAGGAGATCGTGGAGTTGCCAAAGATTCGATCAGAGGATCAGTTGGCCGATATTCTCACCAAGGCAGTTTCAAGTCGAGTGTTCTCAAAGTTTTTGGGCAAGTTGGGCATGTGTGACATCTATGCACCAACTTGAGGGGGAGTGTTGCGATATGAACTGATTCTTTCCTATTCTTACCCATTCTTATAAATCTAAAAATTCCATTAAAATCTCCACCTAAGAAACCGGATTCGTCCTCCAGCCCCCTCGTGTCCCGTGGGGAACGAATCGGACACGATTCATGTCTGACACGAGGCCGATTCAACCTTCGGTCGAATCCTAAATCGGGACATGAAATCCCCAATGAATCGGACACGAATTTTCAACGTGTCTCGAAAACCGGACACGAATCCCCAAAATAGGACACGTAACCGGCGGAAAGAGACAGTCAGGTTCACTTAAATTCAATTTTTTGTCTTTCTATTTGTCATTTGAAAGGAAGCAATTGATTGAGAGTGAGTTTTATGTGCAGGTGAAGGAATTTTGAAGGATATTTGAAGGCTATCCATTGTTTCCAAGCGGTTCCAAGTGCATTCCGACGGATTTGTGGAGAGGATTGCAAGCTCAACCATCACACAAGAAAAGGAATGTCTCAATCAGCTAGGGGAGGAGGTAGGGGTCAAAGGAAAGGGAGAAATGCACCATCTACGGCCTCCCCTCCTATTCCACCAAGCACAACTGATTCTCCTCCTCTGTCAAGTGCTGCATCGACTGCTAGTGGAGCTCATACTCCATATAACCCTGTTTTAGCAAGACAACAAGCCCAAGAAAAAAAATACCCTTTGTGGAAGTATGTGACAAGGAAAGATGGGCCCGGGGCAAAGCTTGGTGGGGGAGGCAATGTGTCTTGGAGATGCAATTTTTGCAACCATGAGTTCAAGAGCACATATTTCCGGGTTAAGGGCCATTTGTTGGCCCTTCCTTCTTGTGGGATTTCTTCATGCAAAGCGGTGACTGCTAACCAAAGGAGGGATATGGAAAGAGAGGATCATGTTGGCTTAGGGAAGGTGGCAGAAGCAAGCAAGAAAAAAGAGTATGATCCTCTTCCATTTTTGAGGAAGTCCTCTAGCACCAAGACTCCATTACCACCTAGCATTCATGGGCGTGGAGATACTTACCAAACAAGAAAGAGGCAATCTACAGGTGGTCCAATGGATAGGATTTTCCAACAAGAGGCGCGAGAAGAGGTAGACCTTACCATTGCATTTTTCTTCTACCTCAACTTCATCTCATTCAATGTGCCTCCCGTTTCAGAGAAGCTTAGAACCACATTGTTGGTTAAAGCAAAGAAGGAGGTCGATAAAATCCTTGAGCCAATTAGAGCAACATGGCCCTCATCTGGAGTGAGTATTGTTTTTGATGGATGGACGGATCCCCCACGCCATCCACTCATCAATTTCATGGTATCTTCCCAAAATGGACCGTTGTTCTTAAAAGCGGTCAATGTTCTTGGGAAATACAAGGATGTACAATTTATGGGTGATTTATTCATCAAAACCATTGAAGAAGTAGGTGTTGATTCATGTGTACAAATCATCACGGATAATGCACCTGTTTGCAAGGCTGCTGGCATGATTGTGGAAGCTAAATATCCACAGGTATGTTCATTCTTTCATTTCTAATTTGCTCATTGTTTGAATTTGGTCATTGCAATGTTAGTGTTGTAGAGTCATTGATACATGCTTTTATTTCTCTTACAGGTTTTTTGGACACCTTGCATTGTCCATTCCTTGAATTTAGCACTGAAAGCCATTGCTTCGGATGTGACATGGATTGGCACCCTTATTGAGGATGCACGCCATATCCGTAACTTTGTATAAAACCACACAAATGCCCTCACCATATACAAACAGTACACACAGCTTTCATTGCTGAAGATTGCAGATACTCGGTTTGCTTCCTCATTCATCATGTTGAAGAGGTTGAGGGAGGTCAAAATCGCTCTTGGGTCCATGGTGATTTCAGAGTTTTGGTCTTTTTGGAGAAGGACGGATCAGGTTGCTTCACAAAAGGTGAAGGACAGGGTGTTAGATGATGGTTGGTGGGACACCGTAGATCTTAGCATTACGATCATGGAGCCCATCATTTATTTGTTTCCATTTGCAGACGCAGACCAGCCCATCCTAGCAGAGGTTTATGAGGGGTGGGATTCCATGATTGAGTCCATGAGGTCCATTGTCATGGAGAATGAGTTTCCCGAGTATGGGACATCGACAGAGAACTTATGGACCATTATTCGGGATATTCTTATCTCCAGGTGGGATAATAATTGCACACCTTTGCATTGCTTGGCCCACTCCTTGAACCCCAAGTTCTACACTCAGGAGTGGCTCACTGGTGGATTGGGGGCCTCACACAGAGTCCCTCCTCACATGGATTAAGAGATTGCACATGGGAGGAAGATAGCACTTAGACGGCTATTTCATGATAGCGACATGCTTGAGGAGGCAGAGGAGGGCTTTGTAGATTTTTCCACTGGCACTGGGAGATTTGGAGGCTATGATGTGCTTAGACATAGGGGGGGTAAGAAACCCTATGCTTGGTGGGAAACTCATGGGGCAACATCCCCTATTCTACAGAAGTTATCCTTGAGGATCATCTCTCAAGTTACATCATCCTCTTGTTGTGAGAGGAATTGGAGCACATATGGGAACTTGTACAGTGTGAAGAAGAGCAGGCTTGAGCAGTCCACGGCAGAGTCAATGGTGTATGTGCACTCCAACCTTCGTCTTATTTACAGGAAGAGGGAGGAGTGGGTGAAGGGAAGGACAAAGATGTGGGATGTCTTTCTTGATGATATGGGTTTGGACAGAAGTATTGAGTTGGCATTAGCCAACATGGATCTTAATGATCCAGTGCTAGAGCCGGTCACTTTTGATGATAGTGATCGTATGGAGGGGTCATCCTCCACAGCAGGAGATGCAGGTCATCAGATGGACAGAGAGGAGGAGGAGGGGGAGGAGGATGAGGATCAGGGAAGTTATGAGTATGTTGATGTTGATTCAGGCATGGAGGAAGACTACTGACATATGGGATTCTCCCATCTTGATCCACCCCTTTTTGTATTTACTATTAGACTTTAGTCTATTTTGGCATTTGCCAATGCCCAGTGGCATTCCGACATATATGTACATTGTATTCATTTTGATTTTGATGACTTAATGAGAAATATGGTTCCGACATGCATCTATGTGTCTCATTGTGATTTGTGAATGACAAATGTGTAATTACTAATAGTAATCAATGATCATTAATGTGTTTTTATTCTAATTTCTATTGAATATTTGTAAATGTTCTAGTTTCTAAATATTCTTGGATCTATATGTCTATATTTTTAAATTTTAATATATATTTTAAAATATATATATATATATATGTATATAAAACGTATCCTATGTGTCCTGATTTCGGGGGTCACCGTGTCCATGTCGGACTCTCGTATTTTCGTGTCCTTCATGTCCCGTGTCCTCGTGTCAGGTGACTTAGCTCTCCATGAATAATAGGTAATAGTACATGGCGTTTACTGAAGCATTTTAGATGCTTTCCCATTTATCATGTGCTCTGAGCAGGCTAGGAATTTCAAAAGGCAGACACTCGTCAAAATTGTTGCTAATACTCAAAATTTGAAACTTTTTCTGTATTCCAAGCTAGATTTTGACTAGCTGTATTTGACGGGTAAATTGATTCATGATGAGCATTTACCCGTCAAATTCCATCCCTGGCTCCCAGTGCGTTAGCTTTACCAATGTAGGTCCTCCTGCCACCTATGTTTATCTCCCTGATGGTGTGTTCTTTCCCACCAATTTGTACTCTATCCTTGCCATGTGAAGAAAATTATTTCAGTACTTCATAACATATTTAATCCCTGTTTTGGTATCTTGGCCCATGTGAAAGATATTATTTCATTACTGCATAACATAACCAACAAATTAATTCCTGCATAACATAACCAACAAATTAATTCCTGTTTTGGTATCATCACCCATGTGAAACAAGTCAATTCACTATTGCACAAAATAAATAATTCCTGTTTTTTGGTATCATCACCCATGTGAAACAAGTCAATTCACTACTGCACAACATAAATAATTCTTGTTTTTGTTATCATCACCGATGTGAAACAAGTCAATTTACTACTCCACAACATAAATAATTCCTGTTTTTGGTATCCTCACCCATGTGTTATTTCAGTGACAACAGACCTCACTGTCCCACAGGAATTTGTTTGTTGTTGTTTTTTCTCTGGCCTATTGAATGATAAAAGGAAGGCTAGGGGAATTTGTTTGTTGTTGTACCTTTTCAAAAATGGAAAATTTTCATTTCACAATATGATCAAGTTGGTCACTTATTTTTATCTATCATGACTAATGCTGACCCCACAGGATTCTCCAAAGCATGATTGAAGTTGAAGTTAAGTGTAACCCAAATAAAAGTCATGATTGAAGTTGAAGTTAAGCGAATAATTTTATCATCAATAAAATTAAGGTCATAGTTATATCTAATAATTAAATAATTGTTTTACAATAAATCAATACAATGTTTTTGCAATTATCTGATCTGCAAAAAAAATAAGCAACCATCCACATTTAATAACAATATACATTCCATGTGCCCAAAAGAAAACCACCGACACTGCACGCTAAGCATGACCCATTGTTTGTTGTATTGAAATGGTAGCCGGTTTGTTTTATGATTCATATGATTTGTACTGATGGCTGTCCAATGTTTTTGGACTAAGCAAATATTATTTTTTTGTTTCTTGGATGGCTGCCAATTATAACCACAGAATTGTTTCAGATATCTACCAAGATACGTTGAATCAGATAAGGCTGCCAATTTAGCGGAAAGGTTTTGTGTTCATATAATTTTTTTACATGTATCTATTCACTGATACTTGAATGGCATTGTTACTATGTGCTCCACGCTAGATATCGTTTGATTGGCATTGTTACTATGTGTTCCATGCTAGATGTCAAATGTAGTTGGACTAAGCCTTAAGTGATTAGAGTTGAAGTTAAGCTAATAGTTGTGCAATCATTGTTTTAAGCTAATAGTTATCCAATATAATTGTTATAGAGTTGAAG
>LPNX011107788.1:374945-418396 GCA_001517045.1 Pseudotsuga menziesii
TCATCCTCAACATCATTCAGAGAGGTTCGTTTCTTTCATGTGAAATCCTTTAGTCCTTTAGTAAGTTACTCTACCGAGCCACACACTTCTCTTGCTTGAACTATCTTTCATGAAAATTCTTCTTCAGTACGGCATAAACAAACTTTAATGAGAATGTTGATTCAACTAAGCATGAACAAACTTTTTCTTCAAACCACTTAGTACAAATAACATTGTCATTCCTCTACTTATTCATATAGGAAATAAAAAACATTATAACATATCATGCACACAAAAACTATAATAAATATTATTCAAATAAAATATATATATTGGAAATAAGTAAAAAAAAAACATATAATATCAAATCTCTACAAATACTTATTAATCATGTCTCAACCTCCTAAACCTTAATATATGTACAAAATAGCAAAAAATCCTTAAGGCAAAATATGAATTCTTTAACATCAAATTATCAAATTATAACTAAGACTATCCAGATAATTATAACTAAGACTATCCCTTTAAGAAACCCGTTGAATCTTAACAGCTTTCACTTGTGCCTTTCCTACAAATTTAGAAAGCACAACCACTAAAAAAACCTTTCTTCCCAGCAATAATTAAATTGACCATCACTTCAAAAATAGTTGAAATGTAAAATTAAACAAGTATATATATATATATATACACAAAATTCTTCCAAAACATTAATAAAATTTACCATCACTTCGCAAGACTTTGAAATGTAAAAGTAAACAAGAATCATAAATATGAAATTAAAAGCAACTTTGATTTATCGAACTTTAAGAAGGGTATTTATTTGGTTTACTTTAAATTTTGTTCCTTGCTCAAAAAGATTGTCGTGAAGCTTTTCAAGTTCCTTAAGTTTTGGCTAGTTAGGAGGTTAGAAACATTTGTATTGTAACAAATACTATGAAACTCAGACCTAATGTGGTGGGTGCTTTGTGGTGGGTGTAAGCAAGACACTCTAAAAGAAAGTGATTTTCATCATAAATGCTCAAAGACTCATAAAGATGGATAACCCTTTTTTCCCACATAGTTGTAGGAATAGACCAACCGCTAGTTCGGTCTAATATTGGCTATATTAATTTTCCTCCTTAAACTAGTTACTACCGAGAGATACTTATGATCTTCCAAATTAATATTGGATATTATGCAAAGTGTCATTTTCATCAATATCCCAATGATTTAACCGAGTAATAGCATCTTTGCATCAATTCCGCTTGAGGTGTAGTTGGTTTTGACTTGAGTTTAAAGCAATTTTAGGAAGTCTCTAGTTTCTCATATTATTTATAGTGTGGTTGTATATCATGTACCTAGTCATAACCATGCTCTAGATGTGGGAAAGACCCACTTTTATGAGGAGAATAGGATAAGGCTTATTGGTTTTACTTTTGAGGTTATAAGTTATAAATTTTTTATATATTTGTTCAATCTTTTTTCAAATATTTTTACAAAAAATATATACCATACTTCACAACCTAATTTAAAAAAAACACTTCTTTTTATCTCATATAAACAAAAACAAAAAGCAAGTTCACAAATTTATAATTATATTAAATTTTTTTTCTTTTTCTCGGCCTTACTTTCCTTACTCTTTGTCTCATTCATAGATTAGCTCATTTTTGTCTAGGTAGACAAAGACAGAGGAAAAAGTCGGTTGTCTAATCGGCCGAATCAACGGCGAAGCTTCGTACCGAATAATCTTGACTTCATAACATATTGCCCACTCACATAAATTCCGTAAATCCAAAATACTTGAGGGTGATTCGGTAAATTCCGTAAATCCAAAACACTTCAGGGTGATTCGGTGTAGGGTAATGGACTCAACTATTCTTTTTGTTTTTCTGAAGGAACAAATTTGATCCAAATTGGTTAGTGGAAAGGGTAATTATCTTAAAATTACAATTTCATCCCGATTCATTCTATTTAAATTTCTAAATAATATAATTATAATTGTAATGTCAAAATGGTATTTTGATAATAATTAATTAAATTTAATTAGTAAACATCTAACTTCTACTTTTATGAGAAAAATTAAGGTAAGGAAACTTTTACTTTTACTTTTAATTTTGCACAAAGAGAAGCAATGTGCTCTCCAACCCAATATGAGGGAGATCATGTTAACCACATTATGGTAGCGGACATGAATAAAAAAATATTAATTATCAGCATAGCTCCATCTAAATACCAAGCAACCAGAGAGATCAAATCTCTCAAGGTGCAAACCTTTTTTTAGAGTGGAAATGTTAAGAAATGTGTAATCCAATGTTTATGGTTTTAGCTTATCTAATTTATGTTGTTATCTATATATGCAATTCTAAATAATTTAAATTTAATTTAAGTGGACATGTTATGGAGTTACACATCTCTTCCCTATTGAGTTGTAGAATGCACCTATTCGGTGCAATTAAAAATATAAATTACATATCCACTTAATTAAAATATAAAAAAATTAAACTAGCATAGACCTATTATTAGTTAATAAGGTACTGATGGAATTTGTTGGAGTAAAGTAATTGGTGTTTGTGGAGGTTTTGTAGGTTAGTAACTAGTATAGACTTTCTCCTTCTTGATAGATCCAGGTTTAAAATAAGTATATACTAGCTACTAACCTACAAAACCTCCACAAACACCAATTACTTTACTCCAACAGTCTCCTCTTTCATAAATCCAGATTTAAAATAAGTATATACTAATTACTAACCTACAAAACCTCCACAAACACCAATTACTTTACTAGTTCCACCACTACCTTATCAACTAATAATAATAACTCCAAAGTTATATTAATCAATAAACTTCTAACAACTCCAAAATTATGACAATCAATAAACATCTAACATCCCATTCAAAGTCTACTATGTAAAAAGACAATTTTCTTGCAGCTGTGGGATTCCTCTCAACTTCTAGATCTTATAATAGACAATTTCTCTTACAGCTGTGAGATTCCCCTCAACTTCTAGATCCTATATTAGCATAATAATTATAATAGTCAACAATGTTGAGACAGTTTCTTAAGCGAACCTGTGCAACCAGCAACCCAACATTTAATGTTGAGACAGTTTACATACACAGTTTGATGAGCAACATGGAGATGTTTAATATAGTATTCATTGCCATTATATTAACTATTCGATTTTATTTAATCTAACTATATCTCTATATACAACCATGTTTAATATCATAGTCTAGAAGTATATTTATTGCAAAGATATTAACCATGTTTAATGTACATCCGGCATAAGTGTATTTATTACCAAGATACCAACCATGTTTAATATACATCCGGTATAAGTGTACTTATTACGAAGAGTTCATCTAAAAGTTAATTCAATATTTAGAGTTACAGTTTATCAAACGCCGTGGAACTTCCTCAACCCTGACCAGGGTTGAAACTTTACTTGAAAGAAATGGTATCCTCATAAATAAATACTTCATTATGAGAGGGTGTCACTGTGAATAAATACTCCATTATGAGAGGGTGTCACTGGTCACTGTAAACAAGGGCGAGCAATACATGTTATGCAGTGGAGCATTCAATGCCACGGCGGTCGCACTGTCTGTCGTCGGATCGCTCTTTAGAACGGATCGGAGGGCGGACAGTGCCACCGCCGTGGCATTGAATGCTCCACTGCATAACATGTATTGTTCGCTGTAAACAAGGGCTTTCAATTTCAATGTGACGACCAATGAAGTTAAATTAACTATCTCAGCAAAGACGACAAGGACAAGGTGTCACAAATATAAATCTGTAAATTAAAAACTCTTTGGAGTTAATGCATTGGTGGGGTCGCTATTTCAATTTCAACGAATGAAGTGACCTCATCTATATCTATATGTCAGCAAGAGATCAGAGGGTGAAGCACGCCCTTACGGACTCCATGACGTAGGAGGAGAGAGCATCTTTCTAGATTCTTTAACTTAGAAACACTCTATGCCCTCGTCTTGCTGCCACCCCGGCCCACTACTATCTTTGCCATGTTAATAAGATGTTTAAGATGTTTAAATTTATCAGACATCGAATTGTAATTTATTCACTTTTCCACTCGATGATCTCATTTAGGAGAATTTACACTCATTGTGGAATTTCATATATCGAATAACAGCGATAGATTTGAAACAGGAACGTCATTTAAAAAAAAGAGGAGTTCACTTTTTTTTACTTAATAAATCTAAAAAACTTTAGAGTTTTTTACTTCATTATGAGAGGGTGTCACTGTGTCAGTGGTCACTGTAAACAAGGGCTTTCAATTTCAATGTGACGAGTCCAGGGATGGAATTTGACGGGTAAATGCCCGTCATAGGTCAATTTACCCGTCAAATACAGCCAAGATCTTACCGAGACCGTCAAAATCTGACTTGAAATACAGAAAATGTATCAGATTTTGATTGTTACCGGCAATTTTTGACGGGTGTCCGTCATTTGAAATTCCAACCCTGGTGACGACCAATGAAGTTAAATTAACTATCTCAGCAAAGACGACAAATATAAATCTGTAAATTAAAAACTCTTTGGAGTTAATGCATTGGTGGGGTCGCTGTTTCAATTTCAACGAATGAAGTGACCTGACCTATATATGTCAGAGGGTGAAGCACGCCCTTACGGACTCCATGACGTAGGAGGAGATACGTAGCTTTTATGTCAGAGAGCATCTTTCTAGATTTTTTAACTTAGAAACACTTTATGCCCTCGTCTTGAGGCAAGAGCTATTCATTGAGCTGCAGAGCATTTAATGGGGCTGCATCAGGCCTATAGACCATTGGATCTCGAGTTGCTCGAGATCCAATGGTCTATAGGCCTGATGCAGCCCCATTAAATGCTCTGCAGCTCAATGAATAGCTCTTGCCTCGTCTTGCTGCCACCCTGGCCCACTAGTATCTTTGCCATGTTAATAAGATGTTTAAATTTATCAGACATCGAATTGTAATTTATTCACTTTTCCACTCAATGATCTCATTTAAGAGAATTTACACTCATTGTGGAAATGACCTCTCACAATTTTCATATATCGAATAACAGCGATAGATTTGAAACAGGAACGTCATTTAAAAAAAAGATTGTTGGATTCTCAGCCCAGGTAGGTTGGTGTTGTCTATGCTCAACTTACCTGGAAAATGTCAATCACTTATCTGGAGGATGTTTATTTTTTCAATACGTATGGGATTTTATATGTAATTACTATGCTATCACTACTAGCCGAGATAAACAAAGTCTGCAAGACAATATCAGGTTTATATTAAAGAACTCAACCATACTGATAGATGTCATAATATTAATTCTATGGTCTGTGTGCAGAATGTGTAACCATGTCATTTTTCAGAATGGGAGACCAGACCATAGCCTTAATGGTTCGAAAGCAATAGGCTTCCTCCAATCATATGCCATTGAGAATTAAAAGGTGCCTAGCAAGAGTACAATTTATACACTGGCGGATTAGCAAGGCATTATGGGCTATTTTGATGGAGCCCAGCAGGGAGGCTTATGTGGAGCTGGTATAGTGATCAAGATAAACCAGACTATATCATACAGACTCAAGCTAACCCTGCTTATGTGGAGTTGGTATAGTGATCAAGATAAACCAGACTATATCATACAAACTCAAGCTAAATATTGGTTCTGGATCAAACACCAAAGCAGGGCTTTTTGCACGTTGGGGTTTACTGTTTTTCGCGAAGGAAAAAGAAATAATGCCCACAAGGTTTTGGGGGATTCTAAAGCTATAGTTGAATGGGCAAAAGAAAACCATAACTTGCACACAATCAAGCTTCATCATTGGATCAAACGGACCAAAGATCTCATTGAATATTTTCAACATACCACTTTCTCTCATATCTTTAGAGAAATGAACTCCGAAGCGGACACACTATCAAAACAAACCAT
The DNA here is from genome assembly GCA_001517045.1 of Pseudotsuga menziesii. NCBI lineage: Eukaryota > Viridiplantae > Streptophyta > Pinopsida > Pinales > Pinaceae > Pseudotsuga > Pseudotsuga menziesii. Next base: position 380,830 of record LPNX011107788.1, read on the forward strand.
TGGCCCCAGAATGAAGACCATTGACTGGGCAATGTTCCATGAGGCAACCAGTATAGAGCACCACTCATTAAACATTAGTTAGCTTGAAACATAACGCATAAATGTTTTGAAACGTCTTAGAATGCTAGCCTAATCATTTGATTTATAAGACATGATATAAGATAATGTTCCCAACAGAACTGAATGTAAGTTTCTAGGAGGCTATATGAAAAAATGTAATCACGACATCCTGATTGTACGACACAACTTATTGTATGCCACAACTTTCAATAATATAAAGTTGTATTTTCTGTGTGAAAAAAAGGCCATCTGACAAATGGCATACCGATGAGCCAACCAAGATTAATAAGAGTTTCCACTATATTACTATATTATAGAAGCAATTTCCCCCTTATTTATAGTTACCTATACATCACAACATAGAATGTGAAATCTAGGAGGGGCTTACGTAGTTAGTTGATTCAATGCCGAAATTGAAACAAAACTAGTATATGAAATGGTCATTTCTTTGAGAATAGGGATACAAGATTTCATATATGCTAATTCATTGAGAAATGGTTTACTATTGATTTGCACTGTTATGCTATATATGATAACGGTAAATTTATTTTTCGTATCTAGTTCTGTGTGGGATTATAGAATAAAAGCTTGGTTCCTTATCAATACAATATCTAGAGTTATCAAAATATTCTAGTAAATGAATGATGTGTAAGTATAGATGGGCAAAAGGAGAAACCATGGTTTTTTCTTTACATAAGCAGAAAGAGTAGATAGATATTTAATAAAGTTTGTTTTCTCTCACCAAGCTTGTCAGGCATAGGTCAAAATTTTTTTATCATTTAATATACTTACATTTTAACATTTATCATTTAATATCCCTGCTGCATCTTAAGATGTTAGGTCAAAGGTCATGCCAAATATGGACATACTGTATAATCGACCTTATCACATTTTATAATTGCTAACTTATCTCATAATTTTTCTAGCCTATTATGAGTGTATTGGGATAGAATAAAATTATGCATAGAATTTAGCAAGAATAATAGATTTTAGATCATATACTATTGTCAATTTCATGAGGTTATAAAACCAGAAATCTAAATATGTTGTGGTAGAAATAGCCTTGTTTCTTCAATAGTGTGCGTGTGTTTATATACATAATAAATGGACAGGCCTTTGGGGTTTTTAAAATACATGAGTCATATAATGAACATTCAAACCACTAGTGGAACCTTGACTATGAAATTTGTATCATCTCATTGCAGGGCCACGACTCAAAAAGAAACAGGATAAAGGCTTAAAAGAAGTGACATCGACAAGAGTAATATAATACTTAAATATCAATAAGCCCAATGCTTCCACTTATGAGGATATTAAGGCGTTCCAGCTAGATAGCGAACCTTTGGAATTATTTAGTAGAATGAAAAAAAAATACAAATTCATTTTTGGGTGGAATCTTTGTACCAATAAAGTGTTTAACCCATAACCTATTGTCAAATGAATCTAGTTTGGGTGGTTGGGAGGAATGAATGTTACCCTCCTCATCTAGGTTTTACTCTTGTAAGTGATATGATGCTCTTGTGGAGCCTTTTGTAATAAATGTGTGAATGATGAGCTGACCATACCTTGATTCACTTTGATTATCAGATATTGGGATTTTCAGTGGAGTAGCCGTTTAACAAATGGTGAACCACATTAAAAAAAAATTTAACCCATAGTTAAATGACTTGGAAACATAAACATATTCAACTTTTAAACATACACTTGGGCTTTTCCATTCATATCATTCCTACCAATCCCATTTGGCTTAAACCACTCAATAATCTCATTTAGGAGAATTTACACTCATATGATTTGTAGGAAATCAAGCATGTTAATTCCTATGATAACATTTGGCCTAGGCCCTAAACCATACATGGAAATTATAAGAAATCCCATTTACCCTAAACCATACATTTGGCATAAACAAACCCCCTCCTAGATTTCACATTCTATGCTGTGATGTATAGGTAACTATAAATAAGGGGAAGATAGATTCTATAATTTACTTGAAACTGTTATGAGTCACTGATATGCCACTGATATGCCATTTTTCTAGATGGCCTGCTTACGGTGTGCTCGAACAACCTAATTCCCATGCAATCATTCATAATTATATTGGATGAACACCACAATCTTGATTTCATGGCGTCGCTGTTTCAAATTGATCACTGTTATTCAATAAAGGAAAAGTGTGTGAGGTCAATTCGAAATGAGTGTAAATTCCCATAAATGAGATCATTGAATGGAAAAGTGAGCAAATTACAATTCGATGTCTGCTAATTTAAACAACATTTTATTAACATGGCAAACAGATACACGGATCCCTCTGCATGGATTGATGTGGAACAATTATCAATTTTTATGGCAGTGGGCGAGGCAAATAATATTTAGCATGCTGCAGAGCATTTAATGCGGCTGCAGTATGTTTGATGATCCTTGGATCTTGAGCTGTTCGAGATCAAATGGTCATCAAGCATGCTACAGCCGCACTAAAAACTCTGCAGCATGCTAAATATTGCTGGGCAATAGTGTTTCAAAAATCGTGGGAGGTAGATAACCCTGCACTTGACATTGGCTGTTGTGTTTCAAAAATAGTGGGAGGTAGATAACCATCGACTTGTCGTTGTCGACCGCGGTGGCAATAGTACGAGGGACTACCCATGACGGAGCATTAACGGCGAGCAGCTTTCAAATTTGAACGCTTCACAGCCCTTCCATCCGGTTCTAGCCCTTCCTAGAAGTGTAAAGTTAAAATTGTCCTTCAAAAAAAATTTTAAATTTCAATTTTACCCTTCCAATAAAGAAAGTCATAATCTATATCAACATTTCAAAAGAAATGCAAGTTTTGAAATTATCCATTCATATAAATTTTTCTTCTCTTTACATCTTCTTCTCTTTAAATCCTTATCTCATAGTCATAACTAAGGATTATTATGCCTGCACATCCTCACCTTATAATAAGAATTGGGTCAAGGTCCAAAGACAACCATAAAATATTAAATGTGTCTAGGCCCAAAGACAACCATAAAATATTAAATGCTTCAAGACTCAAAGAGTAAGATACAACTATAAGTCTTATATTAAATTTACCTTATGTGTCTTTCATTAACAGTATCAACTGAGACTTGACAGGTTGAGACTTGACACTTTGGATGACTCTGATCTTCTTATCACTCCTTACCAATGTGATCGCAAGGCATTCTTTAAAGGTGAAGTCCATAATTTTAGGTTTTCTTCCTCATTATCATGCCTTTTGGTAAGACATTAAAGAGGGTAGTGGCCTCCATGAGCATGGAAAATGTTTTAGGCATAGAGGTTATACACATTAATTGTTTTCATTTAATAATTTAAATTCTTACAGATGACTATAGATTCAGTGAACCGTGGACTGGTACAAAACACAACAAATTTTACAGCCCCAAGCACTTAATTACACATACCTATAACTTTCTCAAATCTAGCCATTAATAAACTTATTTTCATATTCTGGTTCAATTTAAAAGGAGTGTTGAGACTCAGACATACAGTGAATTGCAAGGATTCAATTCACTTAGGCCTCTCCATCACATACATGTATCCTTTCACAACAAGCATTGAAAAACAATATTTGTTTTTTGCATTTTTTTGGTGAAAAGATTTGGTTAATTTATATGGACAATTATTTATATTTCCCTTCATCTCTAAAGAGCTGAGAGAATAAATTCCCTTCCAATTGAAATTATAACCCACCCTTCAAATTTGATCACTGAGGGCGAGGTGCAACGGAGATGGGATGGGGACAGGGCTGTCACCGGAGGTGAAGGAATCCGATTTCCGGCAGGGTAAATCGTCCCCTGGGCAGACAACAAGAGCAACTTGCGCCGAACCCATCTGTAACACGGCCATTATATATATGTGCCCAGCGACAGAAGCAGGCAGTTCAGTTGATGTGTTTTTCCCGCCCTGTTTTCAGGTGATAGTTATTAAGGCCCGCGTGATCTCTCGCAACAGTTCAATATCTTCATTAAAATCCCGGGAGAGTTTTGTTATTGAGGTGTTATTAATTAATAACCAAAAACTAATGATGAAGGCTAGTTATCGAACATCATAGCATGAATCACAATTCCCACACGGCATGAATCACAATGAATATAAAATGAATAATAAACTAAAATTCCCACACGGCATGAATCACAATGAATTATTCATTATAAAGAGAGAATTGTTTTTTCCGAACCCATCTGCAACACGGCCATTATATATATGTGCCCAGCGACAGAAGCAGGCAGTTCAGTTGATGTGTTTTTCCCGCCCTGTTTTCAGGTGATAGTTATTAAGGCCCGCGTGATCTCTCGCAACAGTTCAATATCTTCATTAAAATCCCGGTAGAGTTTTGTTATTGAGGTGTTTATCATAGTTTTTCACGGTTTTGAAATATGCTCACTCTGTCGAATGCCAATAGCATACCACTAGATGTTGAGATCTCGAACCCGGAGCATCCTCCGGCATTACAACGACCGCCCGGTGAAGCAATTACAACACTGCTGACAACGGAGGAGAGCATATGCAGCGAAGATCGGAACAACAAGCAAGGCAGGCCCTGCGGGAGACTGATTTCTGATGCAATGAATTGTCGTCAAATTATTCCAGATGGTTATATCACCACCCTGCGAGAGGCCAAGACTGAACGAGGTGGTTTTCTCGGACCCTATACCCTTGGTGGATCTCAAGGATTTGAATGGCTCTGCTAGGGATACGGTGCTCCGCAATCTTAAGCATGCTTGTCAACATCATGGGTTTTTTCAGGTGGTTTTGCATTCTGTTTTCTAATAATAATAGAGAATAATAGATTGGATAATTAATTGAGATACAAGTGAAATTTAGGTTTAGGAATCTAAATCGAATATAGGTAAATTGGATGGGATTTGATCTTTGTGATTTTCTTTTACAACAAATGACTTTATATCAAGCCCCTTCATACCCCATATGGATTTAGCAAATTAGAAATTGATATTTTTTTATATAGTCATTTTGATTTGATATATTATATAACCAGTAAAAATCTATTTTAAAAAGAAAATTTATTTATCAAATTTTAGGAGACTCAAACTTAATTTTAGAGTGCATATATTCAGAAATCTATTTTGTGTAGTTTTATATATATAAAGTTGTAAATGTTTTAATTTAATTGAGTCAGTATATTAAAGCTTTACTTAACTTTGAGAAAGTTTGATCTATTTTAAAAGAAAATTTATTTATCAAATTTTAGGATTCAAACTTAATTTTAGAGTGCATATATTAAGGAATCTAATTTGTGTAGTTTTATATATATACAGTTGTAAATGTTTTAATTTAATTGAGTCAGTATGTTAAAGCTTTACTTAACTTTGAGAAAGTTTGATCTATTTTAAAAGAAAATTTATTTATCAAATTTTAGGATTCAAACTTAATTTTAGAGTGCATATATTAAGGAATCTAATTTGTGTAGTTTTATATATATAGTTGTAAATGTTTTAATTTAATTGAGTAAATATATTAAAGCTCTACTTAACTTTGAGAAGTAAGTATATTAAAGCTCTACTTAACTTTGAGAAAGGCTGAAATAAGAAATATGTTTTGTATTATTTTCTATATTATGTTTTATAAAAGTAAAGCAATGGTTGACAGATAGTTCTTTACATTCAATATTAAGGTTAACCTTGATTTAGGTTACAGATACATCCTTCTCTATGTTATAGATCCATCTCCCACATGGAGAGAATTCTTAACTATAAGGAAAAAGCAAGTACATCATCAGACTTCAGTGCGAAGTCAATCTCTATTCTGCCCCCATAAACTATTTTCCAGGTAACAAAAACTATTTTCCAGGTTAGGGTAATTATCTCGAAAGATTGAAATTATTCTGAGTTACCTAAGATTTGCAAAAGTTAGGAATAGTTAGGTGAATCATTTTGGGACTTTGTGCTTTTTTTAATATATTCAAGTAAAGTAGTTGGATGAAATGAACAATCTCATTCCAACAACATGCAACCTCAAACACTTTTGAGTGTTTGAGGTGTTTAAATGAAGAAGGTTAATTTTTATAACAAGCAACCTCACATATTTTGAAGTCTCTGAGATAAAGATTAACTTTTATAAATGATGTAGCACATGTTTTTAAATTTTGTGAAACAGATTCTACCTAAAAAGTTAGAAGAGTATGAAATAACTGGCAGGTATGTCAACATTTCATATAGAATTTAGAATTTGTTTATAATGAATAGAATTTTTTTTAATGAAAAAATCTCACAGTGAACTAGTATGAATGGGAGGTTTAGTAACAAAATTAACTACATCTGATTAAACTAATATACTGAAATTAGTTGTCAAGTGGACATAGAGCAAACTGTCAAGACAGGTTTGGTTCTGTAAGGCTAGAGATCAAAACTCGTTGCTATTGGTATGCGACATCTAAATCCAACCGTTGTCGGGTTCAGTCCTTGGTGATTTTGAACTTAAATGCCCTTGGGTTGTGGTTTCTCAACAAAAAGCTTGCCAACAAATCAAAGGACATTGCGGAAAAAAATGCCATTTATACATAACCCTCTTTTTATTTGTGTTTATATCCATAGATATAGATATAGAGGTCAGAAAATCTGATTTCAAGCCCTATGTTTGTATGGATCTCATTATCTATGAATGTACTTTGTAATGTGTGCTCAGATGGTAAATCATGGGGTGCACGAGATGGTGATCCAGAGAATGCTGGAAGTTGCGAAATAATTCTTCACTATGCCAGCAGAAGACAGAGCGCATTTGTATTCTGAGGACCCTTCTCGCGTTGTACGCTTATCAACTAGCTTTAACATCCAAAAAGAAAAGTTTTTTAATTGGAAGGACTACCTGAGACACCATTGTTATCCTTTGGAAGATTATATTGATTATTGGCCTATAAAACCTTCATCTTACAGGTGCAATATATAACGGGATTTCCATTTACAGAATCCTTGAAAACCTATGTTCTATTCGATTCGATTCGATTCTTCTGGTGTACTACTAACCATAGTTATTTTGTGCTTCACGTGAATACAGGGAAGTAGCTAGTAAATACTGCACAGACATTAGGGAAATGATTCTACGTTTGCTAGAGGCCCTATCAGAGATCCTGGGTTTGGAACTCGACTTTCTGAATAGAGCTCTTGGAAAACACGGCCAACATATGGCAGTAAATTATTATCCTCGCTGCCCGAATCCAGAGCTCACCTATGGCTTACCAAGTCATACAGATGCTAACACTCTAATGATTCTTCTCCAGGACCAAGTATCCGGCTTACAAGTGCTTAGAAACGGACGTTGGATCGTTGTTCAGCCCATTCCAAACTCCTTTGTAGTCAATATTGGAGACCAATTACAGGTAAAGCCTTGGATAAGAACCCTCATCAGTCTAGGCCCCGAAGAACAATCCTAGTATCTAATCACACCGAAAGTATTTAATCATATAGTTCTTCTCTCTGTTTCAGGTCTTGAGCAATGGAATATACAAAAGCGTCATCCACCACGCGATAGTGAATTCCTCGGAATCGCGTATCTCTATTCCAACATTTTACTGCCCTTCTCCTGATGCGTTCATTGAACCCGCCTCTTCATTAGTCAACCCTAATAATCCCGTACGTTACAGAAAATTCACTTACCAAGAATACTATCAAAAGTTCTCGTCCAAAACTCTGGATGGTAAGACCTGCTTGGATTATTTCGCAGTTAATGGTACCAACAAGTGGGCAGATGAGGGAGCCACACTCCATGATTTCAATGATGGCCGTTAATGTTAACCTGGATCAAATATGATGACGATAGTTAACTTTGGATTGAGATCAATGTAAAATTTTATAAATTTTGACAGTACGTACTCTCATGCACACTTATTTTGATGAGATTTAGAGTTATTTTGGCCATCGTTCAAAGTTGGTTAAACCAAGGTTGTGAAAGATTTTTTTTAACTTATTTAAGCTATGAATAAAATTTTACAATTGATCTCAATCAAAGTTAACCATCGTCAATGGTTTTGATATGTTAATAAGTTACTAAGGTTTATATTATAACAGGACTGCATGGCAACGGTACCTGTTGAAGTTGTATTAGTAGATAAAAGCCTAGGCAAGATAGCATGGGAATTAACATTAGCTGCTAATGGTTCTTATAATTAACTATGCGACCTTAGCTTAATATAATTAGTGTAAATTGTATCCATCATTATGTATGAAATGTCAAATATCTTTAGTGTCTAAAGTTTGTATTTGAAGAATTGAAGCATTGCGTTGTATCGTCATCTCGTTGTGTTAGATGAAAAAACCCCTACCAAATTACATAGAGCTAAGTTTATTTGACAAAGATGGGACAGCTAAGTTTATTTGACAAAGATGGGACATTATATAAGTCAAATCAATTGGAACCATTATCTCGCAACCATCTTGTCGTACATGCTCTTAACCGAACATGTTCTTAGCAGAATTTTTAACGCAAAAAAAATATTGCAAGCCCAGAATAACTATTGTTGGAGTTAAAAGAGAATTTATTGGATTGAAATAGACATTGCATTGGTTAGTTAATATTCTTCTTGGAAATGTCTAAGTTGGACCTGCGCTAACAACATGGAAAACAATGTTGCATATGTCACAGACCTGTTTGGTGCTCATCGCTTCTGCGACGAGGCAAGTCGTGCAACACTGCCCGGAGGGCGTCTTGAAGGCTTGGCCGCTCAAGAGCCAACCGATAGACTACGCCTCTTGTTTGCGGAAGCTTAACACTTGGTTTTTTATTCAAGTTGTCTTATGCACTTTAGTTAACGCCCAACAACACTTAACCAAAATATTAACCAAAATAAAGACAACAAGAAGATAAGGTTGGGGTTGCCATTATTGAAGCGAAGTGTACTGACAAAATATTAAAGCTCTTCACTTAGGCTACGTGCATGGAAATGAATTTGAAAATAAATCTTACATTATATTATTTCATATTCCATCAACACGTTGATCTCTTCTTCTAAACGTCTTCCCTTCATCGAAGAATCGACAGAAACCTATTTTAAATATATCGGCTTCCTCCTAAAGGCCAACAACTACAAAATACATGATGGATATGGCTCACTGACAAGATAAGGAAGAGATTAGGACCGCCAAATTAATGTTTCTGTAGATGGTACCAATGGATATCCCCGTGTCTTGGACCACCAAATAATGCTTCTGTAGATGGTACTTCACAAGGAAACAATTCTAAGTCCATTCACTATGTATTTGGTTGACATATTTCGACAAATAATTTGCATAAAATGTGTTGTAGCTTACTATTTCCAATGGTTGAGTTTAGAAGGATGCAAAAAATGACGTAATTATGGAAGCAAAACATGATGAAAAAAGTGACGCAAAAGTGGATGTAACCATGGAAGTAAAATTGGATGCAACAAAAGTACATGCCAAACTAGATGCAAAAGTAGACGTAACACCTAACGCAAAACCCGATGCAAAAGTGGATGCAATAATTGATGTAAACTTGGATGCAAAAAATATGCAAATGTGGATGCAAAAAAGATGCAAACGTGGATGTAAAAGTTGAATCAAAAGTGGGTGGAAAAGTAGGTGCAAAAATGAGTGTGTATTGGGACGTGACAAAAGTAGATATAAAAGTGGATGCAATAGTAGATGCAAAAAAAGACGTAAACATGGATGCAAAATGGGATGCAAAAAGGGATGAAAATGTGGGTGCAAAAGTGGACAAAAAAATAGATGCAAAAGTGGGTGAAACAAAACTAGATGGAAAACTAGACTCAAAACATGATGTAAAATTTGATGCAAAACTTGGCGCACGAGGAGATGAAAAAAGGGATGCACAAAAAGAAGCATAAGTGGATGCAAAAGAGGATGTAAAAAATGATGCAAAAGTGGATGAAAACATGGGCGTAAAAGTGGATGAAAAAATGGGCGTAAAAGTGGAGGCAAACATGGATGTAAAAGGGGGCACAATAAGAGTAGATGTACAAACTAGGCACAAAACTAGGAGCAAACCGTGGTGCAAAAACCTGATGCAAAACCTAGTGCATAAAAAGGTGCAAAACCCAATGCAATCTACGCCATATTTAGAAAAAGGATGCAAAAATGCCTAAAATAGCACCAACCCGTGAACGTCAGTGCCAGATTTAGAAAAAGGATGCAAAAAACGCCTAAAATAGCACCAACTGTGCATCTTCCATTCCCTTATCCCTCTTCGCATGAGTTATGCACTTCTGAAGTTGTTCAAGTGAGGAACTTCCGTTGACTCGTCGTTTTGGATAAATTTTGGAGCGCTTCTTCTCTCGATCCATAGTCCTTCTGGTTGTGCCAAAGGTAGAGGCCTCCTTTCATGTGCATCTAATCAGAAGGAGGAGGGAGGCAACGCTCTCGCTGGTCACCCTCGCTTTCCTCCTTATGCTGGTTTTTTTCCACTACAATTTTTGAACCCAAAATCCGACGTCGTCTGACATTTCGCACGGATGTGTCGGATAGAAATCAATCATCAGAATGCTGGTAACAGAATATTTATAGAACCGTTGAATGTCCGACATAAGTGAGTCGGATTTCTGACCTTTCTAGTGTCTCGGAACCGACACTAGAGGGGTCGGATCGTCGACGTCTGCAAAAGCAACACTGGCGGTTATCCGACACTGAGGCGTCAGAGATATGACAGGGAACCGACACTACCAGGGTGGTTTGTCGACATTTGCGAAAGCAAAACTGGCGGTTATTCGACATCGATGCGTCGGATATCCGACGGGCGGTTTATAAAAAAAAAATATAATATATAATAAGAAATAGACTCGTTTTCATTCGTTTTGGACACTCTGTTCAATAAGGAGGTTTTTGTGAGTTGGGAGTAGGTCCGGTAGACATGGAATACAACTCTGTTGACCCGTGGCAGCAAGAGCTCAACATCTTCTCCTCACTAGAAATTACCGGTATACCGTCCCCGGACACAGTGAAGAACACGCTGGAAAATTTGACAGCTGGAAGCGAGAGCAGGGTTCCGGTTTCTCCGCTAGATGAAGAGCTGCTAGGTGTGTTCACAACGCGGCCATTGAACCTGGCCTTAGGAGGAGGCCCGTACTCACTATTCCAACCTCAACCTTACAGCCCTCAACCTCACAGCACAGCTACAGCAACCATTTTCAATATCGAACTTTCCCACGCGGAACCACGCGGAACCCCAAACAGGGAAATTGATCCTTCAGTGTCACAGGGAGCACACACAAGAGATGCCGCAGAACAATTGAATTCCAGAAAACGAAATATTCAGTGTTTAAATCCCTCTAGAAGAGATTTTAACGTAAATTGTGGAGTCCGGTGCACCATGGAAGAAGCACAGGAGATGGACGGATTAACCCTAATCAGGAAAATCACAGGAAGAAACCCCACCCTGTTGCAAATGAAGGAATGGGCCAGGAAAAATTGGACAAGGCTTCCTAAAGCCTTTAATTTTGAATGGAAAAACAAGCAAAAAAGATAGTTGTTGGACTATGAAGGGCTCCCGTTTCGATGCTGCAAATGTCATGAAACAAGACATTTGGCAAGAGACTACCCAAACTTTGTTCCCTCAACAACTAGAAGAAGGAAGTGGGTTATGCGAATAGAGGCCCTGAGCTCCAAAGAAACTGATCCGAACACAGCTTCAGACGAAAATCCTCTCAAGTCGGAGGGCACATAACAACCATTGGATCTCCCTGAAAGAGCTGGAGCAGTAGCAGCAGAAGGGCCTCCTCAACAGACGGAACAACGTCGGATCCCGTCTCCCCCACTGGGTATGAACACTTCTTCCCTTAGCAATCAATTGAATGATTTATCTTTGAATGAGGAAAAATATTTGCCTACCCCTATCACAAACAGTCCCCCTCCCCCAAAAAATGGCACCTCCTCCCCCGCATTCAAAAGTACCTCCAATTCAAACCAGGCAGCATCCCCTTACACCATAAAAAATGACTCACCCACTCATCCCTCCTCTATATGTTTCCACCTTCGTTCAAGGGACGTTCCAATCCCTCAAAAACGAAAAATCCCTACAAAAGGACTAGGGGTAAATGCCAGGATCACATCCAAAGGGAAAGGGAGAGGAATACCATCTCACCTCTCTACGGCCCAGAGCATGGCGCTCAGGGATCAGGAAAGTGGCAGACAAACAACCATTTTCGGGGCACTTAGAGCAGTGCAAACCCCAAATGGGGTGCCCAAATGAAATTTGTCTCTCTAAACTGCAGGGGTCTAGTAAGCACCTGGAAAAAGCTTTCCCTAAAAAGGATGATGGAGGTTCTATCACCAGAAGTCATCCTTCCACAAGAAACAATGGGTCCAAAGATGGAAGTTGAAACTATTTTAACATCACTTCTTTCGCAATACTCTTTCACAGCGCAAAGTGCCATCAGCCACTCTGGAGGTCTAGCAATTGGATGGAAGAAAACAAGCATTCGGTGCACAAACTCAGGAGGTGCATGCTTATATCTAAATCAAAGTCATTTTTTTGAAATTTCTTTGGGCCTGGGAACTGGAACCAACAACTATGCAAAACTCATGACATTGAAGTTACTTCTCTGTTTTGCCAATGAAATAAATTGCAGACAGTTACAAGTATATGGTGACTCAATGGTGGTTACAAATTGGATGAATAAGATACATAAATGTAGAACTGCTTCTCTAGATGCATTATTTGAAGAGACAACCCATTCTCTCTCATTCTTTTAATCAATCTCTTTCACTCATGTTTACACGGAGTGAAATAAGGAGGTAGACAGGCTCTCAAATAAGGGTTTGATATTGCAATGGGGTGAATGGAAAATTTTGGAAACATAGGACTCCAAGGCCACGAAATATCCACACAGGCCTTTTATAAACCCATCACTCTAAAACTTTTTGTAAATTTGAGATATATTTTTGAAAGCATAGCACAAAATCAGTCTTTTATGACTAGATGCTTTACTAAATTGTTTACTGTTTTTTTTCTGCCATTGACTAAATTAATGTTTTAATGAATGAGTTAATGAATATTGGTTTTTTCAGTTGTTGAATGATTGAATGGTTTAATGAATGTTTTAAAGAATGATTTAATGAAAGAATTTTTCAACTATTGAGTGAAATAATTTGCATTGTAGATGCATTGTTATTTACTTTGTGTAATAGCGAAATAAATTGTTATTTGCCAGTATAGGCATTGGGTTTGGGGAGTTGAGAGTGATGTGAGGGGGGGGAGGGGCCATAAGAGCTTCCAACTTCATGTGGTTGGTCCTGTTTAGTAGAGAATATTAAATTATTCTTGAAACAGAGAGGAGCTCAATGAATGGTAAGGAACAATACATTAAAAAGCATCTATTTCTATATTTTTACTATGTAATTTTCACTATTTCTATTTGAATCCTCCATTGGAACTTGTTACATATAGCGTTGAAAAATATTTCCATAGTTAAGAGGCAAGAAATGGAGTTTTGATTAGATCGATGGCCTTATATACATAGTATTTTTGGTTATCCATGTTTTATCAGGTGATATATTCTTAACAATTAATTTACTTGAATAGTTGAATAGTATTGTAATTTACATTGTAATAGAATTGTATTTATTTAGATTTATTTTGTTATTTTCATAAACAAACATAAATATATTTGATGGATCCTAACATGAAACTATTGCAACATGACAAAAAATGAAGTATGTTGAATGATGTTTTGAAAGGTAAAGCATAAGAAGACAGTGTGAAGATCCAGAAATCAAGGTATAAATATGTTTTCTTTTGTTTGATTGAGCCGTGTATTGGGTATTTATGCATGCGCACACACATACATTTAGTTGATGATGATGATTACCATACATAGAGGCAAAAAACAATCACTAGAGGCAAGAATATAGACTATGTAAACATTCTACAAGTTAGGCAGGGGTCTTTTCACATCCTTGACATTTCTACATTGTTAGGTTCATCATTAAACCAAAAAGTTTGGAGTTGTTCCAAAACAAGAAAATTCTGCTTTGAAAAATCTATGTGTTGAAACAACCTGACAAGTGTTTATGAAGTGCAGAGAGGCACTCGAAACACATCCTTGGTGAGAAAGAAGGTCATAGGGCTTTAGTATTTCACATCCTACACCTCTCCACATATTTGGATTTTTTTTCTCTAGTTTCTCTTGAAAGATAAATGCTTTCCAAAATGGCTTCAAACACATTTTTCCATTTTCAACCACCCTTACCAAATTGCATCCCTAGCTACAAATATTTTTCCAGATCAATGTTGCAATTTTCATCTTGGGATATATCACTGACGGCCCAGATATTTCATTATCAACAGGTGCATCAAGCATGCATAATTAGGCATCATCATAGACCAAGGAACTCATCATCATGTACAAGTGTAGATAAAATAAACTCATCCTCAGATATTTGAAGATACTTCCTTGTCACTAGTCACTATCAAATGTTGTCACTGGTTAGATCAAAGAAGTCTGCTCATACACTGCTCATGCCACAGTACCAAGGAGTCTGCTGATATACTTCTTATGTCAAAACATCTACTCATACACTGCACAGTCTCACTTAATCATCACTCTTTATGTCATATCAAGTCAATGCCCAGTCATAAAAACTGTCACCTTCTGAACCGAAAAGGGTGTAGAACTAAACCTTGGAGAGTCCTTCAACCCATAAGTTTTGATCAAATATCTCATGAACAAAAAAGCTACGACTATCAAAATAGTCACAATTCAAATGTTGCTTCAGACTTACGGTAAAGTCATACTTACTTGAACATGGACTGCTTGATGAATTTACACAGTGCTTAGTAACTCCCACTTCTCCAACTATCTATGTATAACACCCTTTACTGTTGCTGCTCCTCAGTAGCTGCCTCAGTGATGCTCAAAATTCAGAGCTAAAATATTCACTCTCTTCCACCGAAATTTTCAGAGTAGTGAAACACCCAAAAAAAACTTGTCATCAGTGTGGAGTTAAGGTCACAAGCAACTGTTGGTAAGTCAAATGGTTGTTGCTGTAATAAAATTCAGACTATTGGATGGTTGAAGATCAACAATCACTATCCCACAAAAATCATAGTGCCTCAGCTAGGGCAAAAAAAAATAGTCCTTCAAAATTATGATTTCATCCCCAAGAGAAAGCAACTTGGCTCCACCAAAATTATTCTCCATAGCCCAACAATTTTTTCATGAAAAACTGTCCAAAAATGAATATTAAGTCGCTAGTTTATTTAAGTCTTTTTTTTTTCAAAAAATTGAGAAAATTGAGCCTTAAATATTTTGATACACACACTTTATATGAAATGTATGCAGTGTAGTCATGGAATGCTCTTGGACTATTAGCTTGGACTTCATCCCTTTGAGGCTGCTAAACCTCAGTTGTGACTGTGTAAGAACTATTCTAGTGGGTTGTGACTATGTATCCTTGTGGTTTGTGACTATGTAAGACCTATCCTATTGGCTTGTGACTGTGTAAGAACTATCCTAGTGGGTTGTGACTGTGTATCCTTGTGGGTTGTGACTATGTAAGACCTATCCTAATGGCTTGTGATTGTGTAAGAACTATCCTAGTGGGATGTGAATGTGTATCCTAGTGGTATGTGATTGTGTAAGACTTATCTTAGTGATATGTGACCGTGTAAGAACTATCCTAGTGGCTTGTAACTATGTATCCTAGCGGGCTATGATATCCTAGTGGGTTGTGACTGTCTTGATCTCTCCTAGCTGGGATATGGACTATGATGTTCTCCCTCAACCTTAATATGAATTATGGTAACCTCTTATAAGTAGGTCAGGGATGATTTGACCTTACCTCTCTAGAAATGACTTGTTTGCATCCCATCTTAAGCTGAGTTGTGGTTTTGTTAAGCCCTAAATGAAACGGGTCTTCACACTTGGTGACTGAGAGATATTAAATGCATCTAAAATAATTGAACTAAATACATTTAGTGTGTCCCTCGATAGTGTCATTTTAGCTCTCAAATTACACATATCCTAATTGGATGTGTCTTTGACTACAACAAATATCACTTGTTGAAAACAAGATAGAATAGGAATTGAACACAAGAGCTACCTTTGGCCAATGGGTTGTTGTATCATTAAGCTTCACCCCTTTAAATACTAGGAATCCATAATGGTTTGTTTACAAGGTGTGGATTTCTATCTTAACAATTCACCTTCAAATAACACCTTGGTTGAGGTCTCCTTTCCATCACCAACCACTTGCCTGTGTTACCTTGTTGAAAATTGGACGTGCTAGGAATCAAAGCTATGATCCACCATCGTTTGATAAACTGCTTTACCACTGAGGTTATTTCTCTTTTTGTGATGGGAATCCATGCTGGTTGCATATAAAGGTGTGGATTGCTATCTCCAACACTATTGTCCTAAAAAATGTCTTAGAGTGAGATATCATGGTAGTAATGTGGGCTGAAATGGGGTTAAATGTGAATCATATAAAGAATAAAAAGAGAAAAAAGGGGGATAAGCCCATCGCAGACCCAGCCACTAAACACCTATCCTACACCCCGCCAACTTCAAATGTGAGATCATATTCCACGAGGGATATGGGGACATAAATGACCCCTATTGCAAGCCAAGAGCCTTCAAGAACAGGAACCCCTCTCAGAGCTACAACACCTTCAACTAGGAGCCCTGTTAATTCACGACCATCTACTCTAGGAAGATGTGTAGCACCAGTGGAGGCAGTAAAAACTTCTCAACTGGGCCTGAAAAACCATCATGAATTATCAGAGAAGCAAGTGCATGAGAGCACTAGAAGGGAAATTATGGCTCTAGGTGCACAATTTGGGAAAGTCAAATATCATGGGATGGGCTAGTAAAGAAGTTTAAGAGCAAGATGCTTCTAAATCACTTAAGACTAATGATATGGAACATGCTAAAATGAATGTCCTAGAGGCTCGGGTTGCAGCATGGTAGGAGGAAGAGTAGGCTAAATACATGGCCATGTGATTCTCTTGTAAGCTTGAGAAAGTAATCAAAAAATAAAAGCAGAAGCTGAAATGAAGAGAATAGAGGTATACTCTCCTTGCCTCCTAACTTTCATGTATCAGCTTATGAAAACCTTAGTTCTTTCACAGTTATAATCGAACATTGTGAATGGTGGAAGATTTCATCCAATATGTAAGAATGGTCTTAGTACTAAATCTAGACAGGCTCAATCGATGGCTTCCTTTGCAACATGATAGTAGGGTAAGAGAATTCTACCAATAAATGACCATAATCTAAAAATATCAATAACCTGACTAGCTAATTTTCCTTACTTGTAGTCTCATCACTTGTGTACATACCTGGACTTGTTAGCTTACTTTGGGTTTTTTTTACGTTCAATTCGTGGCTGATTTCCATCAAATTGGATTGTAGTTGTTTTGCGTAAAACTTCTCAAATAAACAAAACTGTTTACACCGATTCAAAACGAGTACCCCAAGATTGTTTTTCAACTAAGTTCCAACTCTGTTTATTGCATTATAATAGTTATAAATCTGCCATTTCAGAAAACCAACGTCTAATAAGATGCATGGCATTCTGCAATTCAAAAATAGGCTGACAGTTAAACATTACACAAGCATTGTATATGGCTGGAGCTAATTGCAAAGACTTGATCACTCAAGTAGTTATGTATATAACGCTGGCTGTAGGTAGATAATTCCATGCAAAGCTTGAGATGAATTACTTTAAGGAGTCACTTCCGTTAGCAGCTGTATAATGAATGTGCAAACTCAACACTTAATTACGCCGTAAGGCGTTTCAACAAGTGGAAACTAGTCTCCGAATTTAATGCTTTTTTGTTTTTCACCTGTCAATATTTTCGTCCGACGATTTGGATAATCTCCATCGTTGATTAGGTTAGGTGCACATCCCAGTCCGCCATTACTGCTGCTGCTTACAGTCAAGGTATTTACGGTCAACATTTTCATTTCTGTCGTCAGAGGGAGATCACATGTCTATTTTCCAGGTCTATATGTTGTTCTCTTTCTTGGGATTAGATTTTGATTGAATGATCTTCGGCACTATAAATATATCATGTTGAAAGTGAATCAGCTTGATGCTGTGCAGAGATTGCAACAATTTTACAAGTTGCTTCGAGTTGTGGAAGACACTTGGGTAGAATCATTTTATCGTAAGCCTAGTGCCTTTGTTGAACATGATGTAGGCCTCAGTGAACCGAAACATTATTCAGTATATAGCACTTCTATTAGTGATCTGGAGAGAACTGATTGTAAGAAGAATAGAAGTCAAGGCCACCAGCAAAAGCCATCTGGGGACGTGTCTAAACTGGAACAACTATGTAGGCCACTAGTCCCAAATCCACATATCTTTGTTGTTTTGACACATAATGTAAAAGGTTATTATTAATTTTTGTTTAGGACTTACATTTTCTACTGGGTAGAAAAACTGTATTAAGCAAAATTTCTGGATTTTGATGCACAGGTCAAATGATTTTTTAGATGTTGGATGATATAAGTAGGAGGGAAAGGAGCATAGATGAGATGAAAGAGGATTATGGATTCCAAACCATGGAAAACTATGAGATGAAAGAGGATGATGGATACCAGACCACGACAAAGTATGAGATTTCAGATTCTTCAGAATCCTCACAGCCTTTGGAAAGTGCGAATTCTTGGAGTGATTTAAACCTAGAAAGCAAGGTTTCTAGCCAAGCTTCACTTGCCCCTTCATCAGTTTTTCCAGAGAGTACCCAAACTTCAGTGAAACCCAGGATTTTTATGAATGCTTTTGCTCCACCCTTACTTTGGTTTCCAAGAAATCTGGTTACTGGTAGCTTACATCCAATTAGTTCTATCAATATTGGCACCCAAGGTCTTGACCCTAAACATTATTTGACAACTAATCTGGACAAGATGCAGAGAGAACAACCCAGCAATCCTAAAAAGAGTACCCAAGGTCCTATTAATGGTGTTAGTGTGTCTACCTGTGAGAATCATGACTCTAAATAGGTAACCTCTATAGAGTTTTGAAGGGTAAAGTGGAAGGGGCTGCCCAAACAAGCAAATCATCACGAGCTTGCAGAAAATTGGTTGGTGGTGGTGGCAAGAATGGTACCCAAGGCTTGGATGAAGCCCTTGCAGAAATGTCTAAAAGGTTAAGTGTGTTCCTTTCTTTTACAATTTGATTCCCTTATTTTAGGAATCAAGTACTTTCATCTATTTATTTCTTTTCACGGTATGGAGAAATACTCCCTGATCCAAGAAACAATCACAACTAGAAATCCGCAATGTGAAATGGGTTTTAGCATGACTGACCTACATGTCTTAGTTTTTTAATGTTGGCTTGATATCTGTTTTAAATTTCCAATACAGGTCATCTTATTTTCAGCAGATAGAAGAAGATGCACGGTGCTTTGTGACCCAAATTATGGAGCTGAAGCACGCTATTGAATGCTTTGAAACAAGAAATATGGATGAATTGTTAAAGTTTCACCATTATGTTGAACTTCACCTTGAGGAATTGTGAGATGAAACCCAGGTATTGCAGATTGAATTTATAGATAGAATTGGTTTGAACAACAAAATACCATTTCAGACTCTAAATGACAATTTATGCTTTCGAGACTTTCTAAACTTGTCCTCCTCTCGAAGGTTATTGACCATATTCAGTGTTGCATAGGTTTTGGCGAGGTTTGAGGGTTTCCCTACAAAGAAGTTGGAAGTAGTTCGTGTTGCAGAAACACTTTACTCTAAATTAAGTTCCATAGCCAATCATCTTAATACCTTTCAGGTTGTTCCTCCATTGTCTCAGCAACTTGATAAGGTTATATGCTACTTTGACAAGGTAAATGATGCAAATTTATTTTATGTTCTCTGTAAATATTCTTATCTTATTAATCCGAGCTGTTGGTTTCATGAAATAAAATTCTCAGGTTTCAACCCTAGCAAGGCTCTTTGTAGGTTACCAGGTGTAAACTTAAGGAACAATATATTTGAGGCCAATGCAAACTAGCTAAATATAAATATAACTTTAGAAGATCCCTAAGTTTTCATATTTGCACTACAAATCTGCTAAGTTTGAAAATATTTTAATAAATTGAATTAAAATTGTAAAGTAGTGAATAACCTATATGAAGCAAATCACCGAAATTTCCTTTCATATTTTTTCTGAGTGTCTAATCTAAGAAAATTGTCCAGTGCTATGTCTATTTTTTGGACTATTCCGTGCTTATTAAACACCCATGTTCTTACCATGAATTTGGAGGTCCGGATTAGCCTCTTAAAACAAACTGTTATCCTGCTATTATGAAGGATTGATTTGGGGAAAATAAAATTCTTTAGTTTCAATGTATTAGAACATTATTGCATATTACTGTCAAATTTAGTTATCAATATATTTATGGAGTTAAAATCTACAGATGAATATGGAGGCATTGGAGCGCACTAAGGATGAAGAAGCAAAACGCTTCGAGAGACATAAAATCTTCTTTGATTTCAATGTACTTATTCGCATCAAGGAATCAATGGTTGATCTTTCTTCTAGCTTAATGGCTTCAACATTGGAGGTCAGTGAAGGGTATCTAATCTTGTTTACAAATCAGTTGTTTTACCGAGAAGTTCAGATTTATTGAGCAATCAAATAGTATTAGTATGCATTCTGTTAATAAGCTTCCTGTCTCAAGTTACAAAAGTTTTACTAGCCCATAAAGCTTAATAAGTGGTAGTCGTGTATTTATATTTTGTACAGGAGAGCAAGGCAACCAAAGCAGCTCCAAGCAAAGTTGTCGGTGACATGGTGGATGCACATACTGACAGTCCTAACCTAACTCTAAATTTCAACAATTGTCTTAATTAGTTAAATATGTCTTTCTAATGTTCATTAGTTAATCTTCGGATTTATTTTTTTATATCCATCAATAGGCGTTGTTTTTTCGATGTGCTTCCGACACTCTAGTAAACACCTCCGACGGCCGTGGCATGACTCCGACGCTTCCCCCCGTCGGTCGTCCGACGGTTCAAGTGTCGGTCCGCGTCGGAAGGCCGACTCTTCCAGTGTCAGATGGTGTCGGTTATTCGACACTGGCTGGATAAAAACACTGACGACAGTGCCATTCATCTGACACTTAAGTTTGTCGGATGTCTAACGCGTTATGCAATTTTGATTGACAATTTGGAAGGAAATACGGTCGACTATGCGACACAATGGTCTGTTGGATCTTCTATCCTTATTAGTCTCATGTCGAACATCCGACGTTATGCCACCGACGGCAAAAAAGAGGTGTAGGTGTCGAAAATGAGACAGAGAAGTGTCGGATTTCAGACATGCAAGGCATCGGATTTTGGGTTGAAATTCTATAGTGTTCCTTTTGACTCAAGGAAAGAAGTAGTGTCATGTTATTACTGACACTAACATTTCCTTCAATGAACAAGCACTATGCCTTAGGGTAGCCAATTCCAACGTGTGCACTACCTGAAAGGCCTCCGTCGAGAGCAAATGCTACTACTAGCTCAATGACCTTCTCTTGCTGCCGCTTGTCAGTTTCCTTGAGTACACAAGTGAGAAGTTCCAACATCGTTATAGTTGTTTCAAAAACTTTCTCCATGGTAGTGAGACGTCCATATAACTCCTCCACGGATTCCTTGGTCACTAAGCGCTCCTCTAGCTAAGTGACCGTTTTACTGCAGTCACATCCCTTGCTTTCCTCTGCGTTGAGTGCCTTAAGCGCACTCTTCACTTCGACGGAAGGAGAGGCCGCCAATGTCGTCACCTTCCTCTCCCTTGGTGCCCTTCTCACCATCTTCACGAAGATGGGGTCGTTTCGTGCAAGGAATGCCAACCCATCTAAGTGTGACATGGGAACCACCTTTTCCTTCTTCATAAACTCCTGCCCAAGGACAACATCGAAATTGTCGAAGGGTACAACTGTGAAATCACTCATGCCTATCTACTCTCTGAGTTTCAAAGGAACTTGTTGAGCTAATCCAACCACCTTCTTAACTTCAGAATTCACTGCCTTGAACGAGTTCGTTTTTGGTTCAATCTTAAGACCAAACCGCTCTACCACTTATCTTTTGATGAAGTTGTGCGTAGCGCTGCCATCAACCAATGCCAACACACCATGTTCGTTCAACTCTACCACAAAAAATCTAAGCTTTGTGAAGTCCGCCTCAACTGTGACTTCTGGTTCGTCGAGGACTACGTTTAAAACTTGCAGCAATCCAACCGAAGGATTCTCCTATTCAGCTGAAACAAGATTCTGTGAGTGCAAAGGGAAGTTTCGAACGAATTGATCCTTCACACATATGTAACACGTAACTTGTTTCTTCTCTTTCGGTGCGTCACCTATCTTGGAGGTTTCATAGTCTCGTTTTCCCCCACCTTTAGGTTTCCTCTTCAACCTCTTATGGCATTTTTCACCACCATCTTTGTTTCTCTTAGCTTCCTCCTTGCCGTCAGTTCATAAATCCAATAACTTGCCCACAACAGCGATGGCCTCCACAAGAGTCTTAATGCCCTGTCTCCACAAGTCTGCTTGAGATCAGTTCTGAAGACCCTTCATAAAATGATACAAGTGATCCTCTTCACTCATGTCTTTGATTTCTAGCATGACGCTAGTGTACACCTTGATGTAACCTGGATCCTCCCCAAATGCTTGAGCTTCATGAGCTCGTTTCGAGCGACCCATCCTTGGTTTCCTAGACCAAATCGCATTTCCAAGGCGACCTTCATCTATTCCCAATTTTCGATTCGTTCGGTAACCTTTCCCATAGCTACGTCTTCTGCATAGTTTCTCCACCACAATTTCATTGTATCGATGAGAAACATTGTTTCTGCATTCACCTTAGCTTATTCAAAACTTCCGTTCATCTTTTCAAGGCAATGCTCGACATCTCAACAGAAATTACCAAGCAACTTGGCATGCTATGTGTCGTCATATGGTTCCGGTTATTTCATGCGAATATTCATGGTCATAAAAGTGTTAGGTCCATTTTCCAATGCTCGCCTCAACAAAGAAATGGTATTGTCTTGGTCCTGCACTCGCAATTGAAGCTGCTCAACTAGCGCTTCAAGTTTCTGAACTCTCCCTTCCGTGTCTTTATGAACTGTTGTATGCAAAACATTTGTTGCTTCTTGGCACTCCTCCACGACTTCATTGAACGCCTTACGCGTCCTTTCTACCTCACTTATTTCTCCCCATGAGCATAGAGCGCTTTAGAAAATTGCTCAACGTTTCTCTCAAGGCTACAGATCCAGCACATGACTTTGGAATATCTCGGTTCAGGCTCTTCCCCATCTGAAGTCGCTTATGCTTCAGAATTAGAGATAGGTTCCACTATCTTCTTTCCCATATCAGTGTCCTCTTGTTGACTTGTAGCGGACGCTTGATCCTTATCAATGTCGAGGGTGTGCTCTTGAGGTCCTTGAGCCCGCTTATCTCCTAGAGATTTCTACCTTTGTCACGTAATCTTGGTAGCTTCGGCTGCCCCTTGACTTCTTGGTGTATTTGCTACGTATGGGAACGATCTACCAATGTGTCCCAACTAAGCGCTCTTTAGAGAGCGCCCTCTTCGTCACTTTAGCGACCTTGGTTCCAAGTCTCTTCAACACTCGACGTTCTCTCTTGCGTCTCAATGCAACTCCCACAATTTTCACACCTTAATGCTTGTTTCGATTGCCTCTGTTGTGGGTTTGTCATGTGGCGCATCTATATCTTCGCTGAAAATTTCGCTCGCCTACTGTCGTGAATTTAGCGTACCCCTTAGTGCACTATTCAAGCACACTTCTCAGCGCGTTACTAAGCGCTCTCCGTAGGCTCGCTCCAAGAGCGCTGCACTTCGCAGGCGCGCTCTCCGCAAGCTTGATTCACGAGCGTTGTGCTTCAGTGTCCACCACAGTTGCGGCTTCGGGATCATCTTATCTAACTTAGCCCTAGGTGCTATGAAACCTTTTTCTCTGCCAGCAACGAAGTGACCTCGCTCGCTACCACTTCTGAAGACACCTCCTCATTTGAAGAATAGTGAAGAGCACTTAACTACAAAAGCATTCTGATACCACATGTCATGGACCCATCCAACGCTTGTCACTTCTGTGACTAGGAAGGTCGTGCGGCACTGACCAGAGGGCGTCTTGAAGGCTTGGCCGCTCAAGAGCCAACCGAAAGACTACGCCTCTCGTTTGTGAAAGCTTAACACTTAGATTTTTATTCAATGTATCTTATGCACTTTAGTTAACGCCCAACAAGACTTAACCAAAATAAAGACAACAAGAATATAAGGTTGGGGTTGCCACAGCATAGAGCCTCAGAAGCATTTTATATTATATCAGAGGGAGCGCCCTTAACTCGGCTAAAACTCTTGATGTGCGCCAAATTGGTTAATACGCATCACAGTACAACGTAGATAAAAAAAGACCAACTAGGTCTTAACACTAGCGTCTTCCGCAGCTAGCGCACCCATCAGTGAAGTCACATAAAAAGAAAAGAGAAAGAGCATCCAAGATAACGTGCTTCACCACTTTGCTTCATTTTGTTGCATCTTTGTCTCTGCTTCTCACTTGGTTATTAGATTCCTCCTTTATTGCTCTCCTTAGCGCTATAGGATGTGCTTTTATATAGGAGCTCTTTTGGCCTTGCCAAGACGCGCGTTTCTTGACTTGCACCTTAATCCTCCGCTAGGTCCACATAATGTTTCCAACGTCGACGCTCTACTCATGCGCTTTTTCCACGCTAACGTCCGTCGGGTCCATATCTCGTCATCACGCCCATTAAGTGCTCTCTTGGTGTTGGGTGTTTCACCCCATCACGGTCCACTTTGCGTGTTTCTGTCGCGAGCGTACTTCATGTCACGTCTTTACCTTGGGATGGGCAGGTGCACCCATGCCCACTTTCGTCAAGCACGTCTTTCAGGTCACTTGAGCGCTTGCTCCTTAGCGCTCTCCCTAAGGTGCGCTTCATGCTAGCTTAAGGGTGTGGGCTTGGCACTCCTCGCCAACGCATCTTCACATGGGTGCCCACTCTCCAAGCCTTGGTCTTCTCTGTCGACTAAGTGTGGGCACTAAGGTTGGGAGCACGCCCATCCATGGTTAGTGCGCCCCACATTAGAGCACTTAGGGCATTCGTCGTTTCTTGACAAGGTGCCACCTTGTGTTGTCTTCCCCCAACCAAATGTCTTCGAGCACGCTAACTCGTCAGGCGCCCAAGCCAGCTCACTTGGGCAAGAGCGCTAGGCTCCCTTAGGTGTGGGAAGGAGGCACTTTGAAGTGTGCTTGGCCCTGAGGCTGTGACAACGTATCCTTTCAAAGGTGAGAAAAATATACTATAGATTAACATACTAAAGTTTGTAACATATAATATATCACCTCAAAGTGTAGCCTTTATTTGGAATTAAGCATGAGGAATGGATCATGCATTTAAAATAAAAAGACTAAAGTATTCACATAGCATATTAAAATTATGAAGATACATGAAATTGTAAGAGATTTGTAAAGTCAAGTAGTTGTTATTGAAAGGATAAACAAAAGAGATTAAATTTTTGAAAAATGAAACTTAAAGTTCACGAAATAAGTAAAATTATGAGTGGAACGTGAAGTCCAAACTAGTTGGACGACATTTATTAATTTGTTTCATTTTGATCAAACCTAAAAGTAGTGCTCTTCGTTATTGTTTCCAATCAAAAGAAAATTGCTTGTCGTTTTAGATGCTGTAAATATTAATTAATATAAGCCTTTGTCTAAAGAAAGACAATGTTACACTTATATTGATATAGTTAATTAATCACCAAGTTTGTCTATGTGATTACCCTTTGGCCACTAAATGCTAAATTTTTCTGGTCACCATGCAAAGCACGGAAGTATGTAGCCCTCACGGAAGTATATTGCCCTTGTGTTGCAAAGCAAAACAATGAAGTCGACTTTCTGGACAATATATCATTCCAACACAACAGAGGGATACTTGGACCCATTCTCCGATTCATGAACTTCTTTTGTGCGTTGATCCCTGGGAGAATTGACTGGTGGCTACGTAGAGTTGCAAATGGTGACAGAGAGAACCCTAGTTAGAGTTGTTGGTTGTTTGAATATGAATAGTAGATTGATTTTGAACCCTAATCATGAATCTTAACCATCTCTTTAGAAAATCCTATTAAAAGTTTATCCTATTTATTTGTTATTTTTCAATATAGTGATGGGGAACGAATTCCATTTACTGTTGATGCTGATGAAGCTTGTATAAAAACCACGTGATGTTGTGATGTAAAATGGTGTAACACTGATAAGGAACATTGGGATAACAATTGGAAGTTTGGAACCCATGAGCAAAAAACACAGCTTTGTTAGGATGACAATTGGGAGTATGGAACCCATGACCGTAGCTCCTGTAAATAGTCAATTTATGTGAATAGTATAGCTGCATAGGGCCTCCACATGCTAGCATGTTCTATAACTGTAAATATTGCTTCTGTTCATGTGCTATTATGACACAGGTATGCAAGGGGATTATCAGTTGCAAGATTTCCTAAAGGCATATTATAGTTGAAACCTTCAATGCAGTCCGCCACATTCTTGAAATTTTTTATTATTAATTTATGAAGGTCCTCTCTTGCCCAGATGGGGTATATGCACGCGTTTACATCCAAACTTACGGTCGCACCGATAGCAATGAGGACAAATCAGGTGACTGCTATGTGACTGAAATCTTTGGTTCTAGAGCCAGATTCCAGCATATAACAAAACGTCAAAATGAATACCTTGTAACAATATTCATAATTTCATTTTGGAACAACCACCAATAAACGGTGCTCGACAATGAACATGGGAAAGGATAGTTCATTAGAATCGATAAATGAAAGCAACAATTGGAAGTTCGACTAGCTTCTTAGAAATCGATAAAGAAAGCATATCTTGGATGAAATGTAAGAAAAGGAAAGTACTAGCATAGGTATAGTCTGATCCCATAAACTTTGGAGAGAGAACGGCTTTGACTAGTAGTAGGAGTCATTAAAACTAAGTCGGATGGTAGCCGTCATCATAATCCTAAACTTCATCACATTTGTGTTGTCGATCCCGATCGTTGGAGTCCATATATGGTTGGAAAACAGGAGAAGCACCAATTGCAAGAAGCTTCTTGAAAAGTCGATGATAGAAATAACCGTTCTGCTAGTTTTTAGTCTTACTTGTAAGGCTTCCTGAGTTAAGAGCTTTTAAAGGCTTCTTTTATGCATAAATTTATTAGCTAAGATCGATTTTAGGCCACAAATTTTTTTGTCCTATTTTTATGCAAGTAGAACACATACCAGAAAAGAATTACCACCAAATGGAGCATTTTATATCTGAAATATATAAACATTTTGCACATGAAATGAATTAGTTTTTCTGTGTTCTTTCAAGAAGCCAACATGCTTTTCCTGAGCTAAAACAGAGGATGTCTTGTCCTACTTAGAGTGTTGTTTAACGTGAGAATTTGTTGGATAAAACTGTCCTTTATATTTGCAGTCTATTTCACCTCTGGATGAAATGACCTAAACCTTTCTGGTTTTAAAATTAGACTGCGGGTAGGTCTTTCTTTTGTTATAATTTCCTGCGGATAGTAAACGAAGATTCACTTTAATAAGCTTTGTATCAGTCGACCATTAAAAATCCATTACCTTAAGCTCTGCATTTCCAAGCCACATAACCTAAATTCTTAGCTGGAGATTCATAGGAATGGTCATGCGCATTTACGAATTTATAATCTTGATTGCAGTCTTTGAGCTAAGAAAAATACAAAAGATTAACATAAATTTCGAAACTACCTTTTATTGTTCAGCTTCAAATTGAATTGAGGCTCAAGTTCAAATTGAATCAAGGTTGAGGTTGTCTTTCCATTTCTGAAATAGAATGTTAGACCCTGCAATAAAATCTTCATTATGTTCCATGATAGGTTTTGTCGTCTCAAAAATAGTCTCTCATTCACTATTTGCAAAATAATTAAGCGAACTTGCCCCCCTTGGAAATTATCTAGAATGGTCGTCATACCAATGTGACAAACTTGAACTTTCATTTTTCCTACGACACATGGATGCATGAATACAGGTAGTTGTGGTGTTGTCAACAGGGGCGGTTGTAATTCAATGCACAAGAGTCAGATGGTGGAGGAGGGGCGGTTGTAATTTAATGCACTGCAGTCGGGTGGTGGAGGACGGCATGAGGAGTTCAGTTCAGTTTGCAATAAATATATTCTTCAAACTTGAGTTTATTGCTGTCGCCTTTGCAATAACACCCTAATTCAATTAGCGAATGGACTTGCAATTAATTAAATCTAAATATTTGTAAAAAATAATAAAATGGTCAATATATATAAAATGGTCATAGCCGCGATTCACAGAAGAAGAATTCCAAGCGGACCTTCAGTGTTGCAATTGTTGAAACAAAGACATCCGATGGTGTTGCTAGTTAGATCTCGGCATTAGCAGCAGCAGGAGGTAATGGTGGTAAGGTTTTAAATATTTCTACACTTGTTTCTAATAGTGCATGGATAATTGATTCCGGTGCTACGGATCATATGACGTTTGATTCTAGACAGGTCTCGCCTCTTAAACCATCCGCACAAAAATTTGTTTCCACTGCCAATGGCTCTTCAGCCCCAATTATTGGAGAAGGGTATTTACCGCTCACTGATACTTTAAATCTAGATTCTGTTTTAGTTGTTCCATCTTTGGATTATAATCTGTTGTCAGTTTCCCAAATCACCATTACCTTACTTTGTATTGTAATTTTTTGGCATGATTTTTGTGTGTTTAAGGATATCCGAACGAGGCAAAAAATTGGTTGTGGTGTTAGGCGAGGAAAGCTGTATTACTTGGACTTAGTATCAAAGAGTTCGGACAAGTTACGTCAAGCTTTAATGATGGATGGATTTGAGGGGGAGAAGAAGAAATCTGAAATTTGGTTATGGCATCGACGTTTGGGGCATGCCTCCTTTGGTTACCTGAAGAAATGATTTCCTAGTTTATTTGTAAAATTTGATGTTTCTAGTTTTCGCTGTGATGTTTGTGAACTTGCAAAAAGCCATCGTGCTTTGTTTCCATTAAGTTTGAATAAAAGTCTAGTTCCTTTTATGGTCATACATTCTGATGTTCGGGGTCCGTCCAAAGTTACTACCTTTGGTGGATCACGTTGGTTTGTTACTTTTATTGACGACTATACCAAGATGACTTGGGTGTGCTTGATGAAGTCTAAAAGTGAAGTGAATTTGTTATTTCAAAATTTTTATAAAATGGTTCGTACTCAGTACAATGCACAGGTTCAGGTTCTTCGTAGTGACAATGGAGGAGAATATTTGAGTTCTAAACTTCAGCAGTATCTGGAAGCACACAGAACTATTCATCGAACTACTTGTCCCAATACACCTCAGCAGAATGGGGTGGCTGAGAGAGAAAACCGCCACTTGTTGGAGGTTGTCCGTGGTTCATTGATAGAAGCCCATATGCGGTTATCCTATTGGGGAGAAGCACTTACCTCTGCAACATATTTGATCAACTGGGTACCCTCCAGCACTATTAATTTCCAGACACCATCTCAGGCTCTCGCTGAAGCGATTGTTGCTCTAGCCATCCCAAATTTATCTCCTCACATCTTTGGTTGTGTAGCTTTTGTACACCTCCATAAGCATCAGTGCAACAAGTTGTCTCCTCGAGCGCTACGCTGTGTCTTTCTCGGATATGCTGCTTATCAAAAGGGGTACCGATGCTATCATCCTCCAACCCAACGAATGTTTATTACATTAGATGTAAGTTTTCATGAAGACTTGATGTATTTTTCCTCTGAGCCTAAACTTTAGGGGGAGTACCAAAAGGAAATTCAGACTCTAGACTATGATGATCACATCTCTGAAGATGTGGTTGTTCACATCCCGGAAGTAGGGGAACTCTCTGATGTGTTGAATCAAGAAGTGGGCGAATTGGATGTGGGTGGTTTGAATTTGGATCCAAGTAGTGATGAACACCCATAAACTGAAGTTGTGGCTCCACCTCTATCCGAGTCTCTCACACCACAGGAAGCTGATACACCAAACCAATTGCTTGCTGAGGATGCTCCTAAACCATTTAGAAGATAGCTACCACAACGTCACACCAGAGGTATTCCTAAACCCACATATGAACCCAAGCTTTCCAGTAACGTTAAATACCCCATGAGTCATTATGTGTCTAACCATTGTTTGTCAGAATCAAATCAGTCATTTGTAAATCAGTTATCTACTGTATCTATTCCTAACAATGTGCAGGAAGCCTTAGCTGACCCAAGGTGGAAATCCGCTATGAATGAGGAGTTGAAATCCTTGCAGGAGAATAAAACCTGGGAACTTGTTGACCGTTCACCAGGAAAGAAACCAGTCGGATGTCGGTGGGTTTACACTGTGAAGTACAAAGCAGATGGTGCAATTGAATGCTTTAAGGAGAGACTGGTGGCAAAAGGATACACCCAAACCTATGGGATCGATTATACAGAGACATTTGCACCTGTAGCTAAAATCAATACAATACGAGTCTTGTTGTCTCTTATTGCGAACTTGGGTTGGCCATTACAACAGTTTGATGTGAAGAACGCCTTTCTACATGGCGAGTTGTCCGAAGAAGTTTACATGGAACTCCCACCAGGATGCATGATACCAGAAACGCATAGTCAGAAGGTGTGCAGATTAAAGAAGTCACTGTATGGGTTGAAACAGTCTCCGAGAGCATGGTTTGGAAGGTTGCCAAAATCTATGAAAGCCTTTGGTTACTGTTAGACCAACTCAGAGCACACTTTATTCTTGAAGAAACAACAGGGTAAGATAATTGCAATTATTGTATATGTGGATGACATGGTGGTTACAGGAAATGATCCTGAAGAAAGGGAGGCTGTATAGGATTACTTGTCCAGAGAATTTGAAATGAAAGACCTCGACCCCTTGAAATATTTCCTTGGGATCGAAGTGTCTCGATCTGATAAAGGGATTTTTCTATCTCAAAGAAAATATGCCTTAGACTTGTTACAGGAAACTGTCATGTCAGCATGTCAACCCGCTGATACACTAGTGGAAGAAAGATTGAAGTTATGTGTTGGATCTGATCAGGTACCAGTTGATAAGGGGAGATACTAGAGACTCGTAGGAAGATTGATGTACTTAGCACACACAAGGTCGGACCTTGCCTATTCCTTGAGTATTGTTAGCCAATTTATGCATAATCCTGGCGAGCAACACATGAATGCAGTTATGCGCATTCTGAGATATCTGTAATCTTCTCCTGGAAAAGGAATTTTATTCACTAAAAATGAAGATTATCAAAGCGTGGATGCATATACTGATGCTGACTGGGTTGGAGGAGTCGATGACAGGCGTTCTACTTCAGGTTATTTCACCTTTGTAGGAGGTAACCTTGTTACATGGAGAAGCAAAAAACAGAATGTTGTTGCCCGATCCAGTGCAGAGGCTAAATTTAGAGGTATGGCACTTGGAGTATGTGAAGCATTGTGGTTAAGACTTCTCCTCAAAGATTTGGGCTATCTGCCTAGGCAGCCAATTCGACTGTATTGTGATAGTAAAGCAACATGTGATATTTCTCATAATCTGGTTCAACATGATCTAACAAAAGATGTGGAGGTAGATAGATTCTGTATTAAGGAGAAGTTGGATCAGGAGATCATGGAGTTGCCTAAGATTCGATTAGAGGATCAGTTGGTCGATATTCTCACCAAAGCAGTTTCAAGTCGAGTGTTCTCAAAGTTTTTGGGAAAGTTGGGCATGTGTGACATCTATGCACCAACTTGAGGGGGAGTGTTGCGATATGGACTGATTCTTTCCTATTCTTACCCATTCTTATAAATAAAAAACTTCCATTAAAATCTCCACGAATAATAGGTAATAGTACGTGGTGTTTGCTGAAGCATTTTAGATGCTTTCCCATTTATCATGTGCTCTGAGCAGGCTAAGAATTTCAAAAGGTGGACACCCATCAAAATTGCTGGTAATAATCAAAATTTGAAACTTTTTATGTATTCCAAGCCAGATTTTGACTAGCTGTATTTGACGGGTAAATTGATTCATGACAGGCATTTACCCGTCAAATTCCATCCCTGGCTCCTAGTGCGTTAGCTTTACCATTGTAGGTCCTCCTACCACCTATGTTTATCTCCCTGATGATGTGTTCTTTCCCACCAATTTGTACTTTATCATTGTCATGTGAAGCAAATTATTTCAGTACTTAATAAAATATTTAATCCCTGTTTTGGTATATTGGCCCATGTGAAAGATATTATTTCATTACTGCATAACATAACCAACAAATTAATTCCTGCATAACGTAACCAACAAATTAATTCCTGTTTTGGTATCATCACCCATGTGAAACAAGTCAATTCACTACTGCACAAAATAAATAATTCTTGTTTTTTGGTATCATCACCCATGTGAAACAAGTCAATTCACTACTGCAAAACATAAATAATTCCTGTTTTTGGTATCATCACCCATGTGAAACAAGTCAATTTACTACTCCACAACATAAATAATTCCTGTTTTTGGTATCCTCACCCATGTGTTATTTCAGTGACAACAGACCTTACTGTCCCACAGGAATTTGTTTCTTGTTGTTTTTTCTCTGGCCTAGTGAATGATAAAAGGAAGGCTAGGGGAATTTGTTTGTTGTTGTACCTTTTCAAAAATGGAAATTTTTCATTTCACAATATGATCAAGTTGGTCACTTATTTTTATCTATCATGACTAATGCTGACCCCACAGGATTCTCCAAAGCATGATGGACAGTATCATTCAAAAAATGAAACAGGATTCTTCAAAGCATGATGGCCAATATCGTTCTAAAAATGAAATATTTTTCCATAAGATCAAGTTGGTCACTTATTTCCCTTCACTATTAATGCTTAGGCTGTCAGACAGGAATTCCCAAAAGCATGTTTGTATGTAACGTTCTAAAAATGGAATTCTACCTTTATACCCATGAACAAGACCGCCACATATTACTCGTAATAGAAGTTTTGGCTTATGCAATATTTAATGTTAATTTTAAAATACAAAGATTTTAATTGCTTTAGATTTTAATAGCATTGGATTTAGTAAGAGCACATTTTATTGAGTATGTGAAAGGAAAGGATATTAAGTGATGTGAATGACAGTTTTTTTTGGTTTTTGGATGACAGCCAATAGTCTATGCATTAGCAATAACTATATTAATAAGATTAATATGTTTGAAATAACCTATCATCTTGGAAGCACATTATCTAATGTATTGTTCTCTTGGAGTACGACTACATGTTCAACTAATTGTTTTTTATTACCACTTTATCTATATTTTATTTAATAGTTGTATCACTATTGGAGTTAACATAATAGTTATCTAATAGTTAATATAAATAGTTATACAATATAACCGCGATTAGTTAGAGTTGAAGTTAAGGTAATAGTTATAAAATCGCTGGAGTTAAGCTCATAATTATATATAATACTTGTATAGTTGAAGTTAAACTAATAGTTGTACCTAATAGTTAAGTTATAAATTAATAAATTAATAAGTGTAGCCCAAATAAAAATTATGATTGAAGTTGAAGTTAAACTCATAATTGTATCATCAATAAAATTAAACTCATAATTATATATAATAATTAAATAATTGTTTTACACTAAATCAATTTTGCAATTATCCGATCTGCAAAAAAAAATTAAGCAAACATCCACATTTAATGACAATATACATTCCATGTGCCCAAAAGAAAACCACCGACACGGCACGCTAAGCATGACCCATTGTTTGTTGTATTGAAATGGCAGCCGGTTTGTTTTATGATTCATATGATTTGTACTGATGGCCGTCCAATGTTTTTGGACTAAGCAAATATTATTTTTTTGTTTCTTGGAAGGCTGCCAATTATAACCACAGAATTGTTTCAAATATCTACCAAGATACGTTGAATCAGATAAGGCTGCCAATTTAGCGGAAAGGTTCTGTATTCATATAATTTGTTTACATGTATCTATTCACTGATATTTGATTATAAATGTGCTCCACGCTAGATATCGTTTGATTGGCATTGTTACTGTGTGCTTCATGCTAGATGTCAAATGTAGTTGGACTAAGCCTTAAGTGATTAGAGTTGAAGTTAAGCTAATAGTTGTGCAATCATTGTTTTAAGCTAATAGTTATCCAATATAATTGTTATTAGAGTTGAAGTTAAGCTAATAGTTCTAGAACCATTGGAGTTAAGATAATAGTTGTATCTAATAATAAATGGAGTTAAGCTCGTAGTTGTATCTAATAATCGAATAGTTGAAAATTAATTTTAATTTTTACAACTATCACTAATTGCCTACTTATCACATGTTAGTTAAACTATTTTTATTTTTTTAAATTATTATTATTAATTTTGGACAACGTCCATAGAATCAATCTCGACAGTACACTTGTCTCATTCTCGTTTATTCTTGGACTACGTCGATAGAATCAATCTCGACAGTACACGAGTCTCATTTCCGTCTGTAGATGAAAACACATAGATGGTAGTCCACCCCAAAATTCTAAGATATATCCCTATCGATGTAAAAAAATCTAAGATATATACGCCTATCGACGTAACTAAGTATTTTTCTTTTATGGATATTCCATTGATATAGTTTAAATATAAAATTTTTAAATATATTTTAATTTCAAATTAAATCTATGCATAATTATGCTATGATTTTTTTAATATTTATATATATATAACTTTTTATTTTCAAACGATTATAAAATAAATATGATTTTTTTAATGTTTATATATATATATAACTTTTTATTTTCAAACAATTATAAAATAAATGTTTTGTGTATGATTGATATCTTAAATGAACATATAGTTTCTTTAATGAGTTGGTAATATAATTTTTTATTCTTATCTTAAATGAACACATAGTTTCTTTAATGAGTTGGTAATATGGGTGCTCTTAAAAGGGTTTTCACTTGAGGAATAGGTTTAAGACTTGACTATTGTAAGGGGAGGAAAATATGGGAATTATGTTCTAAATGAAGCTTCTAAGGTTTCAAACTACCATGTAAGCCCTCTAACGTAGTTACTCAACTTCCTATTGTAATATGGTTCCTTCTATAATGCCATGGATAACAGCAATGGGTCGTGAGGCCTTTCGAATAGGTGTTGAAGGAAAATAAAGACTTTAGGTCTTATATGAAGCTTTTAGGGATTATGAGTCATTAATAAAGACAAAAACCATAAAATGTCCTTTATACATGAGATCATTGTTCTTAGAGTGGGATATGAGTGCCAATATGAAGTTTTGTGCACTAGGGATGAATCTTGGACCATGGTTGGGAGAGAAATTGATAGAATCAAGTAATAAATTAAGATCCCTAAGCTAATAGGCTATGACCAAGGTCTCAACCCACAAAATAGACTATTGAAAGTTGATCTTTTACATACAAGTGGGATATGGATGGATTTAGAAGCCTTGTATATAGGGATGGGTTGTAAGGACTTGACCATAATAAAGGGATGAAAATGGTGGCATTACACTGTAATTGATATCTAGGGATCACTGGCCATCAACATGACCTCAAATCACAACATAAGACCTTTTGAGGTGATCTTTGACACCCAGGTGGAATATGAATACCTTTATGAGGCCTTGCATGTCAGAGATGGGTTTTAACACATTTTCCATGGTCAAGGGAGGAAAATAAGTTCTTTTGGCTCGAGATGAAATCTTTAGGAATAAATGACTATAAATAATTATATAATCCACATAATATGTCCTCTATAGGGGATCGTTATCCTTAAAGTGATATACGTGTATCTTTACAATTTTTTATGCATCATGGACGGGTCTCAAAGTTGTAGCCATGGTTGGGAGAAAAATCTCGTAATTAGAAACTAAATGAATATTCTTGGGCTCATGGGTAAAGATCTAGGTCTTGAGCAAAAACAAACATCTTATAAAAATGAGATTTTCGATATGAGTAGCATGAGGGAATCATTATGATTTTTTGTGTAGTAGAGATGGGTCTAGCAAGGGTTTGGTCATGATTTGGGGAGGAAAATAAGGTCCTTAATGACTAAATAAATCTTATGAGTCTTATGGGATATAAAATATTCCTTAAGCAACCAAATAATCCCTCTAAAGGTTACATTTTCCCTTGACCTGGATATGGATACCACTAGGAGGTTTTTCACACAAGAGATGAATCATGACTCTTGGACTTTGGCCCAAAATGAAGTTTCTATAACCCTTGTCCATAAAATAGGCCACAAGTGACCACGTAGGCATAGTGTTAGGGTTAACCTTGACTTGGGAATGAGTCAAATGGTTTAGGTCTCAACACATAGTTTTTTGTATCCCATGGTATTTTCCCATGGTATTGGTGGCTAATGGTATTTTGTGGCCCATGGTATTGTCCCATAGTATTGCATGTAAATAAACATTTATAAATCTTGAGGAGGATCCATTGTAAAGTGTCGTGGAGGTGAGTGGTGGCTAGCTCACTTGGCCTCATTTGGTCAATTCAGGTAAAGGGAGATAATAGATCTATTATGGTAGTTTTTCCTGGCTTTGGGTTTTCCACGTAAATGTTGTGTGCCTATCTTAAATGTGTTTCTATGTGATTTTATGTTCTCTAATTATTAATTTTATGTATGCTCATTTAAATGCATATGAATTGGTATCAGAGCCATGGTTTGGCATATAGTTGTGCTTGTTATGTTGTACTTGGTTTTTTGAATTAATTGTGGGGTGCATGTTTAGTGGTACCCAACACCTTAACAATATTTTTGGGTTCCTAGTTAGAATGTAAGTTCCTAGATTGTTAGAATCATAAGGTATCCCTCTTATGCGCAGAGAAGGAATGTTGAATCAAGTGTGGAATGAATCACTAGGTACGTACGAGGGTGTCAAGTGTACTCGTAGCCTACCTTGATGTGGATCAAATAGGTTGAGTCTTCGATTGTGGGAGGAATGTGAGATGGTTTAATCTCATTTTTGGGACCAATATTGATGATCCATGTATGTGAAGAGAATTTCTAGAGAGTTGGTGGTTACAGTGGCTAAGGACCCATGTAATCCAGTAGACTCGGATTCTTTTTATATGGTGGTCAATGAAAAGGTTGTATGCAGGTACAAAAAGGAGCATGGAAGAAAGTGAGCAAGAAAACGAGCATAACCACTTATACTATGAAACGAGAACTATATACTATGAACGAGAACTCTACCCATAAAAACGATGATTTTTGCAAAAAAAACACCAAAAACATCCCCCAAATAGAAAAGTGTTGATACCAGTATACACGTTTTTTTTTAGGGTAAAAAATAGAGCCATGGAATAAACATCCCATATTGTTGTTTAACAAAACTTTAAAATCAACCTTAAATTGGAAAAAAAGAAAAATTCTTGAAGAGATAAATTACAACTTTCTGGAAAATTGCATATTAAAGAAAAAACATCATGATGGAATTTTGTGTTGTCGATAATTACGTACTATTGATTTTATTATTATATTATAAGAGTATGAACCGTGTGAATAATATAGTTGAACCAAGTAGGGCACATCTAATT
>LPNX011107788.1:424396-458752 GCA_001517045.1 Pseudotsuga menziesii
CATGGGAAAGAGAGAGGATGAAGCAATAAATGGTGATGGTTTAGTTACCATGAAGACACATGAAAAATTAATGGATTAGTTTGCATGTAAATGGGCATATGGTTGTAAGACCTGGTAAGGAATGCATACACCTGGTAACTCATCGGTAAAGTTGGGAGATAGACCTAGGTGATAGGAGGTGTATGTGAGATCCCCAAGTCAAGCTTAAAGGGGGGGTTGTTAGTGATAACCTTAACTCATGAATTAGTCAAATGGTTTAGGTCTCAACACATAGTTTTTGTGCACATGGTTTTTTGTAGCCCATAATATTTTTCCATGGTATTGGTGGACAATGGTATTTGGTGACCCATGGTATTATTCCATGGTATTGCATTTAAAGAAACATTTATAAGGATTGAGGAGGCTCCATTGTATATTTTCATGTAGGTGAGCGGTGGCTAGCTCACTTGGTCTAACTTGGTCGGTTTAGGTCAAGGGAGGTAATAGATATGTTATGGTGGTTTTCTAGGTTTTCGGTTTTCCACATAAACATTGCGTGTCTATCTTAAATGTGTTTATATGAGGTTTTATGTTCTCTCATAATTAATTATATGTATGCTCACTTAATCCTAATACATAGATCATTAACCTTTAGATCGGATATGATATATATATATATATATATATATATATATATATATGGGTAGTAGGTCTCTCCTTTATGTTGCCTCCAAGGCATCCATTCTTGCTATCACCTTCCTCATCATTGTTGAAGGTCATCATCCTCTTCTACATCGAGTGGCTTGGGTCTTTTACAACCTTTTCCTCCATACACCATCTCCTCATTATGTTATGGACTAGTACAATAACTTTCCTTATGTCAATTCTCACCCTCAACATCATTCATAGGTTCATTTCTTTTATGTGAAATCCTTTAGTCCTCTAGTAAGTTACTCTACCGAGCCACACACTTCTCTTGCTTGAACTATCTTTCATGAAAATTCTTCTTCAGTACGGCATAAACAAACTTTAATGACAATGTTTATTCATCTAAGCATGAACAAACTTTCTCTTCAAACCACTTAGTACAAATAGCATTGTCATTCCCCTACTTATTCATATAGGAAATAAAAAACATTAGAACATATCATGCACACAGAAACTATAATAAATATTATTCAAATAAAACACACACATATATTGAAAATAAGTCAAGAAAAAACATATAATATCAAATCTCTACAAATACTTATTAATCATGTCTCAACCTCCTAACCTTAATATAGGTACAAAATAGCAAAAAATCCTTAAGGAAAAATATGACTTCTTTAACATCAAATTATCAAAATTATAACTAAGACTATCCCTTTAAGAAACCCGTTGAATCTTAACAGCTTTCACTTGTGCCTTTCCTACAAATTTAGAAAGCACAACCACTAAAAAAACCTTTCTTCCCGAAGAAAGGTTTTATACCACAGGGGTTATAGTGGCAGCAGCGGATTTGATCCTGCGCCTGGCCCAGACAAGTTTGACAAGTTACCGATTCCCCTACTCTAAAAAAAAAACCTTTCTTCCCAACAATAATTAAATTGACCATCACTTAAAAAATAGTTGAAATGTAAAATTAAACAAATATATATATATAAAACTCAAAATTCTTCCATAAATTCCGAATAATCCTGACTTTATAACATGTTGCCCACTCACATAAATTCCGTAAATCCAAAATACTTGAGGGTGATTCGGTAAATTCTGTAAATCCAAAACACCTCAGGGTGATTCGGTAAATTCCGTAAATCCAAAACACTTCAGGGTGATTCGGTGTAGGGTAATTATTCTTTTTGTTTTTCTGAAGGAACAAATTTGATCCAAATTGGTTATTGGAAAGGGTAATTATCTTAAAATTACAATTTCATCCGGATTCATTCTATTTAAATTTCTAAATAATATAATTATAATTGTAATGTCAAAATGGTATTTTGATAATAATTAATTAATTTAAAATGTAATAAAAAGTCATTATATATATAGACCATCTAATGACAAGAATAAAAGGACACTAAGAGTGTTTTTAATGATTCCATTTTTTTAAAAGAAAGTCAAGACTTCGATTGTTTTGTATTCTTTTGATCCTATGCAAGAGACTGTATTTCTTATGTTAGAAAAGAAATATATAAATAAATTAAAATATTTTTATCTTAATAATTTGATATAAAATAATATCTACACAATTTTTTTATAATAACTAAAAACCATATATTATAATAATATGTTTTTTTTCTTTTAAATTTCAATTAAACCTATTAATATCAAAATAACTAGAAACCATCTATTATAATAATATGTTTTTCTTTCTTTTAAATTTCAATTAAATCTATTTATGATATTAGTACTAAGTATGTAGTATTAATTAGAACCAATATGTTTTCATGGGAAAAAGTAAAATAATATTTTTTTCTCTTGAGTATGCAGTATTAATTAGAATCAATAAACATCTAATTTCTGCTTTATGGGAAAAATTAAGGTGAGGAAATTTTTACTTTTATTTTTATTTTTGCATAGAGAGAAGCAATGTGCTCTCCAACCCAATATGAAGGAGATGATGTTAATCACATTATGGTAGCCCACATGAATACAAAAATATTAATTATCAGCATAGCTCCATCTAAAAGAGGATCTACCAAGAAACCAGAGAGATCAAATCTCTCAAGGTGCAAACCTTTTTTAGAGTGGAGATGTTAAGAAATGTGTAATCCAATGCTTATGGTTTTAGCTTATCTAATTTATGTTGTTTTATATATATGCAATTCTAAATAATTTAAATTTAATTTAAGTGGACATGTTATGGAGTTATACATCTCTTCCCTACTGGGTTGTCGAATGCACCTATTCAGTGCAATTAAAAATATAAATTATATATCCACTTAATTAAAATATAAAAAAAATTAAACTAGCATAGACCTATTATTAGTTGATAAGGTACTGATGAAATTTGTTGGAGTAAAGTAATTGGTGTTTGTGGAGGTTTTGTAGGTTAGTAACTAGTATAGACTTACTCCTCCTTGATAGATCCAGGTTTAAAATAATTATATACTAGTTACTAACCTACAAAACCTCCACAAACACCAATTACTTTACTCAAACAGTCTCCTCTTTCATAGATCCATATTTAAAATAAGTCTATACTAATTACTAACCTACAAAACCTCCACAAACACCAATTACTTTACTAGTTCTATCACTACCTTATCAACTAATAATAATAACTCCAAAGTTATGATAATCAGTAAACTTCTATCAACTCCAAAATTATTACAATCAATAAACATCAAACATCCCATTCAAAGTCTACTATGTAAAAAGACAATTTTTCTTACAGCTGTGGGATTCTCTCAACTTCTAGATCTTATAATAGACAATTTCTCTTACATATGTGAGATTCCCCTCAACTTCTAGATCCTATATTAGCATAATAATTATAATAGTCAATAAACACGCAACCACATACACATGATGTATAGTATTAATGATGTCAATAAACACCCAACAACATGGTGAAATAATCAGGTATTAATGACACTCTCTTAAGCGAACCTGTGAAACCAGCAACCCAACATTTAATGTTGAAACAGTTTCTTAAGCGAACCTGTGCAACCAGCAACCCAACATTTAATGTTGAGACAGTTTACATACACAGTTTGATGAGCAACATGGAGATGTTTAATATAGTATTCATTGCCATTATATTAACTATTCGATTTTATTTAATCTAACTATATCTTTATATACAACCATGTTTAATATCATAGTCTAGAAGTATATTTATTGCCAAGATATCAACCATGTTTAATGTACATCCTGCATAAGTGTATTTATTACGAAGATACCAACCATGTTTAATATACATCCGGTATAAGTGTCTTTATTACGAAGAGTTCATCTAAAAGTTAATTCAATATTTAGAGTTACAGTTTATCAAACGCCGTGGAACTTCCTCAACCCTGACCAGGGTTGAAACTTCACTGGAAAGAAATGGTATCCTCATAAATAAATCTAAAAGCTTTATAGTTTTTTACTTCATTATGAGAGGGTTTCACTGTGAATAAATAATTCATTATGAGAGGGTGTCACCGTGTCAGTGGTCACCGTGGCTGTTTCAATTTCGCCAAGAGCTATCTATTATCTATTGAGCTGCAGAGCATTTAATGTGGCTGCAGCATGTTTGATGGTCATTGAATCTTGAGCTTGAATCTTGATGGTCATTGAATCTTGAGATCTAAGGGTCATTAAATGCTCTGCAGCTCAATGGATAGCTCTTGCCTTCAATTTCAACTAATGAATTGACCTGATCTATATCTATATGTCATCAGCAAGAGATCACAGGGTGAAGCACGGCCTTACGGACTCCATGACGTAGGAGGGTGAAGCACGCCCTTACGGACTCCATGACGTAGGAGGAGATACGTAGCTTTTATGTCAGAGAGCATCTTTCTAGATTCTTTAACTTAGAAACACTCTATGCCCTCGTCTTGCTGCCACCCCGGCCCACTACTATCTTTGCCATGTTAATAAGATGTTTAAATTTATCAGACATCGAATTGTAATTTATTCACTTTTCCACTCAATGATCTCATTTAGGAGAATTTACACTCATTGTGGAATTGGCCTCGCACAATATTCATATATCGAATAACAGCGATAGATTTGAAACAGGAACGTCATTTAAAAAAAAGATTGTTGGATTCTCAGGCCCAGGTAGGTTGGTGTTGTCAATGCTCAACTGACCTGGAAAATGTCAATCACTTATCTGGAGGATGTTTATTTTTTCAATACTTATGGGATTTTATATGTAATTACTATGCTATCACTACTAGCTGAGATAAACAAAGTCTGCAAGACAATATCAGGTTTATATTAAAGAACTCAACCATACCGTTAGACGCCATAATATCAACTCTATGGTCTATCCATAATATCAACTCTATTGTCTGTGTGGAGAATGTACAAC
Organism: Pseudotsuga menziesii; assembly: GCA_001517045.1. NCBI lineage: Eukaryota > Viridiplantae > Streptophyta > Pinopsida > Pinales > Pinaceae > Pseudotsuga > Pseudotsuga menziesii. The sequence continues at coordinate 429,384 of LPNX011107788.1, forward strand.
AATGTCATTTTTCAGAACGGGAGACCAGACCATAGCCTTAATGGTTCAAAAGCAATAGGCTGGTTCCAATCATATGCCATTAAGAATTAAAAGGTGCCAAGCAAGAGGACAATTTATACACTGGCAGATCAGCAAGGCATTGTGGGCTATTTTGATGGAGCTCAGCATGGAGACTTATGTGGAGCTGGTATAATGATCAAGATAAACCAGACTATATCATACAAACTCAAGCTAAATATTGGTTCCGGATCAAACACCAAAGCAGGGCTTCTTCAGCTGTGGGGTTTACTGTTTTTCGCCAAGGAAAAAGAAATAATGCCCACACGGTTTTGGAGGATTCTAAAGCAATAGTTGAATGGGCAAAAGGAAACCATAACTTGCACACAATCAAGCTTCATCATTGGATCAGACGGACCAAGGATCTCATTGAATATTTTCAGCATACCACTTTCTCTCATATCTTTAGAGAAATGAACTCCGAAGAGGACACACTATCAAAACAAACCATTGGCCCCAGAATGAAGACCATTGACTGGGAAATGTTCCATGAGGCAACCAGTATAGAGCACGACTCATTAAACATTAGTTAGCTTGAAACATAACGCATAAATGTTTTGAAACGTCTTAGAAGGCTAGCCTAATCATTTGATTTATAAGACATTATATAAGATAATGTTCCCAATAGAACTGAATGTAAGTTTCTAGGAGGCGATATGAAAAAATGTACATCCTGATTGTATGACACAACTTTCAATAATATAAAGTTGTATTTTTTATGTGAAAAAAAAGGCCACAAATGGCCTACAGATGAGCCAACCAATACTGATAAGAGTTTCCACTATATTATAGAAGCAATTTTCCCTTAGTTGATTCAATGCCGAAATTGAAACAAAACTAGTATATGAAATGGTCATTTCTTTGAGAATAGGGATACAAGATTTCATATGTGCTAATTCATTGAAAAATGGTTTACTATTGATTTGCACTGTTCTGCTATATATGATAATGGTAAATTTATTTTTCGTATCTAGTTCTGTGTGGGATTATAGAATAAAAGCTTGGTTCCTTATCAATACAATATCTAGAGCTATTAAAATATTCTAGTAAATGAATGATGTGTAAGTATAGATGGGAAAAAGGAGAAACTATGGTTTTTTCTTTACATAAGCAAAAAGAGTAAATAGATATTTAATAAAGTTTGTTTTCTCTCACCAAGCTTGTCAGGCATAGTTCAAAATTTTTTATCATTTAATATGCTTACATTTTAACATTTATCATTTAATATCCCTGCTGCATCTTAAGATGTTAGGTCAAAGGTCATGCCAAATATGGACATAATTGACCTAGTATCACATTTTATACTTGCTAACTTCTCTCATAATTTTTCTAGCCTATTATGAGTGTATTGGGATAGAATAAAATTATGCATAGAATTTAGCAAGAATAATAGATTTTAGATCATATACTATTGTCAATTTCATGAGGTTATAAAACCAGAAATCTAAATATGTTGTGGTAGAAATAGCCTTGTTTCTTCAATAGTGTGCATGTGTTTATATACATAATAAATGGACAGGCCTTTGGGGTTTTTAAAATACATGAGTCATATAATGAACATTCAAACCACTAGTGGAACCTTGACTATGAAATTTGTATCATCTCATTGCAGGGCCACGACTCAAAAAGAAACAAGATAAAGGCTTAAAAGAAGTGACATCGACAAGAGTAATATAATAATTAAATATCAATAAGCCCAAGGCTCAAAGGAGGTGACATCGACAAGAGTAATATAATACTTAAATATCAATAAGACCAATGCTTCCACTTATGGGGATATTAAGGCGTTCCAGCTAGATAGCGAACCTTAGAAATTATTTAGTAGAATGAAAAAGAAATACAAATTCATACTGAACCAGTTCCTGATGAATCCGAGACATGTTCACCTGATTATTGCAAAGCATGTATCGAGGTACCTAAAGGGTAAAGTTGACTATTGGCTCAAGTATGATACAAATTAGAAGATTAACCTGCATGGTTATGTTGATTCAGATTGGGCAGGAAGTGCCATTGATAGGAAGAGCACTTTGGGATCTTGCTTCAGTTTGTTATCTGGTATGATCTCTTGGTTAACCAGGAAGCAATCCTTCATGGCATTGAGTACACTTGAGGCATAGTATGTTGCAATATGTTCAGCTAGTTGTGAGGTAGTATGGATTTGAAAGCTACTATTTGATTTGTTTGATCTCGAGTTAGAGGTGATTTGTATCTTTTGCAACAACTAGAGTTGAGTGAAGTTGTCAGAGAACCCGGTGTTCCATGACAAGTCGAAGCATATTGAGATCAAGTATCACTATATCCGGGTTATGGTGCAAAGAGGAGCAATGAAGCTTCAATATGTGGCGACAGACGAGAAGACAATTGATGTGTTGATGAAGCCGCTAGTCAGAGTGAAGTTCGAGTACTTTATAAAGAGACTTGGTGTCATCCAGATCGAGGTCCATATAAAGAGGGAGTGACGAGCTCTTTCATGGTGGTAGAAATAGGTCGTCCCTAGACGTAATTAGTCCTGGGAGTGCTCCCATGCTAGAGATGAAGAGAGACCGAAAGACACAGATGCACTAGAATGAGATCTCACATGGAAGGAAATACAAGTTTTCCTCGGATGTAATCAATCATGGCATAGAACGTAGGTTGTCCCTAGATGTAATCAATCGTGGAATAGACACTGGTTTTCCTTGGACATAATCAGTCCTAGAAGGTTGTATTTGGATGTAATCAGTCTTGGAATAGAGAATAGTTTGTACTTGGACGTAATCAGTCCTGGAAGGTTTTCCTTGGATGTAATCAGTCCCGGCGTAGAACACATGTTTCCCCTAGATATTGTAATCATTCCTGACATGTTTCTATATTGGAGATGATGAGAGGTCCATCGGTCACAAGACACTTGGTGTGCGCCTAGGTGATTCTTGCATAGTGGTAGACGCATATTGTCCTCAATACGTAATGAGTCATGATGTGCTCCTATGCATGTATAACGTGGGCTAGCCATGGAGACATAATGCACTTGGTATTCTCTTAGGCGATTCTTACATAGTGGCACATGCAGGTTGCACTTGAGATGTAATTATTCCTGGTGTGCTCCTATGCTGGCAGAATGTAGGTGGTGTGTTGGGCATGAGATATGCATCTAGGATACTCTCCACGTGTGATTTTGAGATGATATAGATATGAAGAGATGATAGTAGGAGACGTAGGTGATTGCAATGGAAATTTAATGTATGGTCCTAGGTTGTACCTACATGGTGGCTTGCTCATGGATATGATGAAGACCTAAAGGAGGACTAGGCCTACACCCAACATGAAACATGGATGGCTCTATAGATACTTCATATGACGGATAGATCTAATAGATGCCACTAATCAATGATTGACAATATGAGGACTACGACATCAGTGATGATGATGATCCAACAATGATGTCCTGACTAGATAGTGATGATTGTGGTGAGATAATACCTTCCTAGTTAAGAGGGAGTGTTATTTTAATTGTAACTTTGGAAGATATTTTATGTATATTCTTGTACCCCCCTCATATATATTTTCCCTCAGTTTGGTATGCTATTATTTTGTATGGTCATTGAGGTAAATCCTCCATTGTAAGTAGGGGAATAGTCACAAAGATGAATATAATTAAATGTATTTTTGAGTCTCCCTGGGTGAAGTCAACCCTGCTAGTGTAAGACGTCGACCCAGTTAGGTTTTAGGTCAGTCACTTCATGTGTATAAATAGGAAGGAAACCTCCCTCATTTATACACACACTCACTTACTCACAAGTTCGCAGGAGGTGAGAGAGTGGACAAGGAGAAAGAGAGAGCACTGCAAAATACATCTTATTCTTGGGTTTTACCATCTTGTTATATTGTATTGGTGACATAACTATTCTGAAGAAGTTTGCGGGGTTTTCTCCTTTATGGTTTCCCCAATGAAAATATTTGTGTCTTATGCATTGTATGTATCTTGCTAGATGCTTGTTATTATTTCAGATAAATATCCTAATCAATTTGAATTATGGTAGAAAAAACTAACAGTTCATGAGTATGGATTAAGGAATACCCTTGCATTAATGTAAGAAAATATAAGTACAAATCCTTGCACCCATATATCTCTTATTACTTTTCTACTTGTATTCACTTGTTTGCATGAATAAGTTAGGTTATATCAATTCAGATATGCACTTGTAAAGGCATATTTCTGTGGGAATGCAAATCTAATAGAGTTATTTACTTTTGGAAATTGATCTAGGTTCAAATCCCAATATTTCTCTAACATTTCCATATTTATTTCCATTTTTAACCATTTTCCACTTATGTTTTCATAAGTTGTAATTTGCACTAGGTTATTTTAGTTTCAGTTCAATTTTTCACTTTTAATCATAGTTTTTTTGTGGGAATGTAGCTCAAGTAGATATGTTTCCTAGGATTGACGAGTGATGTGGATCAAATCCCATAGTTTCCTTACCGTTTTTCATTTTTTCCAATTTTACCATTTTTCATTTATATCTCCATAGATTTAATTTATAGACAGTTAGCACTAAATTAAGCGCTAATATTGATGCTCATTTTGGTGCTAATTTAGGTTCTTTTAAAAAATGTAGGTTCACTCTAGATTTTGCAACTCAATTGGAAAAAAAATACATTAAAAATGATGCTAAATTAGGTGTTAATTGTTTGTTTTGTTGTAGTGTTAGAGGAAATAAAGGTCCTCAAGTCCTATATAGATATTTTAAGGATTTGTCTATGAATGTGGCATCATTTAATTACACAGTCCCTCTAAAATGGATCTTTGATCTCTAAGTGAGATATGAGTTCTTATAATATCTTTACATAATAGTGATGGATCTTCGGATCATTACTATAATTGAGTGAGGAAGAACAAGGGTCATATGAACCAAAATAAGCTTACAGGGATCCTGGCACAAAAGGTGATTTTGAGCCTTTATCCCATGAGTCATGAATTATTCAATTAGGTTATCTCGTTCCTCTTATGTACTTGACCATTGTTAAGAAACAAGGATTCTTCATTAGTATGAGATTCCTCCTGTAGGTCCCCATATCCCAATTAAAGATAAAATATCCTTTTTAGAGGGCCTATGTGGTGCTTTAAGGTGATGTTTATGGACCAGATCCTAAAAATATTTATATAAATCTTAATCCCATTTATTTTTGTTTCTTACCATGCTCATGACCTAGAGGTCCAATATCCTTGGTGAATAAAGCCTCCGAGTGGCACCCATATCTCAATAGAAGGCTAGATATCCCCTCTAAAGTGATTCTATGGTGGTTTGAGGAGTCGATCATGGCTCATGAGAAGTAAAATATTCATTTAATTCATAAGAGGCTTTATTTTCTCCCATTTCCACGGACAAGGTCTCCATAACTATCCATTTTTTCTAAAACTTTGTAATGACTCCCATATCTCATTCATAATGTTGAAAATATTTGTCAATTGATGTCAAAGGAGTTCAACAATGACAAAACCAGTGAACATGATGCAAGAGGGTTAAGATCAGTGGTTAAGATTGAATTCGCATTTGATCGTAGATCGATGGTCAGGAGTGAACTCACAAGAAAATTGATGGATTTAGAAGAAATGCGGAAGTTGGAAGGTGGAAGGAGAAAAATAAAATGTAAAGTAATAGGGGTTTCCGCAACTCGGAGTCTGCCCTGTAGAATGCGGAAGGAGGAAGGCAAAAAAGAAAAGAAAATGTGAAGTAATATGGGTTTCCACAACCCAGAATCCGCCCTGCGGAATGCGAAAGGCGGAAAAGAAAATATAAAGTAATATGGGTTTCTGTAATGCGGAGTCTTCCCTGCAGAATGCGGAAGGCGGAAAGCAGAAGGCGCAAGGTGAAAAAGAAAATATAAAGTAATATGGGTTTCCACAACCTGGAGTCCACCCTACAGAAGGCGGAAGGAAAAAGGAGAAACGATTTTTTTTATACATATGCATTTTAGTCAGGTTGTATGATCGACGGACATGAAAGAGTCCGCAATTGATCAATGGTTCAGGATGGTTGAGGAAAGGATCTATTCAGGATGGTTTAGGAAAAGATCTATTGCTGAAAGGAAAATTCATAAGAATTTTCGGTGAGGAATTATCACTGCGGAGAGGAAATTCTAGTAAAATTGTGTTGTGGAAAAGTATGACTGATAAACTTAAATAGAGTTAAAGAATTGTTAGAATGAAGAATTGAGTATTCATGAAGAGGCACGATCTAAGAGTGAAAAGGCGCAACGGTGAAGAGATGCACTCACATAAAATGTGTTAGAGGGTATTTATAGACAAAAGGATGAGTGAAAGAAATTGTCTCAGCGACACAATTTAATGCAGTTGTAGAAGTTAGAGACCAAAGAAGAATCAGAGACAAAAAACGTAAAGCAAATCTGAACATGATACAAAAACATAGGATGGTAGGGTGGATCTAGGGCAGGCATCAAGCCTACAGGGGGTTACTGAGCCTCCTTCCAGCAGTAGATAGTAAATAGGATGTAGTAGCATGCTGTCAGTGGTAGCTGAAAAAACAAGGGGTTGTATCATCCTTCTAGTAGTTGCTGGTAAATAGGGTGTAGTAGCATGCTGTCAGTGGTAGCTGAAAAAACAAGGGGTTGTATCATCCTTCTAGTAGTTGCTGGTAAATAGGGTGTGGTACCTTCTTTGTCTATTGTAGCAGGAATAAAATATTTGTAAATATAATTTTGCAGTAATAGGACGTATTGGTGGTCTCTGCCAATTGGGTTCCACGATAAATTCTGTGTTTTATGTTTCTTGTTGATTATGTGTGTTAAATGTTAATTGTGGTTTTTAAATTGTTAAAAAGTTATCGATACTAATTCACCCCCCCTCTCACTATTGTCCAATATTCTAACAATTGGTATCAGAGCGGGTTCGTTCACCACAATTTAACCACTGGAAGGAAGATCCTATTTAAAAACCATAATGGCTTAACAAGAAGGATTAGCCACTAACATACCTCCATTATTCACAGGAGAAAATTATGCATACTGGAGTGTGAGAATGAAGTGCCATATAATGTCCCTTGGATGGAAGGTTTGGCCAGCAACTGAAAAAGAGTATAAAATAGAAGACCAAGCACCTATAGACCTAATGGAGCTAGGCCAATATGAAGGTAATTCCAAATCCCTAAATGAAATCTTGAGTGAATTAACAAACTCTATATTTACAAAAGTTATGTGATGAAATACTACCAAACAAGCCTCGGATAAGTTAAAGATTATATGTGAAGGAGCATCTAAAGTCAAATAATCCAAGCTTCAGACATATAAAGGGAAGTTTGAGAGCCTTAAAATGAAAGAAGAATAAAATATTGGGGAATACCTTCTAATATTAGATGAGGTTGTCAATGCTATTAGAGGTCTTGGAGGAAAATTAAAAGAAAGAGAAGTGGTTAGCAAGGTAGTAAGAACATTGCCAATGAAGTATGACTCAAAAGTATCCACCGTAGAAGAACGAGATGATCTTGACCTTGTGACAGTAGATGAACTACATGGAATGCTCACTGCATATGAGATGAGAATGGGACTAAATGAATCTTCAAGAAAATAAGCAACATTTAAAGCCTCATCCAAAAACCAATCAGAGTACCTAGATGACGAGGAAGCTCTTTTTATTAAAAAACTTGAGAAAGTTACTAGCAAATATAAAAGCAAGTTACCCCTAAAATGTTTTAACTATGGAAGAATTGGACATTTTTCTTCAAAATGTACTTACCCTAAACAAGATGATAATGATGAGAGAGAAACCTCAAAGTTCAAAAAGGGTAAAACAGGAAATAAGAAGAAGTCCTATGAGAAAAATAAAATTGTTGACATCATGGAAGACAACAAATATGCAGATACAAGTGAATATGAAGAAACTAAAATTCTATTCATGGGTTTAGATACTCAAGCTTCAAGTAGTGACTCAGATGTGGAAGGAGAAGTAGACTTAAGAACTGAACTTGTTAGTGCTCTTGAAGAACTTGAGAAATGCATGAAAAAGAAGAAAGAATCAAATCATGTCATTAGTAAGTTGGAAGCTCAACTTCTAGATGCCAAAAGGATTGAGGAGGACCTAAATTTGCAGCTCAAAAGAAGAATACATGAATCTGAGAGACTTGAAGAAGAGATCATGCAATTCAAGAAAATCTCAATGAAGGATATATCAAATCAAAGTTTGAGAACAACTCAACAATTCTAGATGACATCTTGAATAGTCAAATATCATCAAGTGATATATCTGGCTTGGGTTTTAACAAAGAAAAGAAGCCAAAATGTTTCCCTTTCACTAATTAAGGAGGAAATAAGAAAAGCTATGCCGAAGCAATAAAGAGTCCAGTTAAAAAGGAAGAGAGCAAGAAATTTTCCCTAAGCTCTCAAGGTAAAAACATAAATAATACGGTGCGTAAGAGACCAAATAGATACCATCATATCTTTTTGGGTCATTGTTACTCTTGTAATAATTTTGGTCATAAAGCCTTAAATTGCAGAGCTTATGGGAAGGTTCGTGAATACAAGAAGAAGCAATCGAGTAACAAACCAAAAGGAAATCATAACCTTTTTACACTTCTTCAAAAATATGACATAGAGTGTTACAAATATAATAACCATGGACATATGGCAAGATATTGTAAATTGACGACTCCTACAAGGAAGGTTGTTGCAATTAAGTCTCAAGACACAAAACATAAGAAGTTATGGATGGAAAAGGAAGAAAATGAAAGTTCCATGATTGCTCTATGTGCAATAGAAAACTTAAAACCTATGGCATTTGGATAGTGGGTGTTCAAAAGACATGACATGTGACCCAAACAAGCTCATAAAACTAAAATATAATAAGGTTAAAGTCACATTTGGAGACAATATGTCTTCCAAGATAATTGGAAAAGGAACAATTGTTTTCAATAACAAGATCAAAGAAGAAAATGTATTACTAGTAGAAAACCTCAAGCCTAATTTCCTCAGTGTAAATCAAACATGTGATCAAGGGCACATCTGTATTTTTTACTCGGAGAAATATGAAATCATGAAAAAGGACTCAAGAAGAGTTGTTGGGATTTCCATAACAAATTCAAACAATGTATACATCCTAGAAAATGAAAATCGATGTTACTTAAGTATGGTTGATGAAAGTGGGTTATGTCACAGAAGGTTGGGACTTTTAAATTTTGACAATCTTGTCAAAATAAGTAAGAAAGAAGATGTAAGAGACTTGCCTACTTGTAAAACCTCTAAACTCAGTTTGTAAACATTTTCAACATGGGAAGCAAACTAGAGCCAGTTTTAAAACAAAAGAACATATGACCTCACATCCTCTGGAAATAGTGCACACAGATCTTTGTGGATCAACAAGAACTAAAATCCTGCAAGGAGAATATTATTTCATGTTTCTCATTGATGATTACATAAGGATGACTTGGGTGACATTAATCAAAGAAAAATCAGAATCCTTTGGGAAGTTCAAAATCTTCAAGGAAATGGTTGAAAATGAGACATATATGAAAATCAAATGTATTAGGTCGGATAACGGGGGGGAGTTTACTTCAAATGAGTTTAATGAGTTTTGTGAGATACATGGAATTAAGAGATAGTTTTCAGCTACAAAGACTCCTCAATAGAATGGTGTTGTTGAAAGGAAAAATAGAACAATCCAAGAAGTTGCTAGAACAATGCTTAATGAAGCAAAGATGTCAGATGCACATTGGAAAGACATAGTATACACAACTATCTATATACTTAATAGAGGACAACTCAGAGTGAATAAGGACAAGATTCCTTATGAACTATGGTATCGCCAGCCTTAGTCAAATATTTTGAAGTATTTGGAAGTAATTGTTACATTAACAGGAACGAGGATGATCTCGACAAGTTTGACTCTAGGACTGATGAAGGAATATTTCTAATATATTCATCAACCAAGAAGCCATATAGATGTTATAATAAAAGGTTACACACGATTGTAGAAAGTGCAGATGTAAGAATAGATGATATAAAACCAAAAAGAGTAAGAAGTCATGACAGTGTTGAAAATACAAATGATGAAGAAAAGGAAGACTTGTAAAAGGACGAAAGTACTCATGATGAAGAAGAAGGAATAGAGAAAGAAGATACAAAGGAATGTGAAGAAGACTCCCCAAGAACTGATACAAAAACTCCATCTAGAAGGATACAAAAAATCATCCGAAGACACTAATCATAGGTGATAAAAATGTTGGAGACAGTACAAGGAGACAACTACCATTTAATGAACAAGCCCTACTCTCAATAGTGGAACCTAAGGATTTTACATAAGCTAGCAAAAGTGATGAATGGTTCAAAGCCATGAATGAAGATTTATATCAAATTGAGAAAAAATCAGACCTGGGAACTTGTCCCAAGACATAAAGATAAGAATGTTATAGGGACCAAATGGGTTTTCAAGAACAAATTCAATCAGGATGGTCAAGTGATAAGGAACAAGGAAATATTAGTATGTAAAGGGTATGCTCAGGTAGAAGGGATTGATTTTGAAGAAACTTATTCCCATGTGGCAAGACTTGAAGCAGTCAGAATGTTTCTAGCATTGTCAAGACACAAAAAATTTAAAGTGTATCAAATGGATGTCAAGTCTGCATTTTTGAATGGAAAAATAGAAGAAGAGTTTTATATTGAACAACTTGAAGGTTTTCTATTATCTGAAAACAGAGACTATGTTTGCAAACTTAAAAAGGCACTCTATGGTCTCAAACAAGCTCCAAGGGCCTGGTTTTCAAGGCTGAACAACTATTTAAAGCAACAAGGATTTAAGAGTGGGGCCACGGAAAGTAATGTCTACTTAAAAATCGAAGATGAAAATATGATCATTGTTGTTGTTTATGTAGATGACATCATATTTGGAAGCAATTTACAAATACTGTGTGTAAATTTTGCTTCTAAAATGAAGAAGGTATTCAAAATGTCAATGTTGGGTGAACTAACATTCTTCTTGGGGTTACAAGTTTACCAAACAAACAAAGTAGTATTTATATCTCAAACTAAGTACATCAAAGCCATGCTTAAAAGATTTTAAATGGAAGACTCCAAACCTATTAGTACTCCTATGATCACAGGTTGTAAATTAAATAACGACGACGAGTCTATGGAAGTGGATCATACCATGTATAGATCCATGATAGGAAACCTGCTATATGTGACAGCTACAATGCCAAATGTGATGCAAGATGTAGGTTTGGTTTCTAGGTTCCAGTCAAGCAGCAAAGAAACACATGTAACTGTAGTAAAAATAATTTTTATATATTTGAAAGGTACTATGGGGTATCGGTTATGGTACTCAAAAAGTCAAGACTTCATTTTAAAAGAATTTACTGTTGCAGATTGGGCAGGAAGTGTTGATGACCGATAAAGTACTAGTGGAGCAGAATTCTTCTTAGGATATTGTTTGTTTCATGGTTAAGTAAGAACCAATCTTCCATTTCACTCTCCATAGTAGAGGCCGAATATATTGTTGCTGTGTCATGTTGCACCTAGGTCATTTGGATGAAGGAAACACTGGAAGAATTACTTGTGAAGTATGAGCACCCAATAATAATAAATTGCGATAATACCAGTGCCATAAATATGTCCAAAAACCCCGTCATGCACTCCAAGACAAAACACATACCAATAAAATATCACTTCCTAAGAGAACACGTATACCAGAAGGTTGTCAAACTAGAGTATGTTGACACAAAAGAATAGATTGCTGACATTTTCACCAAGCCACTACCCAAGGAATACTTTGAGCATCTTAGATGAAAGATGGGAGTGATCCCCTTACAATAGTTGTAGAAGAGGAAGCACAATATCCTAGGGATATATGATGACAGGGGGAGTTGTCAAAAGGAATATTTTGTCATTGTTGTCAAAGGGGGAGAAAATCTACTAAAAGAAAATGTTGCCATCAATGCCAAAGGGGGAGAATGTTGAAAATAGTTGTCAATTGATGTCAAAGGAGTTCAACAAGGAAAAAACTAGTGAACATGATGCAAGAGGGTTAGGATCAGTGGTTAAGATTGAATTCACATTTGATCGTGTATCAACGGTCATGAGTGAACCCGCAAGGAAATCGATGGATTCAGAAGAAATGCGAAAGGAGGAAGGTGGAAGGCGGAAGGAAAAAAAGAAATGTAAATTAATAGGGTTTTCTGCAACCCAGATTCCTCCCTGCAGAATGCGGAAGGCGGAAGGAAAAAAAAGAAAATGAAAAGTGATATGGGTTTTCACAACCCGGAGTCTTCATTGAGGAATGTGGAATGCAGAAGGCAGAAGATGGAAGGAGAAAAATAAAATGTAAAGTAATATGAGTTTCCACAACCCGGAGTCTGCCTTGTGGAATGCAAAAGGCGAAAAAGAAAATATAACGTAATATGGGTTTCTGCAACCCAGAGTCTGCCCTGCGAAAGGCGGAAGGGAATATTTTTTAATTTTTAATATATATGCATTTTAGTGAGGTTGTATGATCGACAGACACAAAAGAGTCCGCAATGGATCAATGGTTCAGGATGCTTAAGGAAATGATCTGTTTAGGATGATTGAGGAAAGAATATGTTGTGGAAAGGCAAATTCGAAAGAATTTATGGGGAAGAATTATCATTGCAGAGAGAAAATTCTGGTAAAATTGCGTTGTGTAAAGGTACGAATGATAAACTTAAATAGATTTAAAGAATTGTTAGAATGAATAATTGAGTATTCATCAAGAGTCATGATCTAAGAGTGAAAAGGTGCAACGATGAAGATATGCACCCACATAAAATGTGTTAGAGGGTATTTATAGACACAATGATGAGTGAGAGAAAAGGTCTTGGCAATATAGTTTAATGCAACTGTAGCAGTTAGATACCAAAGAAGAATCAGAAACGGAAATCATAAAGCAGATATGAAGATCATACAAAAATAGAGAGCGTGGTAGGGTGGAGCTAGGGCAGGCATCAAGCCTGCAGGGGGTTGTATCCTCCTTCCAACAGTAGCTGGTAAATAGTGTGTAGTATCATCCTGTCAGTGGTAGCTGACAAAATAGGGGGTTGTAGCCTCGCTCTAGTAGTTTCTGGTAAATAGGGTGTGGTGTCATCCTTATCTATTGTAGTAGGCAAAAACTATTTGTAAATATATTTTTGCAGTAATAGGACTTATTGGTGGTTTCTCCCAATTGGGTTCCACGATAAATTTTGTGTTCTATGTTTCTTGTTGATTATGTGTGTTAAATGTTAATTTTGGTTTTTAAATTGTTAAAAAGTTATCAATACTGATTCACCCTCCCCCCTCTTAGTATTGTCCAATATTCTAACACATAATCCAAATTTTGTGATACCTAAAAGAATATTTTTTCTCATATGACCCTTATTTTCATTCATTGACCATGGTCAAGTACCCAAGACACATGTTAAGTATATAAAATATTTAATTATGTGCGTATCCCATGAATATGCCAAAGACCTAAGTTTGTATGGTGCTTTGAGCCCTATTTTAGGGACTAGGAACCTAGAAGCTTCATTTTGCGACAAGGTGCCAAAATCCATCGTTTGTGTGAAAAACATTTTAGATGGCCCATGTTGTAGTTCAATGCCTTGATCATAGCCTATTAGCCAAAGAATACTTGTTTAGGATCTAATTACTTGGGTTTTTCCTCCAACCAGAGTTAAGGAATTGATACCCATCTCTATTGCAAAAAACATCATAATGGTACCCATATATTATTCAGAGGAAAATAAATCCCTATATAGGACATGCTATATGTGGTTTATCACATTGTTTATGACCGTTTATACTTAAAGGTTTCATTAAGGACCCAAGGGAATTATATTCCTCCATTGATAACAACCAAGATATTAATACATGTATTCCCAGTGCGCAAGTCTTCCTAATGGTAGCCATATTCCACTTGGAGGAAAAATATAACCTCTAAAGTGTTGGTTCTAGAAAGTAACAAAAATTATCATAATATAAAACATATAACAATACAGAAAACCATAACGTCATGCACATCTAGACACCATGATTTTTCTTGGAAACCCATTAACTTAGTACAACTAGTTTAATATATCTTTGCTATGCCCCTTGTCAAACTCCATCCAAGGTATGTTCGATTGTGGATCTACAACCATGGGTACCCTCTACCATCAATGATATGTTTGGATACACACACTCTTCTTACAATAGAGTACAACCAACTTCTTTATAGGATTACATCACAAGAATACCATGGGAATACTTCCCCATCCGATAGGTCTAATACAAAAATAAACATAGTCGATCATCTTTCTCTATGACTGAGTCAAGATTAAACGTGACATTCCCCCCTTTAAAATTGTCTTGGGAATGTCAACTTCCACCCCCTCAAGTTATATCTGCTAAGAATCTAGTATCCCCTCTCTCTTTAGGTCTACAACATGAATTTACTAGTGAGTTACCCTAAGGGTACACATGCCTCTATTGGTCTTATAACTTTATTCCCATTTACAATTATTAGTGATTCCATTAGTGAAAAAATGATTTATAAAATAATAACCAAGTACTTGAATACTACTACTCAATTACCTATATAATTAACCATCTTCTCTAGTCGATTCTTCTACATAGTTGAAAATAGATTTGGTTGTCTGATACAATCAATCCTTCTTGCATAGTCATCAACAGACTTCACCATCTGTAAAGGGGGCCACTTGCCCTCCTAAATGTCATCATATTTATATAAGTATCAAAGGATAAATGTAACTTAACAAATGAGTAGTTGGAGCAAGTAAAACCGCTCCAACCTCTCTCATAATGTATAAATAGTAATCAAAGATAATACAAAGTCGGATTAGATGTCCCTTCCCAATACTTGTTTTTGATGGCTGTGTATGAGCTTAATGAATGCTTAAATGTAATGTGAAAGCCTAGCTTTCAACATCTGACATCATTGCCTTTCTCTGTTCGGTTTGGGTGACAGCAGTAGCGGATGGAGACGGTTCGAACCTGAAAAGAAACATGAGATAAAGAAAAACTTGCAAACATCCATGAAATCAAAGAATCACTATGTGCATAAAGAAATTGTCTGCCGGAGAGTTCATTGGATTGTTTAGCGGAGAGAGGTTGATGGAATCCGGAAGAAAATGACCTTTAAGAAAGAATCTAGATTGCTGGCATGTGTAGAAGACAACTGACCGATATTGACTTGATAAGATCAAAGAGTATCAACCTATCAACATTCATCACTATTCAAACAATTTGTAAGTAGACCAGTGCAGTCGGCCGCAAACAATTTGTAAGTAGACCAGTGCAGTCGGCCGCAGATACATTGCCCACTTGACAATAAGTGATATAGACTATGCCGACCAGAGTCTTCGATCATTTCAATTTAAAGGCGAAGTATCCCCATTCGATGGTCTCATGCGTAGCAAATCTGGAATTATTATGCCGAGGCCAGATTAACTTGTCCAATGTACCTATTATGACAGTCAGAGCTTATAGCATAAACCATCAATTTTCCTATTAACTGAGTGATCCATCGCCCAACAAATTGTTGATATGTGACCAGCAGTTCGTCAGTCAAACTATCTAAACGGATTTTTGGAACTTATGAGTGTAAAGATATATGAAGCCAGTCAGTCGCCAAATAATGTTATAGAGAACAGATCAATTGACCATATGGATTTGTATAACATCCATCAGTTGAAGCGGTCGACTCACTTGTCCATCAACCGACTATTAATTCGACATACTTCAAGATACACTATCTACCTGGCGACCACAGTGGCCGAATCTTGAATTTCAGGAGCACGGATTGCCTGGGCATTGTGGAGGACGCTTGCAAAGCTATCCATGAGTGCCTCTTTCAGTTGTGTCAACTCTTGGAAGGTCCCAAAGAGTTTTAAGAAGGGCGGATGGCATATAAAAATCGCTGATGCTCACATCATACATAACGAACTTGAAACAAGAGCGTGTTCACATCATACACAACGAATTGCTGAGAGGCACAGTTGCAGGTAAAACCGTTGATGCTCGGTAATAAGAGGAGGTTCAGGAAACAGATTATCAATAGAGAATCGATGATGCCATATTACTCCATGCGGTAGCCTCTATCAGTTTATGGTACAAAGCCATGACCGCCCACAGACTAAGAAGGAAAAGAGAGGGCACGAGGATGCGATCCATCTATCCTTCATCAGAGAACACATCAAAAATTACTGGATACCATTTTCATCTGATTGCCAATTCATGTAATCAGTTCAAAACCCAGCCAACTGATCAATCGACGTCGAGGAACCGCTTGTCGTTCCAGAGATTGTCGTCTGAGAAATACACATCTAATATTCCTGTGAGCACATTTTTATTCGACATACTATGATCAAGTTATCGACCATCATTCTCTGTTGCATTAAAATCCGTGGATGAAAGGAGGCCTAACAAATGTCGACTAAGTCTACGTGCTCATTGAGCCCTACGTGTGGTAGAATAAATTCATGCAGATCGATCAACGAGGAGTTCACCAGTAATTGGTAAAGTTTGTTGAGGTGACCGTTGTTACAATCCATGTTATTAAAATTTGTTATATAAATGTTAAAACCCAAGTCGATACCTAAGAGCCGACTTCATAATATTTGTGGGTTGGTTAATATTGTTAGTTTAATTTTGGTCGACATATTTATTTTTGGATTAGTAGTGTTCTTTGTTTATGTAAAGTTAGTCGGTGTTGACTTCTAGAAAAGTGATTATGTTTTTGAAAGCTATGAGGGGGTTAAATGTGAGTCTCAATAGAGGCAGGCGATCTCCTCCACTTTATGTAAATTAAGTTGGTCTCGTACCAACCATTGTAGGTTGAGTTTAATGTTCGTCTATTAAATATTTTGTGCTGACCAAGTTGAGGAGGTTAAACGTTGGTCTTTCTTAAAGGGAGGCGATCTCCTCACTTATGTAATAATAGTTGGTATCTTGTCCACTATTATAAGATAATTCTGAGTTAGTCCAAAGTAGTTGATCACTATCAAGACCATGCACATGAGCAGGAAACATACAACCTTGCAGGAAATTTAAAATCTCACAGCAAAAGAAGATGATGATGATGGCATTCAAGCAAATATCATTCACCTACACAACAAAGCGCTCCAATGAGACATGATGAAAATGTGCTTAAACCCCCTCAGTATTGAAATGTTGAAACTGTTACTAGGTTGTGACCTCAAAAACCTAGAAGACAGAGAAATGTCATAGAAAGCTGAAGAGCCAAAAGGCCCTGCATGCCTGAACCGATGGAGATGCCGGCCAAATGAGCCAAGGTGAGGATTTAAATCAAAAGACCTCGTTGTGAAAGAAGATGGTTGACTGTCGTTGTGACAGGATGAGACTTCGATGGACTACTACCAGATTGAAGATGGAGGCTGAAGAGTAACCAGTCATAGTAGAGCCTTGTACACATGTGTTTTCCTATGAAGTTGGTGGATATTGTGGATGAGTTACCTATGCAGACCGGTACACATTGTTGATGCACAGTGAGGACTACTTCAGCAGTAGCAAAGACCCAGGATGTTGATGCATATTTCTTTGTTCTCTTCAAGATGAAGAAACGTTTTGTTTGTGGGGGAGATGTAGAGGGGGCCACTTGCCCTCCTAAATGTCATCATATTTATATAAGTATTAAAGGATAAATGTAACTGAACAAATGAGTAGTTGGAGCGGGTACAACCGCTCCAACCTCTCTCATAACGTATAAATAGTAATCAAAGATAATCCAAAGTCTGATTGGACGTCCCTTCCCAATACTTGTCTTTGATGGATGTGTATGAGCTTAATGGATGCTTAAATATAATGTGAAAGCCTAGCTTTCAACACCATCTGATGCAGTTGGTCACTATATATAGTCGATAATATAATTCACGATATGGTCAAGTAGATACGTTTACATAGTCGATAAAAAAATTCCCTGTCTGATCCTTTTGATCCTTCTACATAGTCGACAATTGACTTCACCATATATTCCAATCTATCCCTATGCATAAATGATAACATACTTCACCATATGTCATAGTTGATCCATATGCATAATCGACAATAGACTTCACCATCTACTCAAGTTGATTTCTCTTCTTTCTATTCCAATTAATTCCTTAGTTTATTCTAGCACATCCTCCTCAACCACGTATACATATGCATCGAGAGTCACAATAGTTTCCAAAAAATACAAAGCAACTTTGTTCTATAATCAATCAATTGATCAATCGATTTTAACCATGATTGATCATTCGACCTGAGCTTTCCCAACCAATCGACCTTCTGTGAATCCTTAGTCGACATTGACCCCAGCTATATTTTGGTCGAAGTATCCATTTAACCTCGGACATTCCACAATACTTAGTAGACCCAGTTGAAAATATCCTCATTCGACCTAGTTGATGATTTCATTAGTCTACCCAGTCGACAATTTACTTAGTCTACTCAATCGACCATTTCCTTAGTCTACCCAGACAATTACGGGGTCGATCATTTTCATCAACCATCCATCTGCTTGATAAATCACCCTCATTGATTTGCAACTATAATTTAACTGTGTAATTGACCAATCTGATAGATCATGACTCTAATTTATCCATTAAATGCATTACAATGACCATTTGTGAATCTTTTAGACTTCAACTTCTTCAATCATAGATATATCCCTTCATATTTGAACCTTCTGAGGCATTCCACATGACCTCAAACTAGATCATGCATACATATGTTTTATTTTTCGAATTATAGTCTTCACACCATTTTTCAATGGCTGAAAAACACAACAAATATTAAACACGAACCAATTTTTTTTATCGAGGGTTCCTACCCCTAAACCCCAATAAACCTTCAAGACGAGGGGGTGAACCACCCCCATGGAACCCATTTTCTTAAACTGATTATTTATTCATTAATTTGGCACTATCCCAATAGTACCAAGAATAACATGCTCCAATATGCTGATAAGAAAAATAGATATGTATAACCACACTCCATGTTTCCTTAGAATACCTCAGACCTAGCCGTTTTGTTGCTTCTCAGCATGACCCATCATGTCAATGGAGATGACCAAACTAATTCACACCCTCCCTGCAAATCTAAGTGGATGATAAACTTTCTTCAACCAATATTGCATAACAACTTAATCTACATTCTACAATANTTGGTTCTATAACATAGAAACAAATATTACACACAACAAAATACATATAACAATAAAGAAAACCATAACATCATGCACATCTAGACACCATGGTGTATCTTGAAAATCCCTTAACTGGGTAAAACTAGAAAAATATATCTTCATTATGCCCATTGGCTAAATCCATCCAAGGAATGGTTGACCATGGATCTATATCCATGGGTACCCTTTACCGTCAGTGAAAGTTATGGATATGCACACTCTCCTTACAATGGAGTACAACCAACCTCTTTATAGGCTTACATCACAAGAATACCATGGGGTGAATTTCCCAATACCTTGGGTCTATTGCACCAATAACCAATGCCATTTATCTTTCTCTTTTATCATGTCAAAATTAACTCAACATAAATATCCTATGTTGTGGTTTTAGGTTATGTTTTGAGACATACAAATCCATTTATTGTGTAAGGACATTTCTTTTCTCTGGTTAATGCCTTGAGACCCACACCACTACATAAAAACTCTTGAATATGCACAAATCCAACTTGTATGCGAAAGATCCACTTTAAAGGGTGTATGCTAGGGTGCACATACTTGATAATTACACATTACCTCAATAATTTTATGTTAGGGAATAATTCCCTCAATTTATTCCCTACCTATGTCCCAAGACCCATCCCTAGTGCACAAAACCTTATATTTGCAGCATATTCCACTTTGCAGATATGATTTCCTATATAGTGCATTTTTTGTGGTTTGAATCCTTGTTCATGGTCCTTGGTTCCTAGACACTTTAGATAGAACCTAAGGGTCTTGTTTTTTTCTAATGCCCATTATTAGGTCCTTAAGGCCCATCCCTATTGTCCAAGGCATTATATGAAAAAGTGTACTCTACCTGGGGGCCAAACATCCCATTTAGAGGGCCAATGTGATGATTTTAAGCCATGTTCAAGGCCCATGAGCGTTAAATGCTTCATTTGGAGACTAATTACCTTATTTTCCTCTTCTCACAATGGTCAATCCCTTGAATCCTATCCCTCATGTATAAAACCTACTAAGAGCACCCAAATTACCAATGAACACCAAATATCCTAGTTAGGATACTATGTGGGGGTTTGAGGTATCGGTCATGGAATAAATAGTGGTTGGTGCATGAAAATGGTGATATAAAAAATGAAAATGGGGTCACTAGGAACATGCTTATGCACAAACATGCACGCACTAGTAAATATGTGCATGTGCTCTTTGGACATTCCCGAACCACCAACAAGGATTCCATGTCACCCTGATAGGAATGTGAACACAATATAAAACCACACATGCGTTAATAATGCGTTCATAGTTTAAGACAACATGTGTATTCCTCTCTTTCTATATTTTTTTAAAATGTAGTGGTCGGTCTATTTTACCCACAGATTACACCACTCATTTTAAGGGTGACTAAGCATACTATAAATATCCAATTGGAGTACCAATAGAGCCAACCAGTCACCAAGGGGATTTCAACCTCAACTACATTGGATTCATGGTAGGATTCATTGTTTTTTTTGTTTTTAAATTTTAAATTTTGTTTAAAAATCAAACAAAAATATAAACCCCAACCCAATTTTTTAATTAATTTGCAGCAATATTGACTACAATGGATCCATAAGACAATCCAAACCAAAATCCTAAATATAACCCAAACTTGAATCTGAAGATAACTGAAACATGCATCCTGAATCACCAAACATTGATATGGAAATTGATGAAAATTTGATCACTCTTAGAACCCTTTGCAATGAATTGAAAAGTACTAAAGAGCCCATCCGATTGTCAATAACTACTTCGTCATAGGAAATTATATCTTCCATTGCTGGTACCCAAGGACAATTAACCAACATCTCCAATTACAGGGATAGAATGTTTGAGTACTATAAGAATTGTCTAAGTGAAGAGCAAGTTAGATACCTTAACATCTCCAAGCAACAATTGATGGAATTGTTTATTGACCCAAGAATTGGATTAAATCCACCAATGACAAAGAGACATATTTGTATGGATTAGTGCACCTTCCAACCATTCAAACACCACTGGATGGATAGGTGGTTTATGGTATTTGGCAAATCTCCTTGCAATAATAGGGAGGTGCCTCTAAATTTCCTTAGGAAATTATATGTTAAGTTTGTGTTAGGGAACCATGCCAATTACTTCGACGTTGATGAATTTCATAGGGTGGGTCATGAATCTACGTGGGATAGAGAGAATGATAGGCATAACCCATTTTTAGGTCCTTATCTTGTTAGGAGACAAACTAACCCCTTGTACAACATCCACCAATAGTGGGGTGCATTAACCAAACCCAAACATCCCTATCTATTGTGGATCATAAACTGGTGCAACACAACAATTTCATAGCCTTATCACACAAGGAGAAATAATCAGGTGATGTTGGGGGAGGAGTTGGGCCTTCATCCCCTATAGTAGGGTCCGGGTAGGAGAGGAAACATGGAGACTAATTTGTCAGCCCCATAAATGTTTGAGTTGTGGCAAGACTTGTTATGGGGTAATGGATACCAACATACTTGATAGTTTTATGGAGATGGTTAGTAGGTTGACTATCTCCTTTTCTCATTAATTATATATATTATTATATGTATATATCTAATTATATGGTGTTTTGGTGTACACTACAGAATTTCAACCCAAAATCTGACGCTTTGCATGTCTGTAATCCGACACTTCTCTGTCTCATTTTCAACACCTACACCTTTTTTTTGCCATCAGTGGCGTAACGTCGGATTATCGACATGAGACTTATAAGGGTCGAAGATCCGATAGACCATTGTGTTTCATATTCGACTGTATTTCCTTCCAAGGTGTCAATCAAAATTGCATAACGCGTCGGAAATCCGACGGACATAAGTGTCGGATGAATGGCGCGGATGTCGGTATTTTTATCCACCAAGTGTCAGCTAACTGACACCATCCGACACTTGAACTTTCGAATGACCGACAGGGATAAGCGTCGGAGTCATGCCTCGGCTGTCGGAGGTGTTTACCGGAGTGTTGGAAGCACGTCAGAAAAGCGACGTCGGTTGATGGATTTAAAAAAAAAACCAAAAGATTAACTAATGAACATTAGAAATACATATTTAACTAATTAAGACAATTGTTGAAATTTAGGGTTAGGTTAGGACTGTCAGTACGTGCATCCACCATGTCACCAACAACTTTGCTTGGAGCTGCTTTGGTTGCCTTGCTCTCCTGTACAAAATATAAATACACGACTACCACTTATTAAGCTTTATGGGATGGTAAAAATTTTGTAACTTGAGACATGAAGCTTATTAACAGAATGCAACTAATACTATTTGATTTCTCAATAAATCTAAACTTCTCGGTAAAACAACTGATTTCTAAACAAGATTAGATACCCTTCACTGACTTCCAATGCTGAAGCCATTAAGCTAGAAGAAACATCAACCATTGATTCCTTGATGCGAATAAGTACATTGAAATCAAATAAGATTTTACGTCTCTCGAAGCGTTTTGCTTCTTCATCCTTAGTGCGGTCCAATGCCTTCACCTCCATCTTCATCTGTAGATTTTAACTCCATAAATATATTGATAACTAAATTTGACAATAATATGCAATAATGTTGTACCACATGGAAACTAAAGAATTTTATTTTCCCCAAATCAATCCTTCATAATAACAAGATAACAGTTTGTTTTAAGAGGCTAATCTGGACCTCCAAATTCATGGTAAGAACATGGGTGTTTAATAAGCACGGAATAGTCCAAAAAATAGATGTAGCACTGGTCAATTTTCTTAGATTAGACATTCAGAAAAAATATGAAAGGAGATTTTGGTGATTTGCTTCATATAGGTTATTCGCTACTTTACAATTTTAATTCAATTTATTCAAATATTTTTAAACTTAGCAGATTTGTAGTGTAAAGATGCAAACTTAGGGGTCTGCTAAAGTTATATTTATATTTAGCTAGAGTGCATTGACCTCAAACATATTGTTCCTTAAGTTTACACCTGGTAACCTACAAAGAGCCTTGCTAGGGTTGAAACCTGAGAATTTTATTTCATGAAACCAACTGCTCAGAGTAATAAGATAAGAAGATTTACAGAGAACATAAAATAAATTTGCATCATTTACCTTGTCAAAGTAGCATATAACCTTATCAAGTTGCTGAGACAATGGAGGAACAACCTGAAAGGTATTAAGATGATTGGCTATGGAACTTAATTTAGAGTAAAGTGTTTCTGCAGCACGAACTACTTCCAACTTCTTTGTAGGGAAACCCTCAAACCTCGCCAAAATCTATGCAACATTGAATATGGTCAATAACCTTCGAGAGGAGGACAAGTTTAGAAAGTCTCTAAAGCATAAATTGTCATTTAGAGTCTGAAACGTTATTTTGTTGTTCAAACCAATTCTATCTATACATTCAATCTGCAATACCTGGGTTTCATCTGACAAGTCCTCAAGGTGAAGTTCAACATAATGGTGAAACTTTAACAATTCATCCATATTTCTTATTTCAAAGCATTCAATAGCGTGCTTACAATCAAATGATTCTACCCAGGTGTCTTCCACAACTTGAAGCGACTTGTAAAATTACTGCAATCTCTGCACATCATCAAGTTGTTTCACTTTCAACATGATATATTTACAGTGCCGAAGATCATTCAATCAAAATATAATACCAAGAAAGAGAACAACATATAGACCTAGAAAATAGACATCTGATCTCCCTCCGATGACAGAAATGAAAATGTTGACCGTAAATACCTTGACCGTAAGCAACAGCACTAATGGCGGACTGGACTGTGCACCTAACCTAATCAACTACTTGAGTGATCAAGTCTTTGCAATTAGCTCCAGCCATATATAATGCTTGTGTAATGTTTAACTATCAGCCTATTTCTGAATTGCAGAATGCCATGCATCTTATTAGCCGCTGGTTTTCTAAATACGCCTACTGTTTGTTTTGGTTCATCTTGCTAGGCTGTGAATTTGAATTACTCTCATCGTCATAATCTTATCTCTATTCCAAGATTATAAGACTAACCGATTATGCCAAATAAAGAGAAAAGTAAAAGTGAAAAATACAAAACCTTCAAATGAAACCTTAGTTTTATGCAAAACAACTATAATCCAATTTGATGGAAATCAGCCACGAATTGAAGGTAAAAAAAACCCAAAGTAAGCTAACAAGTCCAGGTGTGTACACAAGTGACGAGACTATAAGTAAGGAAAATCAGCTAGTCAGGTTATTGATATTTTTTAGATTATGGTCATTTATTGGTAGTATTCTCTTACCCTACTATCAACAAGGAAGCCATCGATTGAGCCTGTCTAGATTTAGTACTAAGACCATTCTTACATATTGGATGAAATATTCCACCATTCACAATGTTCGATTATAACTACGAAAGAACTAAGGTTTTCATAAGCTGATACATGAAAGTTAGGAGGCAGGGAGAGTATTCCTCTATTCTCTTCATTTCAACTTCTGCTTTTATTTTTTGATTACTTTCTCAGGCTTACAGAGAATCACATGGCCATGTATTTAGCCTACTCTACCTCCTCCCATGCTGCAACCCGAGCCTCTAGGACATTCAATTTAGCATGTTCCATATCATTAGTCTTGAGTGATTTAGAAGCATCTTGCTCTTAAACTTCTTTACTAGCCCATCCCATGATATTTGACTTTCCCAAATTGTGCACCTAGAGCCATAATTTCCTTTCTAGTGCTCTCATGCACTTTCTTCTCTGATAATTCGTGATAGTTTTTCAGGCCCATTTGAGAATTTTTTACTGCCTCCACTGGTGCTACACATCTTCCTATAGTAGATGGTCGTGAATTAACAGGGCTACTAGTTGAAGGTGTTGTAGCTCTGAGAGGGGTTATTGTTCTTGAAGGCTCTTGGCTTGCAATAGGGGTCATTTCTATCCCCATATCCCTTGTGGAATCTGATCTCACATTTGAAGTTGGCGGGGTGTATGATAGGTGTTCAGTGGCTGGGTCTGCGATGGGCTTATCGCCCTTTTTTCTCTTTTTATTCTTTATATGATTCACATTTAACCCTATTTTAGATTCTGCATTTCCCCATTTCTCCCAAACATTACTACCACGATATCTCACTCTAAGACATTTTTTAGGACAATACTGTTGGAGATAGCAATCCACACCTTTATATGCAACCAGCATGGATTCCCATCACAAAAAGAGAAATAACCTCAGTGGTAAAGCAGTTTATCAACCGATGGTGGATCGGAGCTTTGATTCCTAGCATGTCCAATTTTCAACAAGGTAACACGGGAAAGCGGTTGGTGATGGAAAGGAGACCTGAGCCAGAGTGTTATTTGAAGGTGAATTGTTAACATAGAAATCCACACCTTGTAAACAAACCATTATGGATTCCTAGTATTTAAAGGGGTGAAGCTTAATGGTACAACAACCCATTGGCCAAAGGTAGCTCCTGTGTTCAAAGACACATCCAATTAGGATATGTGGAATTTGAGAGCTAAAATGACACTAGCGAGGGACACACTAAATGTATTTAGTTCAATTATTTTAGATGCATTTAATATCTCTCAGTCACCAAGTGTGAAGAACCTTTTCATTTAGGGCTTAACACAACCACAACTTAGCTTAAGATGGGATGCAAACGAGTCACTTCTAGAGAGATAAGGTCAAATCATCCCTGACCTACTTATAAGAGGTTACCACAATTCATATTAAGGTTGAGGGAGAACATCATAGTCCATATCCCTGCTAGGAGAGATCAAGACAGTCACAACCCACTAGGATATCATAGCTCGCTAGGATACACAGTTACAAGCCACTAGGATAGTTCTTACACTGTCACATATCACTAGGATAGGTCTTACACAATCACATACCACTAGGATACACATTCACAACCCACTAGGATAGTTCTTACACAGTCACAAGCCATTAGGATAGGTCTTACATAGTCACAACCCACAAGGATACACAGTCACAACCCACTAGGATAGTTCTTACATAGTCACAACTAAGGTTTAGCAGCCTCAAAGGGATGAAGTCCAAGCTAATAGTCCAAGAGCATTCCATGACTACATTGCATACATTTCATATAAAGTGTGTGTATCAAAATATTTAAGGCTCAATTTTCTCAATTTTTTGAAAAAAAAAAGACTTAAATAAACTAGCGAGGTATATACCAAAAATCTTATATAATGGTTTCTTTTTATGCTAATGAAAAATCATCATCACACTGATGACAAGATTTTTTTGGGTGTTTCACTACTCTGAAAATTTCGGTGGAAGAGAATGAATATTTTAGCTCTGAATTTTGGGCATCACTGAGGCAACTACTGAGGAGATTCGGGACTGAGGAGCAGCAACAGTAAAGGGTGTTATACATAGACAGTTGGAGAAGTGGGAGTTACTAAGCACTGTGTAAATTCATCAAGTAGTCCATGTTCAAGTAAGTATGAATTTACCTTAAGTCTGAAGCAACATTTGAATTGTGACTATTTTGATAGCCGTAGCTTTTTTGTTCTTGAGAAATTTGATCAAAACTTATGGGTTGAAGGACTCTCCAAGGTTTAGTCCTGCACCCTTTTGGGTTCAGAAGGTGACAGTATTTATGACTGTGCATTGACTTGATATTACATAAAAAGTGATGATTAAGTGAGACTGTGCAGTGTATGAGTAGATGTTTTGACATAAGCAGTATATCAACAGACTCCTTGGTATTGTGGCATGAGCAGTGTATGAGCAGACTTCTTTGATCTAACCAGTGACAACATTTGATAGTGACTAGTGACAAGAAAGTATCTACAAATCTCTGAGGATGAGTTTATTTTAGCACCACAGGAAGCATACCAGGTACATATAGTCTGACCAAGAGCTGGATGGTGATAGACCTTGTTGATGATAATGCTGCAATTTGTGATGATAAACTAGTGACTTCTTTGGACATCTGGGGTTACTAACAGTCCTCTGATAGCTTGACACACAGCCTGAGTATGAGATGTTTGAAAAGCGGTATACTCAGTGGTGTATTTATGAAGTGTGAAGTTGCATGATAATTCCATATTGATGCATGCTATGTAGATGATGCTTTGATAATGATACAGGATATAATGATGAGGGCAGACATATATGCACACTTATACATGATGATGAGTGCCTTGCTCTATGATGATGCCTAATTATGCATGCTTGATGCACCTATTGATAATGATATATATGGGCCGTCAGTGATATATCCCAAGATGAAAATTACAACATTGATCTGGAAAAATATTTGTAGCTAGGGATGCAATTTGGTAAGGGTGGTTGAAAATTGAAAAATGTGTTTGAAGACATTTTGGAAAGCATTTATCTTTCAAGAGAAACTAGAGAAAAAAATCCAAATATGTGGAGAGGTGCAAAATGTGAAATACTAAATCCCTATGACCTTCTTTCTCACCAGGAATGTGTTTCGAGTGCCTCTGTGCACTTCATAAACACTTGTCAGGTTGTTTCAACAGATAGATTTTTCAAAGCAGAATTTTCTTGTTTTGGAACAACTCCAAACTTTTTGGTTTAATGATGAACCTAACAATGTAGAAATGTCAAGGATGTCAAAAGACCCCTGCCTAACTTGTAGAACGTTTACATAGTCTATATTCTTGCCTCTAGTGATTGTTTTTCGCCTCTATGTATGGTAATCATCATGATCAACTAAATGTATGTGTGTACACATGCATAAATACCCAATACACAGCTCAATCAAACAAAAGAAAACATATTTATACCTTGATTTATGGATCTTTACACTATCTTCTTATGCTTTACCTTTCAAAACATCATTCAACATACTTCATTTTTTGTCATGTTGCAATAGTTTCATGTTAGGATCCATCAAATATATTTATGTTTGTTTATGAAAATAACAAAAAAATCTAAATAAATACAATTCTATTACAATGTAAATTACAATACTATTCAACTATTCAAGTAAATTAATTGGTAAGAATATATCACTTGATAAAACATGGATAGCCAAAAATACTATGTATATAAGGCCATATATCTAATCAAAACTCCATTTCTTTCCTCTTAACTATGGAAATATTTCTCAACGCTATCTGTAACAAGTTACAATGGAGGAGTCAAATAGCAATAGTGAAAATTACACAGTAAGTATATAGAAATAGATGTTTTTTAATGTATTCTTCCTTACCATTCATTGAGCTCCTCTTTGTTTCGAGAATAATTTAATTTTCTCTACTAAACATGACCAACCACGTGAAGGTGGAAGCTCTTATGGCCCTTCCCCCCCCTCGCATCACTCTCAACTCCCCAAGCCCAATGCCTATACTGGAAAATAACAATTTATTTCACTATTTCACAAAGCAAATAACAATGCATCTACAATGCAAATTATTTCACTCAATTGTTGAAAAATGCTTTCATTAAATCTTTCTTTAAAACATTCATTAAACCATTCAATCATTCAACAGCTGAAAAAACCATTCATTAAAACATTAATTTAGTCAATGGAAGAAAAAAAAATCAGTAAACAAGGGTGAATCCACGGACCTGGGTAACACTTTTTGGCAAGCGCATTTCGGCAAAAACCAAAAAACGTACCTCGGTCGAGGGTTTAACAAGCCCTCAACGAGGTTTTAATATCTCGACCGAGGTTTTTTCCAGCCCTCGACCGAGGTATTAACTCGGTCGAGGTATAAACCTCGGTCGAGGTAAATACCTCAACCGAGGTGTCTCTGTCAAAAAAACTATAAATAGAAGCAGCGGACCCATTTTCTAAATGAACATGATCATTACATAACTGAATTGTATTTAGTCGAGGAAGCACTAAATTATCAAAGGGTGCAAAATATATTCATTACACTTTGCTGAATTCTTCAACAACTCATGAAAACCTGAAAATGGAACTCTTCACAAAAAACTCTGCCTTCAAACATTAATGACACTCCCTGAAGTCCCTGATACAAAACGAAGTGGAACCATTTTTGAGTAGTGGGATGCAACTGCAAGCAGTGAAAGCTTTTAAATTTTGAAAATAGAACTCTCCACAAAAATTTTTGCCTTGATCTCCATAAAAGTCTCTCCAAATCTCTTTTGTGGTTCGCTATTTTCAATATTTGAAAAGTTTTCACTGCTTGCAGTTTGCATCCCACTACTC
>LPNX011107788.1:461655-662791 GCA_001517045.1 Pseudotsuga menziesii
ATTTTGTTCTCACATTTTAATGAGCATTCATTTTAGGGACAAAATTTGTAGTGCCAAGGTTTATTTCCAAATAGTGAGGAGGCGAGATCATGTGCATCGTTATTGAAATTTTAAATAATATTAATATAATCAAGATTCTAGGACTATTTAGATATATAAGTTACTCCAAAATAGTGGAGCATCTAGGAGCATTGAAATATATTTCCACCAAAATACTATGACTATCCATACAAATATCATCCCTTTGCTACAAAAGGCTAGTTTTTGATTTATAGGGAGCAACTTAAATCTAACCTACTAATTCCTCTTTTCAAAAGCCATGAAATCATAGTCTCTAATTCAGTAAAGCATCCAGTCATAAAAGACTGATTTTGTGCTATGCTTTCAAAAATATATTTCAAATTTACAAAAAGTTTTAGAGTGATGGATTTATAAAAGGCCTGTGCGGATATTCCATGGCCTTGGAGTCCTGTGTTTCCAAAATTTTCCATTCACCCCATTGCAATATCAGACCCTTCTTTGAGAGCCTGTCTGCCTCCTTATTTCGCTCCCTGTAAACATGAGTGAAAGAGATTGATTAAAATAATGAGAGAGAATGGGTTGTCTCTTCAAATAATGCATCTAGAGAAGCAGTTCTACATTTATGTATCTTATTCATCCAGTTTATAACCACCATTGAGTCACCATATACTTGTAACTATTCGCAATTTCTTTCATTGGAAAAACAAAGAAGTAATTTCAATGTCATGAGTTATGCATAGCTGTTGGTTCTAGTTCCCAGGCCCAAAGAAATTTGAAAAAAATGACTTTGATTTAGATATAATCATGCAACTCTTGAGTTTGTGCACCGAATGCTTGTTTTCTTCCATCCAATTGGTAGACCTCCAGAGTGGCCGATGGCACTTTGCGTTGTGAAAGAGTATTGCGAAAGAAGTTATGTTAAAGTAGTTTCAACTTCCAGCTCTAGACCCATTGTTTCTTGTGGAAGGATGACTTTTGGTGATAGAACCTCCATCATCCTTTTTAGGGCAAGATTTTTCCAGGTGCTTACTAGACCCTTGTAGTTTAGGGAGACAAATTTCATTTGGGCACCCCATCTGGGGTTTGCACTGCTCTAAGCGCCCTGAAAATGGTTGTTTGTCTGCCACTTGCCTAATCCCTGAGCGCCATTCTCTGGGTCGTAGAGAGGTGAGATGGTCTTCCTCTCCCCTTCCCTTTGGATGTGATCTTGGCATTTATCCCTAGTCCTTTTGTAGGGATTTTTGGTTTTTGAGGGATTGGAACGTCCCTTGAATGAAGGTGGAAATGGATAGAGGAGGACTGAGTGGGTGAGTCATTTTTTAAGGTGTAAGGGGAGGCTTCCTGGTTTGAATTAGAGGTACTTTTGAATGCGAGGGAGGAGGTGTCATTTTTTGGGGGAGGGGAACTGTTTGTGATAGGGGTAGGAAAATATTTTTCCTCATTCAAAGATAAAATTTCATTAAATTGATTGCTAAGGGAAGAAGTGTTCATACCAGGTGGGGGAGACACAATCTGATGCTGTTTCGTCTGTTGAGGAGGCCCTTTTGCTGCTACTGCTCCCGCTCTATCCAGTTGATCCAATGGTTGTTCTGTGCCCTCCGACCTGAGAGGATTTTCGTTTGAAGCTGTGTTCAGATCAATTTATTTGGAGCTCGGGGCCTTTGTTCGCCTAACCCACTTCCTTCTTCTAGTTGTTGAGGGAACAAAGTTTGGACAGTCTCTTGCCAAATGTCTTATTTCATGACATTTGCGGCATCGAGACGGGAGCCCTTCATAGTCCAACAACTTTTTTTTTTGCTTGTTTTTCCATACAAAATTAAAGGCTTCAGGAAGGTTGGTTCTGATGTTCAAAGAGACTAGGAACTTGGCTACCTTTTTGATGTCCGTCTACTGAAACGAGAGGTCCGCTTCAATGAAATTCCCCAGCTCATTCCCGATATCACTAAGGCAATCCGGGTTCCAAAATTCCAATGGTAGTCCTAGCAAACAAACCCAAACTCGTATTGTGTCTAGTTACTTTGTTTTCGCATCGAACAAGGTGGTCCAATGCTTTAGCTGAAATGGGGTTTTCCCATATGTCCAGACTCTTCTGCGTATTTGGTCTGCATCTTCTCTGCATCTAAACAGGAAGCTGAACCATCCATTTGCAAGGGAATTAATAACCGAGCCTTCACCTTGAATCCCTATCCAATTTTTCCTGGCCCATTCCTTCATTTGCCCCAGGGTGGGGTTTCTTCCTATGATTTTCTCGATTAGGGTTAATCCATCCATCTCCCGTGCTTCTTCCATGGTGCACCGGACTCCACAATTTACGTTAAAATCTCTTCTAGAGGGATTTAAACACTGAATATTTCATTTTTTGGAGTTCAATTGTTCAGTGGCGTCTCCTGTGCATGCTCCCTATGACACTGAAGGATCGATTTCCCTGTTTGGGGTTTCTTGTGGTTTTGCCTGGGGAAGTTCGATGAAAATGGTTGCTGCAGCTATGCTATGAGGTTGAGGTTGGAATAATGAATACGGGCCTCCTCCTAAGGCCAGGTTCAATGACCGTGCTGGGAACACACTTTTCATCTAGCAGAGAAACTAGAACCCTGCTCTTGCTTCCAGCTGCCAAAGTTTCCAGCGTGTTCTACATTGTGTTTGGGGATGGTATACCGGTAATTTCCGATGAGGAGAAGATGTTGAGCTCTTGCTACCATGGGTCAATAGAGTTGTCTTCCATGTTTACCAGACCTACTCCCAACTCACAAAAACCTCCTTATTGAACTGAGTGTCCAAAACAAAAACAATTCTATTTCTTATTATATATTATATATTTTTTTGATAAACCTCTCGTTGGATATCCAACACATCGGTGTCGGATAACCGCCAGTTTTTCTTTCGCAGACATCGACAAACCACCCTGGTAGTGTCGATTTCCCGTTGGATATCCGACACGTAAGTGTCAGATAACCACCAGTGTTTCTTTTGTAGACGTCGACGATTCGACCCTTCTAGTGTTGGTTCCCCAACACTACCAGGGTCGAAAATATGACTCACTTATGTCGGATATTCGACAGTTCTATAAATATTCTGTTTCCAGCATTCTGATGATTGATTTCTATCCGACACATCCGTGTGAAATGTCGGACGACGTCGGATTCTGTCGTCGGATTTCAGGTTCAAATATTGTAGTGGTATTTTATACACACAGATAATATACTTGGGACAACGGGTGATGCAACAATGTCCATAGCTACCATTGTTGTTGTTGTTGTAGCAACCTACTCCATTGGTGTACCACACACTTAGATGTGGTGGAGTGAGTGGTCCATGAATTAAAATGATCCCTTCTTGTAGTCGTTGGCATATAGATCCAATCCATATTCTAGATGCCTTTAGTTTGAATATGATTTTAATTTGTGCATAGTGTTTTCCTTCATTTTATGTTTTTATAGATTATGGTACCTTATAGTAATGAACCTTTTCCACCGAGGGTGGATGCATTAACACTTTCTCAGGTATCATATGTGAAGTTAAATATTGTTGAAATGTGAGTTTTGGTAAATCTTATTTTGGTGAACCAATTAAAATATTTTTAAATGTGTATGTAGGTGGCCCCATTCCCTTCTAGTTTGACAATATCACCACCAAATATTCCACCATTTCCGAAGTTCCTCCCATCATTTGTCCCAAGAGGCTCATTAAGTCCAACCTTTGGCTAGTTTACCTTGACTCATAGGATAGCATTTTCACTTCTCGACGTACTTGCTGGCATACTATCACCCATAATACATCCTATGGGAAATTATCATTTCCCATCCCCGCCACCTTTTCCATTGCATGTACATGTTCAATCATGACATATAAATGAATGCTAACTCTATAAATGGGGAATCACAAAATGAGCTTGTTGTGCATTCATTGACTTTCTCTTGGCTTATATAAATCATAGTAGCATAATTCAAGTACAAATATAGATACGAATATGATTCGATAGAAAAAATATTAACCAAAAAATCCAATAGTTAAACATACAACACTATATATAACATTTACAATTAGTTAAACATATACAATATTTTTAATGAAATATTACATATCAATCATTAAATTTAAACTTAAAAAAATCATTCTTTTTTTTAAACAAATTTCTTATAACCAAAATTACTCTTTAACAAACGAAAATATAATGCCCTTAATGCAAGAGAGTAAACTCTTACTTATTAATAGTTCTTAATTATTATAAAAATACAGAATAATATTTACCACTACTTATATTTAGAATTAATTAATGAATTTTTAAATTGTGTTAGGTTTAACTTTGAATCTGGAATGAGCAAGGATGTAAGTGGTTTTTGGCACATGTTTTTGGTAACCAGTAAATCTAGTGTTGCTATTATATTTGCACATTTATTTTCTTTGGCATATTTTAAAATGAATTAAGAAGTATGAAATTGAAATGTAATTATTTTATAGTGTTTGAATAATTAAAATTTAGGCTTTTAAAATCAATTTTCATAATTAACCTATCCTTATTACACATAGATTGAATATTTGACGAATTTGTTCAGAATTTTGGTACACAAAAAGCCAATACAACCAAATTATGCTACTATGATATAAACCATGGTATAAAGTTGTTTTGATCCAAAGTATTTGCTACCATCTTTCGCCAAGTGCTCATTACAACTTAAAAGCAACTACCTCTCGATAAAATAATAAGATTCTCACTTTGTTTCTATGGGTTTTAGACTATTTCTCGATTGTGGTTTTGTTTTCTATCATGTTTGTAATAATTGCACTATATTGGCATCTCCAAAGCTTGGGATTGTATTCTAGATTAAAAGTCTCCCATTCTTAGTGTCCCTGATATTTGTTGCAATGTTCTAGTAACTCCAACAAAAATTGCAAAAAATATTACATAACTACTTCGCTTTATATATTATATTTAGCTATGATGTTCGATAACTAGCCTTCATCATTAGTTTTTGGTAATTATTTATTAAAATTGGCAATTTTAAGATGGTTGAAATTGTTATTTAAAAGAAATTATTTTGTGAATGAAACACTTTCAAATTTGGAGAAACAAAAAGAAATAAACTCTCTTTATCTCACTCGTTTTGTGGCGAATCTTATGTACTTGAAAAAATTCTTGCAATGCCCAAACTGAGCGAGGGGCTCTCATTGAATCTCTTATCTAAAGACGCTCAACTTCCTTTCTTGGGAGAGATTGTGATGTCCCCTTGCCCTCACTTAATGCTTTGTACCATGGTTATTGAATATGCATCATTTCCATTGTGGTTATCAAATACCAAGGTGAACTTGACTCAGACTCGGATCTCAAGTAGTATGTTTGAACACCTTCTCTTTATGTAAAATGTAAATGAAAGACATTATCAATAGGAAAAGGAGATTTGGATTCTTAATATAGCTAGACCAGATTAGGATTTTCTATATTTAACTTAGAAGAGATGATGTAATATAGGAAAAATATGGCATGATTGTGTATTGTTAACTTATTGATAAGTTCAAAGAGTTTAATTTGTCTTACATTTAGATGACTTATAGTTCAAAAATTTGTGCCTGTGGGAAGTTGGCACATGAGCTATCCACCTTGGTGCCCACAAATCCTTTTGGTGCTTCATCTCCTAGGTTTAGTTTTTTAGATGTTTAGGGTTTTTACCTCTTTATGCTTGTGATAAATGACCCTTTTTTTTTTATCTTTTTGTAATTAGTGTCTATGAATGAGAGTAGCTGACACACCTCTCTTTAGATATACGCTACAACCATTTGAGCTAGTTTGTATTGTTTTGTAGTTTACGCTATTTTTCCATTCCATTCATTAATAGAATTTGGGTTTTATTGTATTCTTGTTCTCTCTTCAAAAGAGTTGCTTGTGTGTTTCCATTTTATATTGTTTCCTTCATTTAGTTCTCTAAATAATCCATAACAATGGTATTAGAGTAATCTACTCTTGTTATTTGTCAATGCATATCCCCAATGATATTTGGGTATTGGGAGTTGGGCCTCAAACTAATTGAGCTTGGGGAAAACCACTCTCGAAGGTCCAGGAAGCATCACATGGAGAGATAATAAAAGAGAGATGATGGAGTAAGAGATCCTATTAATATGTTTTTCGAGGAAGCCCTCACATGACATAGGAACGATATTATGGATAATTTTTCCCAAATTATTTGACTACAACCAATGACAATAGAGACACCTTCAACCAACATCTATTTCAGAGGTGCGACACCCTTCAAGGCGCAAGTTAACATTGACATCCCTTTATAAGTTAACATTAACATTGACATGCTTTGTATAAACAGTTAATTCTTTTAGAGGGTTATTACTCTATTCACAATTTTTTCAACAGTGAGAAGATCACCTTTTGCACTCCTCAAGTATTCACCCCATGTCGAAGATTCATGGGAAGGTTACTCGGAGAGGGATGCAAAGGATGAGTCTATGGAATATCAGGTGGAACCCTTCTCGGGAATATTTTGTTGATGTCCTCAGGAGGAGTTCTACCCCTTCATAAACTATGATGACTAATATACGATATGTACAACTTTGTGCAAGCAAAGAGACCAAATAGTGCCAAATTTTACTAATATATTCCATAACTTGCGTTCAAAGTTGGGTATCAAATACTTTTAATGGAACTTGTTGCTAAAGTACCGTAGTACTCTACATAGGTAAGTTCAAATAGAGATGGATTTATTGGACATCTCCTCGCTCGAAGGCACTTATCGATATGGTGCCAAAATTGAGCAAATCGTCAAGTAGAAGAATAAGTGGGAGTTTTGATTTCCAAATCAACCGTAGTAGAAACCTCGTAAAGGTGGCCCTAACTCATAATTAAAAGGATAGATCAAGGATAGTCAAAATCATGATAACTAGTCCAAATTATTGGAGGTAAAGGAGGCTAATGGGAATTCAAAGCAGGACACTGGAAAATGGTGCAAGCTCCACAAAATCCCCTGGCACAACACTAATGAATGTCACTTGAAAAATACACTATTTTTTGAGGTAAAATCCTTTGAGCCAAAATCTGGATCAAAATTTGATTTTGAGCAAGATAAAGCCTAAAGTGAATCATTGACGTAGAAACCAATGCCATTATTTCAACTATAAAAATCCAATCATAGGATGAAGAGGAATGATAGAGAGTCTTCCACTCATAGATATGGGTAAATGGAACTCTGCTACATTTCTTTTTTGACAATGGTTTCCAGAAGAACCTGATCTCAATTGAAGTGTCCAACTACTCTATAACCCCAACCACACACCATTGGTTGGTTGATCCAATGACAAAACATCTCTGTCATTTAGAAATGTTTCCTATCTTATGACATTAATCTCTTTAAAGATGAGGTACCATGTGATGTTGCCCCACTTGAAGTTTTTTATATTCTTTTAGGACAACCCTATATGTGTAAAAATCATGTTGTTTATGAATATTAACTTCATAGAGTCATTGTTAATTTGGGAATCCAACTCTATAGGGAACCCGGGGTAGTTTTGACTATTATTGTTTCCTCGATCTTAGTAAAGCGACGTCATAAGGAAATATCCTAGACTCAGAAATTTGTTCTCTTCATTGGTCAATCAAAATGTAGGAGGAATACCACTATGACCGCCACAAAATAAGCATGAGTCATTTTTGGACAATATAAGCATGTGGATGAGAATATAAAAGAATACGGAGACACATTTTCCTTGTCTAAAGGAGGGCATATACATTTCCAAGTCAAACACTTAATTGATTTAATACATTGTGATCCCTTGCCTAATGGCCCAATATAAAGATTCTCTCCTTTAGATAATGAAGGAATCAAACTAGAAATTCAATAGCTTAGCCAAAAGGGCCACATTTTACCAAGCTCCTCACCTTGTAGGAGCCCATTTGCATTGTTATAGAAGAAGGATGGGACATGGGGACTTTGCATTGATTACAGATCCTTCAAGAAAACCACCATTAATAATGGATACTCAATCACTTGGAATAATGATCTCTTATTTATTAGCTTATGGGTGCCAAGTTCTTTAGGAAGATTGATATGAAGTTAAGAATATATTATCATGTCCTGATCAAGCAAACCAATGTGTGGAAGGAAACCTTCAAGTGTAAAGAAGGCCTTTTTAAGTGGTTGGTCATTCTTTTTGTCTTGACTAATGCTTCGAAAAAATACATGAGAATGATGGATGTTGTCTTGCAGTCGTTCACAAACTCTTGTGTGGTCATATATCTAAAAAACATCCTCATGTTCAACAAAACTTGGGTGGAACATTTGAAGCACATTTAACAGATCTTGAGAACCCTACGATAACACAATTTTTATGCCAATTTAAAGAAGTGTTCATTTGGTATTGAGAGAATTTATTATATATATTACATTATGGATGAACATGGGGTACATGTGGACCTAACCAAGATTCAAGTAATTCCACTAGTACAAAATGGGTGATAAGTGACTAAACAATGACTAAATTTGGCCATGTGACCATTGGTCATAAATTAATAGTCATTATCACCCAACCAACTTGGTCATAAATTAAAGGCCTTTTATACCTTCACTTTCCTCATATTCCATTCCCAATTCACATGATAAAAATATATAAAAATTCCTCAAACCCCTATTCCCTAACTACCCCTTGATTTTTCCCCTTATATTTGTTATTATATCATTCATTAACCTTTTAATTTATATAACCACTTACACTTTAACCTTCTTTCTCATATACTTTTATTACTTTTTCACACTCCGAATGATAAAAATTTCCTTTTATCCTCGATTCACTTATCACTCATCGATGACATAGATTGAAGCACACAACATAGGCAATCACTCTAGAGAATCAATTTGGAGATCTGCATAAAGATCAAACATAGATTGAAGCTCACAACATAGGCAACCACTCTAGAGAATCAATCTGGAGACCTGCATAAAGATCAAACATAGATTGAAGTGCACAGCATAGGAAACCACTCTAGAGAATCAATCTCGAGACTTGCATAAAGATCAAAGAAGCTAACTCACTAGGTAGATGGTTAGGTTTTATATATTATTGTGCATTGTATTTAAGGCCTATTAGGGACTAGGATATTTCACTTACTTTAAGGTCTTTCACATAAAATTTGACATTGTTATAACCTCAATTACCCTAATATGGCCTATCTGCTAGGTCCTTTAGGCAACCTAATTAGCCTATCTGCTAGGTCCTTTAGGTAACCGAATTAGCTACTGAAAACATTAATTGGGTTTTCAGAGACACACTCTTTATGCACTTTATCCTTAAGTATCCTTAGGTAATTGTACACCTTAATTTATAATTATATGTTTTATTTGTAAAGAACTTTCATAAATTTTGCTTCATTCTTGCATAATTTTTTTTAAAGCATACTTCTATGAGTTTTTTCCTTAATTTGGTTGCTTATTTTCTCTCTATTGTTTAGAGACTAGTATTATTAGCACAGCCACAAGGAAAGTTGCAAGTGAACATCGATAGACATATCCAAACACTTAGTTTTGTGGAAATGGATAATAGTTAAACAAACCAAGATACAAACTTATTGGCCTTATTATTAGAAAATATAATACATGCAATGAAATTGTTTGCTCATTAAGTTTCGATCTATGGATTTTTGTTGGTACTTTGATATATTAAACTAACCAGAGTTATACGACCTTGTTATTAGAGAATAGAGTACATGTAATGAAACTGTTTGCTCAGTAAGTTTTAATCTATGGATTTTTGTTGATACTTTGATATTATCGATGGAAGAAACCAACATTTGATTTGTAAACAAGTTATGTATTTAGTAGTACACATTTTAACAATGCAAATTAATTATGTTCACATGTACATGCAGTTTTAGTAAATAGAATTTAATAATAAGCTTTAATATAATCGATAGTGTTAGTCACAAATATAGTGGCCAGTAAACGTTGATAGCACATCCATCCACTTAGCCTATTGGCGTAATTATGAACTGAGATTATTGTTGATAGATACTGGAAATTGTTTCATATGGATGAACTATTTGGAGCATTGGATAATGCACCGACATTGTATTTGAAATCCACGACTTTATTGTCATTTATTTTGGACTGTATCCACCTTTCTCTCTGCCAAACAATTCTATTGCAACTTGGAATATGTTCTTGGACCTGCTCAACGAACTTTCTCTTTTATTCTGCATTTATTTTATCCATTGTGTTTGCTCCTCGGTTAATAGACTTGAAAGAAAATAGCATATCTAGAATAAAATATACTGCTACTTAGTATGCTCATTGTCTTGTAATAAAAATTACTGTTGGACATATCTTATAATCCTAAATATCGGGCTACAAAAAGTTGGATTCGGTTTGATATGTCGTTAGGTGATTTACCGAAGTGTAGCTGTAAAACAACAAAGAGAATATCAAAAATCCATAGGTCTACTTCTCATGGAGATCCAGACACAAGGAAAATATTAGCAGTTAACTGTATTGTAAGGGCTACTGGAGGTGATACACTATAATGAATTATTTTTTGATCGAAGGATTGAGGGAAGAATATAGTAAGGGTGCAGTCGTGCCCGCCTTCCATCTATAATTGGTTTAATTCAGATAAGAAAGCAATATGAAGGTTAATGATTAGTCAGAAGGAAGAAGGAGGGAGAATTCATCGCAATGAACTACAAAGAGACACCACATTCAATATTACTCTTTATCATGTTATGTAGCTTTGAAGGAGATTTTAAGAGTCTTAAAGAAGCCCATGAATTGAGACATTCTAGCAACGGGTTGGTTTGGGAGCGAAACTTACAAGGGCCCTGGTTGATCAGGGAAAGCATAATATATAGGGCTCATTGGTCCAAAGTAGCATCATTTGGAAACTGGTGGTCCAAACCCAATGCACTTCCTGACAAAGATTGTGCAATGGTAGAAGCTATTCTCAGTTCATGTCAGGAAATGTGTCTAGGTGAACACTTATTCAAAAGTATATGACTTGTTTCAAATGGTGTACACTCCTTTTGCTTATCATCTCAAACTCTACAGAATCTGAATGGTAAGAACGTGAGCAAACACACGACACTGACAAGTTTGAGAGCTTATATGGAAATGGAAACTACTTGTCGTTATCTTTTGGTTAAGAAGGTGATAGAAACATTAGAATCCATACTGCCCCTTTTTCGTTTCAGTTAAATGAACAGAAACGATGACAACATTTTGTTTCAAACAATACAACAAAGGTGCTGAGAGAGAAGCATGTTTGATACAGCCATTACCAGTTTTTCAAAAAACCGTGGAGCGTTTGACGAATATAATGAAATGTTCCTATGATGAGGATTTTATGAGATTGTACAATTTTCTCTGGGATCGAATGAGAGACGTTTGTATGGATCTGACGATGCAACATATCTTTAATCGTCACTACTTTTCTATTATACCAGATACCTAGATGGTATTTTACTGTTTTTTTGTTGTTTTTAAGAGTTTAGTTTATTGTTGCATCCAGAGAAGCTAGGTTCTTTTCAACTCCGTATGGGAGAGACGGTGTCATGATAACATACATAAATAAAAAAATATAAATTAAATATCTACTTAAATTATGATGATAACATACATAAATAAAAAAATATAAATTAAATATGAATATAAAAAAATATAAATAACTGTTATGATGATAACATACATAAATAAAAAAATATAAATTAAATAAAAAAAAATTAAACTACCATAAATCCATTTTAAACCCAGATTTCCAAATGGTAAGAAACTGTAAATTGGATTCTTCTAGATGCTTGATAGATTCCAGTTTAAAATAGATCTATTCTAGTGATAAACATACACAAGATTATTATAGTTCATCATAAATATATTTTTTTGGAAGTGACTCTCTAAATATTTTTGTTTCCCAAGTTATTCAAAGATAATTTTTGAAATATTTTTGTTTCCCAAGTTATTCAAAGATAATTTTTGAAAGTTGTGTGAATATTTTTGGTTTTCACAAACCCCGAAGGTGAATGGGTGTCAAGTTGATGCAACGGACCCACACACCACACTTA
This sequence comes from Pseudotsuga menziesii, assembly GCA_001517045.1. Taxonomy (NCBI): domain Eukaryota; kingdom Viridiplantae; phylum Streptophyta; class Pinopsida; order Pinales; family Pinaceae; genus Pseudotsuga; species Pseudotsuga menziesii. Next base: position 473,717 of record LPNX011107788.1, read on the forward strand.
AGAAAAAAAAAAACAACTCACAGAAATTAGAATGTAATCTCAAGAATTAGGGTTAGGTCAATATGACCTAACGTTTTTTTAATAGACTTTGAGAGAAATTAAATATATCATACAAGATATTCCTGAGTAGCCCGTGCTATCTTGAAAAATTGAAATCGATAAAAATATAGAGTGAAATTTGGTTTGGGATTCCCAGGAGAATCAATTGCATGAAATTTAAATTCATTTTGCCTTATTTTTGTTGTGTTTCTCATGGATGTCGCTATGTACAACTGACTGTTAGATTCGATTCCACATTGTGGCCATGCGTGAGCTATGTGAATCTACAAATGGAGAAGGTTTCTTTGAAGAGTTTGACGCATATCTTAATATAGAACAAATGAACAAGAAGTTGTGAAATCTTAAAACCATAGTTATGATATTGAAGAGCCTCTCACCTGGAGATAAATCAAGAACCACCAGATCTGCACTAAGAGATGAAGCAAAAACCGCCAGATCTGCTTCCAAAAGAGCCAATTTAGATGAGTCATTTTGTAGTGGAAGATAGGAATGTTAAGTAACAAAAGCCCCAAAAAAATCACCAAAAGGCCCCAATTTGTTTATGCCTTCTCATTATTTTTTTTCAAAACGAGTTATTATTATTATTATATTATATATAATATAGTTTTTAAAACCTTTAAAAAATCCCCCCAAAAGCCCCAATCTGTTTCTTCCTTGTCAATTAAACATATATATATTAATTATAAAAAAATATCAAGATTGTCTGCAATTGGTAATGAGTTTTTTAGTTGAGAAGTTGTAATGTAAATGGAAGGTCATGAAGGTCATGAGTTCGAATTCCCCATAGTTACTAGCTTACAAAAAAACATACTAATATTTTCATTAATTTTAATATTACTATTAATATTATTATTATTATTATTATTAAAAACATATTAATAGTTATACTAACATTAACATTAATAATATTAAAACGTATTAAAAACATATTATATAGATATTAGTTTTCTACAATAATTGTTTTGAATGCGTTAATTTCGTTATTTTGCTTATTTAAACCAATAATCGATCCAACCAAGCTATGTGGAAGGAAGGGAGGTGTTTTTTTCTTGAAATAATGGTGAGTGGTGCTTTCAAATGTAGGGAGATAGCTAAAGGGGGGGATTTCAACTTTTTGAGCTTAGACAAAGGGACAATCACGGTGGATGGTTGCAACTTGTAAATTAATGTAGGACGAGAAATTAACAATTTTTTGGCGATCATGACTCAAAATACATGCAGTTGCCAAATCTTTGATAGACTGCCGAAAGAGTACAATTGTGATGATTTTCATCAAATAAAACATACATATGATCGACATGATGAGATGAACCCAATGATATAACAATCATGACATGATGATTCTTATAGCGAGAAATGACTAAGTCCATGGAACAACTCAACATGATACATGATGACACATACGATGAAACTTGACAAGTGTGCCGAAGGGGGCATACAGAAGCAAAAATAGTGAAACAAGTTATGGACATGACAAGCACGTCACCTTAGAATCGAAAGTATAGACAGAATGAACGAGTGTCAAAGTTTAATAGGTTCTCATTTGGGTACCCATTTTCATACTATTAAATAACAATGCTCCTCAAACAAACTGTAACTGGGGATTAAAATTAGAGAATAAAAACAATATTTGAAGAAAATCATATTGAAGAAGAGGGAATTATCCATTGTTCACGACAATGGATAATTGCAATTTTGACAATAAAATTTTAAAATTTCATGAATTTTAATGCTGCAAATGGATTCAGAGACCCTCTCTAAATCCATCTGCAGCATTAAAATTTACTAAATTGTAATAAAATTATTAAAATTTCATAAATTTTAACAATTGACATTTTATATAATTATTAACTTATATTGTTTAGTTATATTTTGTATCCCATCACTAAATTAGTCATATTTTTTATCCCACATGACTAAATTAGTTGTTTATTTTAGTCATTTTTAGTTATGATCACTTAAAAACACTCTCGTGACCAACTTTTTTGGTGGTTTAGTCATTTATTTCACTTGGTGACCAATGTTTTTGGTCTTTTGGTCATTTATCACCCATTTTTCTACTAGTGTTCATGATCGGGGAGTCTCGATGACTCTAATAGAGCTTCACAACTTCTTGGGCCTCATAAATTTACACCATAGGCCTGTGTTGGGTATCTTTCATATTGCTCACCCCTTGAGTCAAGTTAGAAAGTGTGGAACCAAAGCCAAGTTCACTTGGGGTGCTTCATGATAGAGAGCATATGAGGACATGAAACAATTCCTCTACTTGGCTCTAATCCTCAATCTTCCAAACCTACAACAAACTTCTGAGATTGAGATAAATTTCTATGACTATGTTGTGAGTGTATTCCCCACTCAACTAGGACATCTAGTGGCCTATAATAGTGAGATACTCTCTGATTTTGTCTGTCGGTATTCTACCTATGAAAAGGAAATAAAATCCATTGTTCAGTCAAGTTGCAAATGGAAACATTAGATCTTATGGAATGAGATACCATCCACACTTATCAGAAGCCCCTGCAATTCATGTAGACAAGTAAATTTACAAATGACCACCATTAAAAGCGGTCCACATACCTACAATAGGTCCACTTGAACATCAAATACAAAAAGGGGTAATCACAAATGGAGTTGCAAACTACCTCATCTAACCTCCAATTGTTGCACTACGGTGCTCAACTCTTGTGGACACAAGACCTCCAAGTGGCCCCAATTTTACAACAATGACCTTGATTTTGTTGTTACATATCATGCATTGCAGGAAGGAATATTAGTTTTAATCTTTCATCTCCAAGATAAAATTTTATGCCATTTTGGCCACCTTTTTGTTCCATGAGAAGATCATTAAAAGATAATATAGGAGACACATAGTCTAATGGAAGGGAATTTCAGTGTAAAAAAGGGAGAGGCTATATTTCAAAATCACTTCTACTGGTTGAAGCTTCAACAAGATGATGGAAAGCAAATCAGATCATTCACCATATGTTCCATTTCCAAACTACCATAAAGAAGTTGAGGTTGTACACCCCATTTCCTACCGTAGATAGACCTTGGGAATATATCTCCATGGACTACATGTCTGAATTTCCCTCAACAAAAGACATAAATTACTACGCATTTGTGGTTGTCGATCGAGTCTCTAAGATGGAAATTTTAACTCCTCGCAAGAAGAGCATTGCAACAGAGGCCACTATGTAGCTCTTTTTCGAGTGTGTTTGGGTTTACTTTGGACTCCCATGAACCATTATTTTGGATCAAGATTGTAGATTCCTAAGTAATTTTTGGTCCATCCTATGGTCGATGATGAATGTGAAGTTGACTAAATCGATTTCCTTCCACCCCCAAACCGATGGACAAAAAACAACACTCAAATGGCATTTGTAAAGAACAAGCATTGAAAAAATGCAATGAATCTCTCCTTTTTTAACTTGGTTTTTACGTTAAAAATGTTTATATTATTCTCAAATGTTAGTTCAAACATCTAAATTTGACCTCAAATCTAGTCGTGATAATAAATAATAGAATTGAAAATTCATATACCTTATACTTTATTTCTTTAATTTATGTTAAAAATTTGTTGGAATATTGATCTTCTAATATTTCAACTCATTACAACTGTAATGATCAAAACAAATTTGATAAAGTTTTTTTATCACATAAATAAAATTATAATAAAAGCCGAGTTATTCTTTACCTTTTTAAATGTTTGATAACCCAACATTGATCTAACCACCTACACCGAAGTTTAATAACTACCCACACTATTGTCATAATAATTAGTTAAAAAATAAATATTAAAAACATTAAAAAACAAATCACCAATTAAAAAGATAATTGTAGATGTCTAGGATTCTAACACCCATGTGTACTTGTGCTCTGGTCCAAAGGTGATCACCAAATAAAATAAAACGGGAATTGTAGATGTTAAGGACTCTAACACCCATGTGTACTTGTGCTCTGATCCAAAGGTGATTACCAAATAAAAAGGTATTTGTAGATGTTTAGGATTCTAACGAGTCCATGTGTACTTTTTCTCTCATCCAAAGGTGGCTAGGTGCAAGTAATTTGTCCATTTAAGGCATGCATATTGAATGTGAAAAAACTTTAAAACTCACGGGGCGGTTTGAAATGAGTAGCTATTTGACAACGTCATCTTTAGCTTAATTATTTAAAATTATACAAAGCCGCTCTCTTACAATTTCTATCACACTCTCACACCAGAAACATATGGTTGAAATCATAGAACTTGGGGTGGAAATAACTAAGTGGTTGGTACATGTATATTATTATTTATTTATTACATTATGTGTTTTTGGGAAATCTTATTTCAATGGAATATTTCTAAAAATAAGTGGAAACCATGCTTAGCCAAACATTAAAAAAGTGATTAAAAATGATGAGAACTGCGATCGAATTACACATGGGTAGGAGTTAGAAATAGTTTCACGTTAAGCTTAACAAATATGTCATGCAAGTTCACATCAAAAAGTGACCATGGGTTGCGTATTGTTACAAAGGCACACAGTGTTGGATCTACTTATTAAATTAAATCATTCTTTGATGCGATTATGAGAGTGATATGATATTTAGGTATATTATATTATAATTCAAAATGACATTGAAATATACATTATCTTTTTTATTATAGGGCACTCGCAAGAAGTTGCTACTTAAATATGACGCAATGGGAGGGCGCGAGCAGAAAAAAAAAAAAACAAAAGGGCGCATGCACCTTTAAAGGCACGCACGTGCTCCTACTTTGGTAGTGGCGAACCTCCATGTTGGATTGTCAATGTCAACAATATGAGCACGCGCGTGCTCCTAATGACACGCGTGCGCTGGATTGCCAATGTGGACAATAGGAGTGCGTGCACACTCCTAATGACACGTGCACGTCGGATTGCCAATGTGGACAATAGGAGCGCGCACGTGCTCCTTATGACATGCGTGCATGTGTATGTGAACATGCGTGCGTGTTTTATACGATCACATACAGGGACGCGTGCGCGTCCCTGTGTTTAAAAAAAATAGTGAACAGTTTTGTTTTGTTCATCATCATCATTCCATTGAAAATGCTTGAAAATAAAATCAAAGAAAAGTTTCAACTAAACCTATTAAAATCATCATCATCATCATTGCCTTCGTCATCATCATCATCATCATCATCATCACCATCGTCACCGTCATCATCATCATCCTCATCCTCCTGCTCATCATCCTCGTCATCATCATCATCATCATCGTTCATCGTCATCATCATCATCGTCATCCTCCTCCTCCTCCTAGTCATCATCCTCCTCATCTTCATCATCATCATCATCCTCATCCCCATCATTATCATCATAGTCATCATCATCATCATCATTATCATCATTATCATCACCATCATAGTCATCATCATCCTCATCATTGTAATCATTGTCATCATCATCGTCATCATCATTGTTCATCATCATCATCATGGTCATCATCCTCATCATCGTAATCACCATCATCATAGTCATAGTCATCGTGATCACCATCATCATCATCATCATCATCACCATCATCATCATCACCATCATCATCATCCTCATCATCATCCTCATCATCATCATCATCATCCTCCTCCTCCTCATCATCATCATTGTTCATCATCATCATTCCATTGCAAATGCTTGAAAATAAAATCAAAGCAAAGTTTCAACTAAACCTATCATCATCATCATTCATCATCATCGTCATCATCATCATCATCCTCATCCTCATCATCACCATCATTGTTCATCATCATTGTCATCGTCATCATCATCATCATCATCATCCTCATCGTCATCATTATCATCATAGTCATCATCCTCATCATCATTATTGTCATCATCATCACCATCATCATCATCATCATCATCATTATTCCTCATCATCATCGTCATCATCATCATCCTCCTCCTCATCATCACCATTATTGTTCATCATCATAGTCATCATCATCCTCATCATCATCATCATTGTCATCAACATCACCATCCTCATCATCATAGTCATTGTCATCATAGTCATAGTCATCATGATCATCATCATTGTTCCTCATCATCATCATCCTCCTCATCATCATCACCATCATTGTTCATTATCATAGTCATCATCATCCTCATCATCCTCATCATCGTCGCCATCAACATCATCATCATCATCATCATTGTAATCATCATAATCATCGTCATCATAGTCATAGTCATCGTGATCATCATCATCATCATCACTATCATCATCATCATCATCCTCATCATAGTCATCATCCTCATCATCATCATTTTCATCATCCTCCTCCTCATCATCATCATTCCATTGCAAATGCTTGAAAATAAAATCAAAGCAAAATTTCAACTAAACCTATCATCATCATCATTGTTCCTCGTCATTGTCGTCATCATCATCATCCTCCTCCTCCTCCTCCTCCTCATCATCACCACCATCATTGTTCATCATCATTGTCATCATCATCATCATCATCATCCTCATCGTCATCATCATCATCATAGTCATTATCCTCATCATCATCATTGTCATCATCCTTATCATCATCATCACCATCATCATCATCATCATCATCATCATTGTTCCTCATCATCGTCGTCATTGTCATCACCATCATCATCATCACCTTCATTTCTCATCATCATAGTCATCATCATCCTCATCATCATCATTGATGTCATCCTCATCATCATCCTCATCATCATAATCATCGTCATCATAGTCATAGTCATCGTGATCATCATCATCATCATCATCATCATCATTGTTCCTCATCATCATCGTCATCATCATCATCATCATCCTCATCCTCATCATCATCACCATCATTGTTCATCATCATAGTCATCATCATCCTCATGATCATCATCATCGTCGTCATCAACATCATCTTCCTCATCATCGTCATCATCATCGTCATCATAGTCATAGTCATTGTGATCATCATCATCATCCTCATCCTCATCCTCATCCTCATCATCATCACCATCATTTTTCATCATCATCGTCATCTCCATCATGATCATCATCATCATAGTCATCATCCTCATCATCGTCATTGTCATCATCCTCCTCCTCATCATTATTGTTCATCGTCATTATTCCATTGCAAATGATTGAAAATAAAATCAAAGGAAAGTTTCAACTAAACCTATCATCATCATCATCATCATCATTGCTCCTCATCATCGTCGTCATCATCATCATCAACATCATCATCATCATCATCATCACCATCATTGTTCAGCATCATTGTCATCGTCATCATCATCTTCATCCTTGTCATCATCCTCATCATCATCATTGGCATCATCCTTATCATCATCATCACCATCATCACCATCATTGTTCATCATCATCGTCATCATCGTCATCATCATCATCATCATAGTCATCATCCTCATCATCATCATTGTCGTCATCCTCCTCCTCATCATCATTGTTCATCATCATCGTCATGGTCATCATCATCATTCCAGTGAAAATGCTTGAAAATATACTCAAGGAAAAGTTTCAACTAAACCTATCATCATCATCATCATCATCATTGTACTTCATCTTCGTTGTCATCATCATCGTCACCATTTTCGTCATCATCATCATCGTCACCATCATTGTCATCATCATCATCGTCATCATCCTCATCCTCATCATTACCATCATTGTTCATCATCACCGTCATCATCATCCTCATCCTCATCATCCTCATCATAGTCATCCTTCTCCTCCTCCTCCTCCTCCTCATCATCCTCATCCTCCTCCTCATCATCATAGTGATCATCCTCATCATCATCATTATCATCACCACCATAGTCATCATCATCCTCATCATCTTAATCATCATCATAATCATTGTCATCATAGTCATACTATTCATGATCATCAACATCATCAGCATCGTCATCGTCATCATCATCATCATCATCATCGTCATAGTCATCATCATCGTCATCATTGTTCATCATCATCGTCATGGTCATCATCATCATCATGGTCATCATCAAAATCATCATCCTCATCATCGTAATCATCATCATCATCGTGGTCATCATCAACATCATCATCCTCATCATCGTAATCATCATCATCATCATCATCATAATCATTGTCATCATAGTCATAGTCATCGATCATCATCACCATCATTGTTCATCATCATCGTTATCTCCATCATCATCATCATCCTCATCATCATAGTCATCATCCTCATCATCATCATTGTCATCATCCTCCTCCTCCTCCTCATCATTCCATTGCAAATGCATGAAAATAAAATCAAAACAAATTTTTAACTTAACAGATGTGCGCACGCATGTTTCACATGCACACACTTAGAAGCATGAGCACACTTCTAGTGCGTGCGCGTTATGTTTTAAACTACGTGCACAGGTGATTTAAATTTAGAATTTTGGCGGGCACCTTTTTTCCAACTTATGTGGTGGATGACTTGGTTTCTTTGGTTTTAGGTTCGGGTTGCCAAACTAGGTGGTTTGGATTGTCTTATGACATAAAACATGTTTTGTACCACTTCTCCTATTTTGCACATGATTTTGCATATGCCACACTTGGCCACCGCTAATGAAAATTCACACACTTGTGTAACTTTGTCTGTAGATTATGAATATGTAATTTTTATTTAAATCTAATTTTTTCTATTTTTTATTTAATTTTAAATGGACTAATGTCAATCTAACACAAAAGGTAGGTTGTTTGCTTCGGCAATAACTTTTGATTAGCTCGCCTATTTAGAAAACGGAAAAGAACCTGCACACAAAGACACAAAGATCTACATCCTAAAAAAAATATCGTTCATTGACTATGTTAAGACCAAGATGTCGTGGACCAACGCTCGACCTTGCCATTTTAGGGCGTTGCTGACTTCCTTAANCGCAAACATATTCATTATTTTTTGGGAAAAAAATAACATACCAACCTTAGAAGACCCTCATGTTTTGGGATTTTTACTTAGTTTCCATAAATAAAAGTTATATGTTCCGGAAGGTAATTCGATTGTCCACATTTCATATTCTTACGCCATATTCCACAAAATTGAGTAGGTACCTCTAATATTGATTTTTGACGTTCATATTTCTGTTTTTCCAGAAGTCCATTGCAACGAACGCGTCATAAGTGACCAGCATTAGCTTGCACCAGCTCGACAGTATTATTTCTAGATCTGATTGTTATAATTATTATGTAGATTTATGAGCTATTGTAGCATATTTACAATGAGTCTAAAACTAGATTTAGCATAATGGGTTTCCCATCCGACGTTAGTCGTATAATTGTTAGTTATTTGATTCAGTAATCACATCTGGATATTATGGTTTTTTATTGTATAGATATTTATTGATGCGATCGTAGCAAATCTCGATCTGCGTTTGGATGATTTGGGGTTTTGATGAGATAACTTTTAGTTTCACTCTTATGAACTTAGAGATTTGTTTATGCAATTTATGTCTTGGATGTTGGGAAGGAAAAGCCTCTTGACCCTACTCAGTTTATCCCATTAATTTATAAGCGACAGTTTTGTAGTCTTATTTACTGGTTATGTAATTGGAAACCTTGTTAGTTTATTCGATTTGGTTTAATTAAGAGTTTTCTCTAAAGTTCTCTTGTGTTAACTATACTAGTGGGATTTCCTTTATGTTATGTCATTCGTAAATTATATACTTTAAGGAACTTGTTAAAGACATAGGAACTCTGAATTAGGGTTTGTAAATTAAAGAAATTTTAATTTGAAATAGTCTAGAGGATAGAGATGAACTCTGTAAAATGACATCGAATCCTAGGGAAAGATTAGTTGAATGAATACGTTTAAAATATGTTAATAGGACATATGTAGGAATAAATTAAAACATTTAACTAGATCTATAATGGTTTTTTGTTCAAATTTCCTAATTACATTAACATTACAACCATTCTTATTCAGAACTATGATTCAAGTATGGAATCCCAAACAGAGATTCATAAGAATATACTAAGAGCATATATCTACTATTTCTCAGCTAATGAAGATCAATTTACATTGAAACATGACATAAGATAGAAAAGATAATAGGAACATATGCATAGTACCATTTACTGTAAAACATAATTATGATTTATATCTAAACTTGAATTTTACTTTAACAAGATTAAAACAATTAATAAGATAGAATATGGAACCTGACACCAATGTTAGGAAAAAAGAACTGAAAGAATCATTCATCCCAACCAACTCCTAGAGAATCCAAGTCTCACTTGCTCTACAACCCCTGAGCATGTTTATTGAACCACAAGGACAAAATTCAATCAATGTGCCATCTCTTGCATTAACAGATCAATTCCCTGTCCATCGCTAGCCTCCTATTTGTTAAATGGATATACTAATATATAGTATTTTTCCTAGGACTTGGTCATCTATGAGCCTCCTGCTCTTTAGCGCTCCACAAGGGGTTTTGAACTAATTTTGGGGAGGATGCCTTCTGCATCACTTGAGTTCTCCCTCAACAACTTTCACCACTTGTCTTTTCCACTTGTGGGTAAACAAACACTCTTTCAACAACTATTTTTAGTTTTGGTTCCTTTCAGTATTTTTAATTAATAAATAAGAATTATCCATTACATCCATTTTGACTTTTCTTGTCAAAATATTAAAAAAATAAAATAATTAAAATATCCAAAGAATAATTGTTTCAAGGTGTGTTACATATACCTCCCCTTAGAGGATAACACCATCCTTGATGTTATTATTTTTATGTATTTATTCTTCCATTTGCTCATCTTGGAATATGATTCAATATGCCTCCCGCATATCACTTTCTAGTTCCCAAGTGGATTCTTTCGGACTAAGGTTCTTCCATTGTACTTTGACTTGTTTGATGGTACGGTTTCAGAGTAAAAGTTCTCTCCTATTGAAAATACCCTCTGGTTCCACCTGAAAATCTCATTCAGGTTACACCTGTATGACATTGTAGTCAATCACATGAGTAGTATCATGACCATATTTATTCAAAATGGAAACATGAAAATAATTATGTACTTTAATTGTAGGTGGTAATGCTAACTGATATGCTACTGGTCCTACTTTTGCCAAAATTTCAAATGGCCCGCAATACCTGGGTGTCAATTTTGAATATCTTCCCAATCTTAGGGATATTTTCTTGGGCTTTACCTTTATGTATACATGTTTGACTACCTGGAACTCTCGAGGGGTCATTTTCAAATCGGCATAAATCTTTTTCCTGTATTGGGAAGCCTTCAAGTTTTGTTGCACTTGTTTCACTGTTAGTTTCATATCTTTCAATAACTCAGGACCTAACATTAACCCGTCGATGGGACTACTCCAAGAAATTGGAGTGTTACATTTTTTTTCCATACAGAATTTCAAATGGACTCATTCCAACTGAAACTTGAAAATGATTGTTATAAGCAAATCATACTAAGTGTAAGTAATCTTCTCACTTACCGAGTTCATCCATTACGTACATTCTAATCATGTCTTTTAGAATTTGATTTACTCTCTCTCTTTTTCCATGCATTTGAGGATGATATGTCATGCTGGAATTTAATTGTGTTCCTACTCCTTTAAACAAGGATTTCCAAAAATTCCCTGTAAACTTTACATGTCTATCTAAGATTATTACTTTAGGTGTGCCGTGTAACCTAGAAATTTCTTTCATAAATATATCAGCAATGTTAACAACGTTATAAGTATATTTTACCGAAATAAAATGGGTTGCTTTACTTAATTTTTCCACTACGATCAGGATTGATTCATGTTGTTTAAAATTATTAGGTAAAGCTGTTATGAAATTGATGTCGATTACTTCCCATTCCCATTATGGAATGCGTAGTGGCTGCAGTAATCATGATGGATGTTGTTGTTCTACTTTTACCTATTCGCATTCAATGCAACATGCTAAATATTATGTTACTTCTTTTTCATATTAGGACAAAAGAAGTCCCTTCTCATTATATTGATTATTTTCTGGTATCAAGGGTGTCCTGAATACAGTCGTTTATGTAATTTATCCATAACAATTAGTTTAATATCTGTTGAATTTGGTATAAATAATCTACCTTTATGAAGTAATAGAACTCTTCCATTCAGACTAAGATCTGTTTTTATTTGGTTCCTTTTATTTTCTGTAGTCTCTTATTTTAGGGTTTGATACCCTGTATCAAAATTTTCTACATTTAATCTATTTTATTTTCTAAATTTGATTCATAGCTACGTCTCGCATACAGTAAGTTTGCATGACAACATAAAGTGTCTGAAACCTTATTCTCTTTTCCTTTTATATTTTTTATTTTGAAGTGGTATTCATTAAAAAATGACAACCACCTATATTGTCTAGCATTAAGCTTTTGTTGATCAAATAAGTATTTTAGACTTATTTTATCTGACATTAATAGGAATCTTCTTTCGATGAGGTAGTGTCGCCACATTTTTAGTGCATGTATGATGGTAGAAAGTTCTAATTCACGAGTAGCCTATTTCTTCTCATGTTATTTTAACTTCCTATATTTGTAATCCACACCATAGTTTTCCTGAATTAGTACCCCACCTAATTCTTCTTTACATGCATTAGTGCATACGACGAAATCCTTAAAAGGATCAACAATTTTTAAGATAGGAGTTGTGGTTAACATATGTTTTATTATATTAAAACTTTTAGTATACTTTTCACTCCAATCAAATTTCTTATATTTCTTCTACAGTGAAGTTATGGGGTAAGTTATCTTAGAGAACCATTCAATAAATTTTTGGTAATAGCAAGTGATCTCCATGAATGATCTTATGTTCGTTACATTCTTTGGGACATGCCATTTAGTGATAGACTTAATCTTCTCGGGATCCTCTGATATTCCATATTTAGACACCACATTCCCTAGATACTAGATTATGTCTTTAAAGAAGTCACATTTTCTAAAATTAACGAACAGGCATTGTTCTCTTAACACTTGTAAAATTATTTTTAAATGTTCTTCGTGTTCTTGTTTATTCTTAGAGTAAATCAATATGTTGTTGATGAAGACGAATACAAATTTATCTAAGTAGTTACTCAAAATACTATTGATTAAGCATATAAAAGATGCAGGTGCGTTTGTTAAACCAAAAGGCATTATGCCGAACTTGTAATGACCATATCGGGTTCCAAAATAAGTTTTAAAGATGTCTTCATCCTTGATCCGTACCTGATGGTATCCAGATCTTAAATCTATTTTGGAGAAGATGGTTTCCCCTTGGAATTGATCGAACAGATTGTCTATCCGGGGAAAAGGATATCGATTTTTACTAATCATTTTGTTTAATTGTCGATAATCTATGCATAGTCTTAAAGTGCCATATTTTTTCTTTACAAATAAGACCGATGCTCCCTAAGGGGAAACACTAGGTCGAATGTACTTTCTATCAATTAGTTTATACAATTGTGATTCAAGTTCAGTAAGTTCTATTATATTCATCCAATAGGGATCTTTCGATGCTGATACTTCTCCTAGTATCGTATCGATCGTAAAGTCTATGTCCCTTTTCGAGGTAGTCTGGGAACTTCTGTAGAAAATATGTCTTTAAAATACTTTAAGATCAATATATCCTCTATTTTAGGTTGGTTATATTTAACCTTGTCATCCATTACATAGACTACAAAAACCTTGGATCACTTACGTACATATATTTTCATCTGCAAGGTAGATTTTTCTCTGATGGTAACTTTTCTAGGAATTCATTTTACATTAATTGTATTTCGATTATCATCCATACATGTAAACATTTTATCATAGCAGTTTAACATAATCCTATATTTTTCTAACCAGTCCTTTCCTATCAGCAAATCATAAGACCCTAGCGATAATATATTTAAATTAGCATGTGTATTCAATTCATTCATCTTAATTTCACAGTTTTTCACATAACTAGTGACCTTTCATTTGGTGCTTGTGGCTAGTTCTACTAGCCAATATTTTTCAAATTTATCTTGTGATAATTTACACAATTCTACAACCCTAGGTGATACACAACTTAAAATTTCACCTGGATCAATTAGTATAGAAATGGGTTGGCCTTTTATCATACCTTCGATTTTGACCATTAAAGTTTGATGGTCTGCTTGTCGATTCTCTAATGCGACACTAATTCTGGGCATGCATCTCTCCATATCCCCAATTGTAACAACTTCTTAGATTGAGGGAACATTATTAAATTTTTTCTTTCTTATGGGGAAATCTTTTAAGTAATGTGGCTCGCCACATTCCCAACATTTTAGTGGTTCTCTCTATGTAGTGTTCTTATTAAAGGTTGTGGGTGGTTCTCTTTCCTTACGGCTGCAGGGTTTTGTGGTTTAAATCTTTATAATTATTTTCTTAATACCCTCGGTAGTTATTCCTAGTATTTTTGTAACACTTAGTATTCTGCTTTCTTTGATCAAAGTTGTCGTATATTTTAGTTTTCTAGTTAGGTATATTTTCTCTTTTATTCTTATTTTGATCATAACATAAGTTTTCTTTTCTCATTGCCTCTTCCAACATTTTTGGATTGTTATAATCAATCCTCTCTTTGAACATAAGATGCATACCACTGACAAAACGTTGTATTTTTTGTTTTTCGTCAATTATATAAGGAACACAACAAAGTAAACTTAAGAATTTACTGTAGAGTTCTTTCATGGTCATAGAACCTAATCTTTGTTCATTAATTTCTAAGCTTTTTCTTCGTAATATTGTTCAGAAATATACTTTCGTTTAAAATGTTTCATGAATGTTCTCCATGTTACATAGCATTCTTTTATACCTTTCACTTTTTTTTTATGTCCTACCACCAAATATCTGATTTTCCTGTTAAGATATAGATGACCATTTTTGCCTTTAATTCATTGGAATAGTTATAAATCTGGAAATATTTCTTCATTTCTAATAACCAAGCTTTTACTTCTTCCCCTTTCTCGATTTCTCTGTTAAGCATAGGAGGTTTGATCTTTTTGAATTCACCATAAATTTATTCATAAGGTTTATATTTCTTTCTCTTTTTATTATTGTCACTACTTTCACTAGAATCCTTATATTTTTCTATATTGTGCTTAGTTGATTCCTCACTCGAAGATTCGATCTCATGTTTGGAAAATTAAGGTTTCCTTCCCTTACATTTGTAAGGTGTAGTTTTTTCCATGCTAAGTTCAGGTTCTTTATTTTTCTCTCGTTCATTACTGTGTAGTTTAGACAACATAATGTTATTTAACTCTTCCTGTGCTTTCAGAATATGTTCGTTATCTTCTTTAACTCTTTTTAATTATGCTATTAATTCTTTAACAGTTTATTGTAATTCATATGGTTTGTCGTTTCAAATTTCAATAATATTTACCCATATTTCACCCTTCCTTAGATTACCCTCTTCATTGTTCATTGGATTCCTGGGATGAGATTCCTCTTCTGCAGACATTCCTATATTTGCCATAATTTCCTGTAAAAACAAAACTGTGATCCCACTTAGACCTTGGCACAAAACATTGTTGATGGAGTAATATGGGTTGACCCATAAAATTACCAAGAGTCACAATGTGAATACCATGCACACGTTTTGGTTTGTCCTTGGGACATTAACTCTTTTTGGCTGCAAGTTAATAGCGTATCCAAGAGTTTAATGGCAAGTTAATATGCGTGTCTGAGATGAATCTCATCCTTCCACCTGTCACAATCGCTAGCAAGGGTTTTTATAGGGGTTTATTATGATTTTACTCTATCAGTTGGGTTTTCCATTCTCATGCTAATTGATCTGTACCTATTTCTTGGAAGAAATTCTTGGCCATTTCGTGGCTGCTTGCATGTCCTCATCATGTGTCTAACACTGTTCACTAAAGAAGGTATTTACTTGTGTTATGAGGTACAATTAAGGTTTCTATTAGTGTTAATGGATGCCAAATGGCCTCAACCTTTCTGGTTTACTGCGAAGAAAAGGAAGAACAAACATTCATTGGGCCTTCCATACCTTTCACTAGGTATGAAAAATCTCTTTTTGGTTCTACTTAGCTTCAATTTTTTTTTTCGAATAAAGTTATATGCAATTAACTAGCTGGGGTTTTCTTCAAACGTTTCTATCCAGAGGAGTGATAAGACGTCCAGGAGGAGCCGACGCCTAGCCCTCTCTGCAATCATATAAGGTAAGGTTATAGTCTCTTCTATCATCATTCTTTTTACATTTTTCAATAATTATGAAAAGGTGCTAACGGCATTGTGTGTAATGTAGGTTATGAGATGGCCATTGAGAGTGGCGACAGGTTCACCTCCTCTTAGGCTTGCTACTTTAAATTCCAAAGGTGAGAATAAACTCATGCTTTGTTTAAACACTATCCACAAAATATTTTATTAGCAAACCACTGACCTTACTTGGTTTGTTTGATTTTGCATCTAATCTTTTTGGCATGGATGTTGCTTGGTCCACATCAATGTTCTACCAACAACCAAGAGGTACGAGTTAAATTAATAATTATGGTGCAGTGGTTCTTTGTTGGGTTCATGGGACGAGTGGGAATAATGATTTTGCAACTAATGCAAGATAAGTTGGGACTGTGTATTGATTAAACCCTTATGGGTCTCATCCTACAGAAAATTATTCACAACCTCTCTTTTGTTTGCAGTGTTATAGAAACCATTGTGATGTACACGTGGTGGTTTTGATAAAAACCGTGGATGCCATTTTTGGACTTACAACCATGTATTGTTTATTCAATAGCGTTTTTGAATGTTTTTAAAAAGAACCCTTATGGGTCTGTGCTAGCTTGTAGTTAATTATGACACTTGCAACTTCTCTGTTTATGGTGATAACACTCCATCTTTTCAGTTGTACATACCATGGTTTTAAATAAAGCTATGGATGCCATTTTTTTAATGGTCTTACTGCGACACATTAATTGTTGGATGGTTTTTGTTTATGAAAGAAAAAAAATATTTTTGTGATTTGGATTCTATGGAGGAAATCTTTTTAGGAAGAGCCAAAAGTATCGGGGTTTAGATACCCGCGATTAGAGACTAAGTGTTTGTATTTAAACACTGTATTATTGCTAGAACTGATTGTTATAATTATTATGTATATTTATGAGCTATTGTAGCATATTTATAACGAGTCTAAAACTCGATTTAGCATAATGGGTTTCCCATTTGACTTTGGTAATATAACCGTTAGATATTTGATTTAGTAATCAAATATGGATATTATGGTTTTCTATTGTATATATATTTATTAATGCGATTGGTGGAAGTCTCAATCTGTGTTTGGATTATTTAGGGTTTCGATGAGATAACTTTCAGTTTTACTCTTATGAACTTAGATATTTGTTTGTGCGAATTATAGCTTGGATGTTGGGAAGGAAAATCCTCTCAGCTCTACTATGTTTATCTCATAAATTTATAAGCGACAATTTTGTAGTCTTTTCATTTACTGGTTATGTTATTGGAAACCTTGTTGGTTTATTCGATTTGGTTTAGTTAAGAGTTTTCGCTAAAATTATGTTGTGTTAACTATACTAGTGGAATTTCCTTTCTCTAATGTCGTTCCTAAATTATATTCTTTAAGGAACCTGTCGAAGCCATAGGAAATCTGAAATAGGGTTTGAAAATTAAAGAAGTTTTAATTTGAAATAGTCTAGAGGACAGAGATGAACTCTGTAAAATTACATCGAACCCTAGGGAAAGATTAGTTGAACAAATACATTTAAAATATGTTAATAGGACATATGCAGGCATAAATTAAAACATTTAACCAGATCTATAATGGTTTTTCATTTAAATTTCCTAATTAAGCTAAATTACAACCATTGTTATTTAGAACTTTGATTCGGCTACGTATGCCGAAACAGAGATTCATAAGAATATACAAAGATCATATATCTATGATTTCTCAGTTATTGAAGATCAATTTACATTTAAACATGGAATAAGATGGAAAAGATAATAGGAATGTATGCAAAGTACCATTTACTATAAAACATGGTTACGATTCATATCTAAACTTGAATTTTACTTTAACAAGATTAAAACAATGAAGAAGACAGAATACGGAACCTGACACCACTGTCGGGAAAACAAGACTGAAACAACCATTACTCCTAACCAACTCCTACAGCAATCAAGTCTCACTTGCTCTAGAACCCTTGAGCCTGTTTGTTGAACCCACAGGGTCTTCACTTAGCAAAACCATGTCATAGCACCTTCGTTCATGGGATATTAAAGAATACCCCTAATTCGACTAGATATTGATAATTACTTACAAAATCATTTTATTAACCCCCCTCTCAATACCTATTTCCAATTTAAAAACCCATATTTTTAAAATATATTCCTTATTTTTACTAGAAACCTCTTTTTATACCCCCTATACCTAATAAACCCCCCATACCCTATTCCCTGTACCCCAATACCTGCAACATATTGACCTTATTTTTCACAATTAAAAACCCCCCTTTATGAATGAACGCGATAAGACATTGCTCAACAAGGTGAATCTCCCATGACTGAACCACATGGACAAAATCCAATCAATGCACCGTCTCTTGCATTAACATTTCAATTACACCTCCATCTCTAGTGCTTGCTAAATGAGAATACTATTATATAGTATTTTGCCTAGGACTTGGTCATTTATGAGCGTCGTGCTCTTTAGCACTCCACAAGGAGTTTTGACTTGATTTGGGGGAGAATGCCTCCTGCATCACTTGAGTTTTAACTCAGCGGCTTTCGCCACTTGTCTTTTCCCCTTGGTCAACAAACACTTTTTAAACAACTATTTTCAGTTCTGATTCCTTCCACCACTTGTCTTTTTCCCTTCGTCACCAAACACTCTTTCAACAACTATTTTCAGTTGTGATTCCTTCCAATATTTTTAATTAATAAATAAGAATTATTCATTACATCCATTTTGACTTTTCTTGTAAACATATTTAAAAAAATAAAATAATTAAAATATTCACAGAATAATAGTTTCTACTAATTCTTTGTGTTACAATGAGCTGGCTACCAATAACGCTTAACGTAGGGTTGTTACAAAAACCCTATGCAGACTGATTTCTGATGGACTCAGTTGTCTTTAGATTATTCGAGCTGGTTATATCAGACCCCCTACGGTGATTAGCAATATCAGGTAGGCTTGTCAACAAGTACTTTTTCTCTCTATTTCTCTAAGCAAATATTAGATTAGATGACCTATTAAGATATATTCATTTAAAAAAAATAGGGAACGGTTAAAAGAAAGATCTTTCTTTGCACATCTCACTTGCTGCGTAAAACATTTAGAGATGGATTCTCGCTTCTAAAAAAATTTAGTGATGGATTTATGCGACTTTGAAATTAATAAAAGAAGTTTTTTTAAAGTTCTTATCTTTATAATTACAACATGCCATTTACATATAATTAGAATTTTACAAAATCACTTGAAAAGATGAATATAATTGTTAAAAAAAACTCTTTTTTAAAATAACATATTCATCCAAATGAATAACAATGTTATTAGACTTTCTGAGTATAATGGTAGAAAAACAATACTCCATGTTTATAATGTTATCAGATTTTCTAACTAATAGTTCTAATTTTTAATACTTCGCTTTGATGTGTTCATATTTTCATAAGTATTGTTTTCATATTCCTATTAATAACGCATGTTCATATTCTTATGAATATTATAGTTTTGTGTTTATATTCTTATCAATAACATGGATTCAAATTTTCCACTTTTATGTGTTCATATTCTCGTAAGTATTGTGTTCATATTCCTATTAATAATGCATGTTCATATTCTTATGAATATTATAGTTTTGTGTTCATACTCTTGTCAATAACACGGATTCATATTTTTATCAATAATGCAATTTAATTGATATGAATTTTTTAAATTAGAAAAGTTTTAATTTTTTGATAAAATTATTAAATTTAAGAAACAAACAACTATATTTTCAAATTTAATATATTTCATATTTTATGATTGATTACATTATTCTACCAATTAGTGAAATTTTTGAATTGGGAAACAAACAACTTTACTTCGAAATCCAGTATATTTCATATTTCATAATTGATTACATTAAATTTAAATTATATCCTTGGTTCAATTTAAGATGTATGTATGAATTTTTTTATTAAAAATAAAATATTTTAATTTTAATTTCAGTTTATGATAAAATATATTTAATTTAAATTATATTATTTTTTAATTAAAAAATAAAACATTTATATCTTAATTTCAATTCATAATAAAAACATCTTTGATTTTCATGCATATTTTTTTATGTGATTTTTTTATTAAAAAATAAAATATTTATATTTTAATTTCAATTTATATAAATATATTTGATTTTCTTATCATGAAAATGTAATTTTGATTTTTGTGAGATGTAAATGTAAAGTTTTTATTATTATTATTATAAAATGAGTGAATTTGAAAAACAAACAAATTTACGTGTAAATATAATATATTTCATATTTCATCATTAATTATATAAAATTTAAATTGTATACTAGTTCAATTTACCATGTTAAATTATGTATGATTTTTTAATTAAAAAATAAAACGATTTGTATATAACAATATATGGATTTCCTACCATGTAAATGTAATTATATATTTCATATGTCATGATTGATTGTATAAAATTTAAATGGTATGCTAATTTAATTGATCATATTAAATTGTGTATACTTTTTCTAATTGAAAAAATGAAGCATTTATATTTTAATTTCAATTCAAGGTAACTATGATAACCATACACATGATTTTCTATCATGTAAATGTATTTTTTATATTTTAATTTTAAATTATTATAAGATAAAACGTGAAAAGTTAAAGTTTTGACATGCTCTAACAAACTAAAAGTTGAGGTTTCTTGATACTTAAGTAGTTGATAATTTATTGTCTATATTCTTTTCATTATGACTTAATATTTAGAATTGGTGTTGAAATCTCATATATAAGTTGTTGAGATTGCATAATCCAAATATAATAAGGGTATTTTAGAGAGTTATTTTTACTAGAATGAGTTAATTTTTGCAATAAAAAATGATTTTTGAAAAAAAGAAAAAAACTCTATCTTGTCC
The DNA here is from genome assembly GCA_001517045.1 of Pseudotsuga menziesii. NCBI lineage: Eukaryota > Viridiplantae > Streptophyta > Pinopsida > Pinales > Pinaceae > Pseudotsuga > Pseudotsuga menziesii. The sequence goes on from LPNX011107788.1 coordinate 494,855, forward strand.
AAGATTACATCTCATATTGTATAATAATGTCTTTGAAAAGTAAAAATCATATAATATTTATACAAATCCATTCCAATAAAGTATTCTAAAAAACTAATGATTTGGGCCAATTTTTGAGTCCCTTTTCCTACTAGTTTTGCCTAATGTTTGGGCCAATTTTCTAGTCCTTTTTCCTGCTAGTTTTTTGCTTGAAGTGTGGTAGGAGATGTTGAACTATCATATATAAGTTGTTCAATGGGGATGAATTTGTTTATGCTCCCAAAAAAGGATTGAACATGAAAAACCATGATGTAGCCAAAGATTATATCACTAGATTTTCTAGATAATGTAAAAAAAAGTCAAAATCCTCAAATATTTAGTAAACTCAATTCTAAGAGAGTAGTATGAAAAAGCTATGATTTGTATTTTTTTTTGTTACATTTATGGACAATTTTTTGTGAAATCTAATAGGATTTGTTGGAAGCTTAGATATAAGTTGTTGAAATTGCATAATCAAAATGTAATAAAAGTATTCCAAGGAGGTTAAATCCACTTTTGCACTTAAAAATAGGTTTTGAATAATTAAAATCCCTACTTTAACATATTCTCTCAATAATATCTAAAAAAATCCAAAACCCATTCCAAATCATCACTTTAAATCAATTTTTCCAATTAAAAAATTGATTTAGAACAATCAAAAACCCTAAACAAAACAAATATTATCTAAACAAATATTAGACTATCAAACTCCATCAATAATGTCTGGGAAATTAAAGATAATTTAATATTTAGACAAATCCATTCAAAAGAGTTGTATAAGCAAACAATGAATTATGTTGTGGGCTTTTCGACCCGTTTTGGAGTTGGAATCTCAAATAAAAGTTTAGAATATTAAATAAAAGTTTATGAGATAAAATAATCTAAATTGAATAAGAATATTCAATCGATTGAATATGTAATTTTACTTTATGTTATTTAAATTTTTTGTAATTACATTGATAGGTGTTTATATTGTAGAATTTGAGGTTGAGTATAAGTATACTTTTATTAGATTGTAGGAAGATGATCCAAGTGTATTATCCTAATTGATTTTATAGGAAACATTCTAAAATTAAAATAAACAATTATATATATATATATATATATATATATATAATTGGTAGTCGATGCATGGATAATGGGTAGTGGCAATCAACTTGTTTAACTAGAAGAAAAAGCCTAAAAGACCTTGTATTGGCAAACCAAGAATTGCCAATAATTGTTGAAACTACATTTTTGGTTGCTCAAATAGCATTTTAGATCATTTGGGTAGTTTCAAAATATGACATTTAGCATAAAACGGAGATTGGTGATTGCTGAAATTGCAGAATTGCAAAAAATTGCAATTTTCAGTCAAGTTTTTAATATGATTCAATAAAAAAATTGACAAATAGTCTTTATATTATGAGAGAAGAAAATGTAGGTGATAATAGGTAATTAAAACATAGACAATGGGTAATTACACAATCGACAAATAATCTTTATCCTATGAGAGAAGAAAATATAGATGATAATAAGTAGGTGATAATAAGTAGTTAAAACATAGGCAATGAGTAATTACAATTACCTAAAAAAAAATCATTTAATATCAACTTAATGTTATTTATATAGTCTTATAAATATATTAAACTTTAAGCTCTTTTACTAAAATTTTAAATCAAATCTAAAAAGTTTCATATTTCAAAAAATTTCATTAAGAAAAAACTCACTTTACAAAATAACTAACAAACAAACAAAGAAACAAATATATATATATAATCCAAAACATAGAACCAGAAATAAATTAAAACTGATCAACAATTTTCCTCCCTCTTTCTTTATATTGTTGTCAAGTGGTTGTTGCTCATTCTCTCAGCAACTGCTGTAGCTTTTATGCTGCTATCAACTGTTTCTTCCTTAAAGAGACTATCACTCACATCATTGAGTACTGCTACATTAGCAGGTTTGTGTTCAATGTCATCAACAAACACAACAAGATCAACAATCTTTGTTGGGATTACATGATCACCTTCTGCCTCATAGATACAATCATCTTGACTGTGTTCCAATTCACTATTAGACTCCTTGTGCTTTGGGTGACTTAACACTTGTTTCAATGTATCCCATGCTCTCTTTGGAGTATCAGCTTCTACAATGTAATGAAATAAGGAATAGTCTATACTCTCTTGTATTAGACATAAGGCAACAACTTGCCTTCTTTCTTTTTCGAACTCTATCAAAGCATTAAACTTTTCTCGATCAATGGTATCCTCTTCAACAATGAAGTACCACAAATCTTGTAATTTTAACATATTGATGACTTTACTCCTCTCCATTGAAGGTATGCCATAAACCTTAGAGTGTTAAAAATCAATCTTCTTGTCCAGATCACAACCTCCAATAAGATTGGATCTATTGGAGCACTTTGTGAAAAGGCTTACCTAGGAGATAAAAATAAAGAGAAAAAAAAAGACACCCGATTCTTCCTCTGTGTTTTCCATTATGTGAAAAGGCTTACGCAAGACAATAAGGAATGGATCAAGCCATTGGCTCTGATATCATGTTAAAGAAAACAAACGCTTTCCATTATGTGAAAAGGCTTACTCAAGACAATAAGGAATGGATCAAGCCATGGGCTTGATACCATATTAAGAAAAAACAAACCAAGCAGGAAACAACACACAAGTGGGCATTGGAATGCCTTCTCAATATAAAGAAGATAAGTATTTATAGAACTACATATCCACAAAAGCATGAGTGATCAAATACTATGGGTCACTAATTCTAGTGTAATGTGACCCATTCAACTATCCAACTAATTAACTAATTAATGCACTATTGATACTAAACTACCCAACTAACTAACTAATTAATGGACCATTGATAATGATCCCTTAAGATTATAATTCTTAACACTTCTTCTCTGTGTTTTAGGGCTTGAAATTCTTAACACTTCCTCTCTCTGTTTCAGGTCTTGAGCAATGGAATATACAAAAGCGCAATCCACCGCGCTATAGTGAATTCCTCGAATCGCCTATCTCTATTCCAACGTTTTACTGCCCTTCTCCTGATGCGTTGATTGAACCCGCCTCTTCATTAATCAACCCTGATAATCCTGTTTGTTACGCGAAATTTACTTACGAAGAATAATATCACAAGTTCTGGAACAAAAGTCTGGCTGGCAGGACGGGTTTGGATTATTTCAGAGTTAATGATGCCAGCAAATCCGAAAAAGATGAAACCATGTACCATGATTTCAACGGTTTCACATATCAAGAGGTGACCCTCTGATCTCTGTTGCTCAACCTACGTAGGTGATAAATAAAGTCCATAGAATATCAATAAGTGTTGTACACTTTGAAATATATGCACTTTTTGATAATATATATCATACATTAAATACATACTTTACATTTATATATTATATATATAGACTTTGATTTGATGTTCTTTTATATTTGAGAAAATATTATATTTCAGCATATATATACTATTTAGTGATGTGTTTTTCTATTAGATAGAGAGGATGAATGTACCGGCATACTTTACATATATATATATTATATATAGAGAGTTTGATTTGATGTTCTTTTATATTTGAGAAAATATTATATTTCAGCATATATATACTATTTAGTGATGTGTTTTTCTATTAGATAGAGAGGATGAATGTACCGGCAGTGCACATGTATTTTTTTTTTGTCTACTAACAGAAAGAGGAAAATACACAGAAGATGCACAGGGAGCACAATTAAAATTAATTTAATTCACTGGTTGTTATTTGTTTGTTTTCATTTCTTTCTTGCATATTAAAGAAATGCTACATGGACATTTTGTTTAATAGATTAAATTCATAAGATCAACAATTACTTTTTTGGTATCGTCACACATGGGAAACAAATAATTTATCTAGATATTAATCTTGTTAAATTATTGTATAAGAGTTGTATAACAGTATGGTATAATCATGGTACCTCTCCGAATTTAAAAAAATTGGACTAATCATTATCATTATATGATGATAAGACCTTGTGTGGGGTTTAAAATGTTTATCAACATCTGCAGGTTTTGGTGTAAAGAAAAACCTTACATGGTATGAGAATTGAGGTCTCAGAGCCACTCAACTCTAGCAATATATAAAATGTGGACTAATTGCCACCTTTAATAATAGGGCTTTGTGCAAACCTTACAACTCTCCAACAAAAACTTGTTTGTTTGTTTTCTCGAATATTGATTAATAAAATGAAAGCTACTCGAAGATTCACGTTTTACAATAAATGAAATACAGAAATAGTTCGTGTCTTTTATTTTCACCAATTTGAAACAAATAAAGGGAAGGCTACAGGAAGATTCAGCGTCGCATGTTCAATGAAAAACATAAATAGTTCGTGTCTTTTATTTTACCATTTTGAAACAAATAATTCACCAGGGAGCAGACGTTACTGCCCCCACAGGAATAGCCAAACAATGATTGACTGCAACGTTTTACAAATTGAAAATAGTATTCCACATGATCAAGTTGGTCATTTTTTTTCCTGTTAGACTGCCCACTGAAATTGCCAAAGACATGGCTGATAAATTTATGAAATTGGATCCTTCCAGCACATAATAAAGTTGGCAATTCATTTCAGCTCGTGAATAAAGCTTTGGCGATCCCAACGGGGCTTTGGCTTTGGCTCGTGCAGTATTTCCAAACGTACATAATGCATGCATGTAAAAATGCAATATATCCAAACGTAAGTCACGTTGCTAATACATGGTTACTTAGGGTTTCACATTGAAAAATGAACGATAAGTGTCTTTATATATAAATATAATTAGATTGTTTTTGTTTAACCTAACTAATAGAAAATAAAGATATTAAATAGTTAAAATATTATATAAATTAAAACAACTCAAAAGGCATTTTTAATATTGTATTAACAACATATAAATTTACAATCTCTTAGAATCCAAAGTTTACACTAAATTATATAATATTGTATTAACAACATATAAAATTACAATCTCTTAGAATCCAAAGTCTACACTAATTCATTGCACTTAGTTCACATTCAATTCTCGTCGTCACATTTATTAAGCGTTGTTTTGATTAAATAAATATAATTTTTTAAAATGTATTGTGCTGAATTATATACAAAATTCAATATGTTTTTATTTGAGATTCATCCACTGAGAAGGAAGTGATAAGTGTACTATTTAGATACAAAAAATAGCGGGTAGTTAACTCTTAGCAATGCATGGACAACTCATAGTTGATGAACGATAACAAACACTTCATGGCAAATAACTAGAAGAAGGTGAGATTAAAAAGAAAATAATATAAAAAATAAGTGATACTTTATAAATGGATAACATAAAGAATGTCGGTGATAACATGTAGCTAGACATAGGTTGAACCTGTTTAACTAGAAGAATGTGAAGAATAAAATAAAATCCAAATTGTCTTCCATTCCATAACTATCTCTTAACCATTTGATATGTGGGTGCGCTAGTTAGATGGATATGCGTTTTTATTTGAGATTTGGGGTAGACTACCCCTATGCTTTTTCATCTATAGATGATAATGAGACAAGTGTACTATCTAGATTGATTTCATGGCGGTAGTTCAAAATTAAACAATTATAAATATAACTCATAGTTCATGAATGGATAACCAAGAGTTCATTGCATATAACTAAAAGAATGTGAGATAAAAATAATAATATAAAAAATAATTGATAGTTGATAACTCGATAACATGAAGAATGATGGTAATAACATGTAGTTAGGCATAGATAGTTCAGAATTGAACCCATTTAACTAGAATAAAATGAGGAATACCAAAAAAATCAAAGTGTCTTCCATTCCATGACTATCTCTCAACCATTTGATCTCTATTCGCTTAATCCAACCACAAACTATGTGAGTGTGCTAGTTACTTTATATTTTATATTTTAAATGTTGAAACATTAATACATCAATTTTATTAATATTTGACTTTGTAATTGGTTTTTCTATCACCTTCTTTAAAATAATGTTTTCAATATAATTCCATTATTCACATTATGAATTTTAATAAATCATTCTCTAACCAAAATGAAAAATAAATCTTAATAATGGATTCTACATCAAATAGTAAAAAATAGTTAGTCACAGTAATATATCAATATCACTTTTGTTTAAGAATTTTTGCATAACATTGACAATGTCAAAAATATTATTACTTGCAAGTATAAAGAGAAGTTTTGGTGTCAGGAAAATTTAGCTGGAGTTTAAGAGAAAATTAAGATACTATAAGGAGGTCATTAATTCTAACTTTGAAGATCAGAAGTATCTATGGGCACTAACTAGCTCACAAAAGAAAATTAATATAGCTAAGATTAGAACGGATTCTCATAAACTCCATAGAAAAATATGGCGTTGGTCTATTCCTAAAACTCCATGGGCAGAAAGGGTTTTCCATTTGTGTGAATCTATGAGGGTTGAGGATGAAAATCACACTCTCTCTTAGAATGTCTTGCTTACACCCACATTATATCTGAGTTTCATAGTATTTGCTACAATACAAACCCAAGCTTTTTCAGCACAAGAACAAGATTTTAAAGTAAACCAAGTATTATCCTTCTTAAGGTTGAATATACCAAAGTTGGTCTCAGTGGACGTTATCATCATCGTCATCATCATTATATAAATTCCTATAATATGATTTAGATATTATTATTATTATTATTGTATTTTTACTTAAATTTATATAGTTTTTTATTATTTAAATTATATAAATAAATTTAACTTTTTTAAAATATTTTTATAACCATTTAACTTGTACTAGATGACTATTGATAGATCACAATTTTTTTTGTTCTCCATGCTAGAGCAAGAATGATCTTTTCAATCTTTTGCCCTAGCGGCGATCACTTGACATTTAAATAAAATCTTGCACAAAAGTTGGTACTAGTGCATTGCCTTTTTCCAATTTCATGCGGTCTTATCCTTTCAATTTTGACCGTACAATGACTTTCGTCATGGTTGAGAGCATCTATTATTTATTTAATCTGGTGACCTTTAGACATAATGGTTACTTTTCCCAACCATCACACGTATACACTCGTCGATATTTTTCTATGCTTTGTTTACTATTCACGGCTCCACCCTATGGAATATCTATAATACCGTGTATATATCGTCGAGATTGATACCCAGGTGTTGATTGTATTCTTGTCATTTTGGGTATCGTCATATTTTTGTTTGTATTGTTTTTGTAATGTTTTTTTTACTGATCTGTTAGACTCATTGGGGTTAAAACAGTTATCTGCTGATGTACAAGGTTACCTTTGAATCAATTGAATAACAAGAAACTGCTTTTTTCGACTAAAAAAAAATATATGGTCGAGATTTTTCTATGCTTTATTTTCTATTGCTGGCTCCACCCAATAGAATATCTCTAATCTAATCTAATCTAATCTAATCTAATCTATAAATCTATTTTAAATATGTTTTTATCAAAAAAAATCCCAAACTTGAGAAATATTTTAATTATACTTTTATCAAAAAGTCCTAAACTTGAGAAATATTTACATTTTAATGGAATTGTTGTTCTAAATGACTTAGGATAAGGTTGTGCACGGTCAGATTTTCTTTTTTACATCAAACTTCTTTATTTTTTATATTATCTAATGGATTTGTTATTTTAAATGACTAATACAAGTTTCAAGGATAAGGTTGTGCATTCCCAATTTTCTTCTTTACATCAAACTTTTTTATTTTTTATATTAATTATCTTATAAATAGGTATAAAAAAAAAACTTTTTCCACATCAATATTTTTATACTAATTTTTAGAATTAAAATAAAAATTACAAATTTTAATTAAATTTATACTCTCTCAATTCAATAGATCTAAAATTATAATATAATAAATAAAATTAAGAAAAGCCATTTTCCTATTACCCTTGTTTATTGAGTAACATACTAATATAAGATAAATGCCTTAAATATAACATGTAAAAAAATACTATAATATTTTAGTAAATAAACATCCACCTATCATCTAGCATTAAACATTAAAAATAATCACTTTACAAAGCCCTTTTCATGAGAATGTTAGCATATATGAGAAATATCATAATGCTATAAATGTCTTCATAAGGATATTTATCCATTTTTTTAAAATGGTTTAAAACCACATTACTTTGCACCTTTTTCGATGCTTTTTTTTTTAATTTTTTTTTATAGAAGTTCCACTATGATTTAGGTGAAAATTTTAGGGAGCAGATTTCTACTATGGAACTTTGGCCTCAGAGGTTTCAGTATATTTTAAAATAAAAGAGTGATCTTGTCTCCATAAAATGTTTTAGTAAAATTATTATTATTAAGTAAATATTGGAGAAGGATACTTGTTTGTTTTTTTAAATGAAACAACATGAAATTTGTTGTGCTTCTTTTTCTTTGTCTATGGAAAGAATATCTTGACTTTATATATAAAATACCTGTCTATTACCCCTATGTTGTCTCGACTTGGAAACACATGATCCATGACATGGCACATGCATTTTAAATTAAATTAATTTATCCTGATTTTTGAAAGAATATTTTGAAATTGCCTAGCCTTTGAAATTGCTCACCGATCAAATTACCTTGAAATCAAATTGGAGTTTGAAATTGTTGGTCTAGACTGTGATAAACCCATAATTTCCATAATTAAAAAAAAATCAGTTTATAACTTATTACTCTACTTGTTGCAACGTGATCTCATATGTCAAAAACACGTTTAGATTTGTCGTAACATACTTTTTACTCAAATTTGCGGTTAAGATTAACTAGACCTGTTAATGTTTGATGACATGCTTACTTGGTGTTGAATCCATTTTTAATGACAACTTGGTCGCAACCCTTACCAAGGCGATGCAATTGTTTTAAGTCGTTTAGTTTGCTTGTCTAGGTTTAAAACCCTAGACTTATGGACCTGGTCCTAACTATACTGGTTATTCATTTAATTTAAGTGATCAAGCTTAAGTTATGACTTAATTGATATAAGATATAGTGAAAGGGGCGTAACCTTATGGCTATATGCGATGGGGAAAAAATGCATGATAAGGTGACTTAGCTAGTGTTTAGCAATGGCATAAGGTGTTGCAACCCACAACCTTACTAGAAAGGGGGGGGGGGGGGGGGGGGGGGGACAACGTATGGATTTAATGCAAATTTTATATGGTAGAGTGGCCATGGGAGATACAAGTGGATTCCAACAGTGATATGAAGGTTTTTAATAGCCTATATTGATTTTTTTGTCATAACCCTGGTTGCGAGTTAACAATGCAACCAAGAATATTTATTGGCATGGCTGATACACATGCATTTTGGGGAGGAGTTTGATATCGACCCTCCATTTGTCCTTAATCCAATGCAAAAGTTTTTGTAGGGTTTTAATGTAGCATTCAACTTTCATGAGATTTTACAATGCACACATTTGGTCTTGAGGGTATCTGTTTGGTTTTTATGTTAATGGAGGTTGGTGCTCAGGCGCTCCATGGGTTGTGCAACAAAAATTTCCCTTCAACGTCTGTCATTAATTGTTTGGTTTCAGCTCTGCAATTTTAAAGTTTGTTTAAAGGTTTATCAGTGGTTAATGGCTATGTGGCCTCCATTACAGTTGCATCCATCCTAGGACCATCATAAGGTTAAGTGGAAGCTCGATCGCCTTCCTTCGAGTTTTGGTAGAGGCTTTCCTAGCCTGCAAGGATTTATTAATAGCTATAAAATTACTTCAACTGTGTAATTTTTTTAATGCGATTCATAGGTTTTAATTTGTTGATAACTCAAATTTTAGTCTATTGGTACATGGCATAGAAAGGAGAGAGTAACTAGGAGTAGCAAACCCTTGTCCCTTTTCGCATGTAAATAAGGTATAAACCTTGACTATGTAGTGATTTTGATTCAGGTTAAACTAAAAGTTTAATATCATGACCTTGTTTTGGTAGGAAAAACCAGGGTTCTAATGCAAGGATTCCTTGAGGCTTGGGTTAGGCCTTACATTTCCTTCACGACCTCCATCTCTTCAACTAGGTAAATTAGATAGATTTTAAATTTTGCACAACCATGTAGGTACAAGCTTTGGTATGGCGACAGTGTTACATCCTCTCAAGTTTCGTCCTTCTATACCTCGAGGTGAGGAACCCTATCCTTGACTTTGCTTGTTAGAATGTTTATAAATATTAAAGGATTCTGACTCGATATTAATGTTTACCAGTCTTTTGTTATCGTATGCATACATGGACTTGCACGAGTTCTTCCCTACTCTAGGTTTAATGTAAGCAACTTCAACGTACACCTCCTCTCAATTGCACACAGGTTGACCAGGGTTACCCTGGATTTGATAAAAATAGGGAAGAGAGAGGAGAGTCTCCACAACCTGTAATTATTAAGATAAGTTTTCTTATTCATAGTTGGATCTGCTCTTTGTTTTGGGGAAAACTTAGTGGTGATTCATGGTTCAACGATTGGCATATTTACATCATAAAAATTTTCAATTTTAATTTGGTTAATACAATATTCGAATTTATGATTTGATTTGGTGGATGGACAGTTCTTAAAGTTTGCTTGATTTATTTGATTCCTGTAGAGTTTTTTTATTGGATGTTTGTTGATTGTATCATGATATCGTGGATTTGTTTAAAGTAAATATTTATCCTGGATGGACTAAAATAGGGACTGTATTGTGGATTGAATTTTTAAAAAGAAATCGGGGCATGTATAGAGGCTTTCGGCCCAAAGGAAAAGTGTTTAGATTTCTCCTAGCATGATTTGTTAATTTGAATATTTTATTGGTAGCGGTTTGATTGAACATGATCCCTTAGTTCTGTTTTTAATTAATTGATATCCTTATATATGTACAAATATGGGTATGGAAGCCCAAACAGATACGAGGGTTAATGTATGCATATTAAATTTAAACAGAGATAAACTATGTATAGAAAGATTTGGCTCCTAGAGGAAGGTGAGTGGTTTAAAATTCTTAGATATGCTATTAATGCAATATAAACATACTTGAATAAATCATTTGTAAAGTTATCTAGATGTATTTAGAACAGAGAAGAGATCTGTATGAAGAGTCTCTCACTTCTTCTTGTTAAATATGAGATTTAAGTAAACAAGTTGGGTTTGGTTAATAGATTGAAATATCATATATACAAAGAATACATTAGAATCCAATAGATAACTACTAAGAGCATGTAACAAATATAACTTAGATAGCTTTTAACTTTAGCACAACCATGTAGGTACAATATTGGGTATGGAGACATGAGAGTGGTGACAAGGTTACCTCCTCTAGATTTTCATCCTTCTCTGCCTTGAGGTGAGGAACCCTATCCTTCACTCTGCTTGTTAGAATGTTTATAAATAGTAAAGGATTGTGACTCGATACCAAGGGTTATTAGTCTTTTGTTATTGTATGCATATATGGACTGTCACGAATTCTTCCCTACTCTTGGTTTAATGTAACCAAATTCAAGGTACGTCTCTTCTCGTTTGCATACGGGTTGGACAGGGTTACCCTAAATTTGATAAAAAAAAAAGGAAGAGAGAGGAGAGGATTCACAACCTCTAATCCTTAAGATAAGTTTTCTTATTCATAGTTAAATCTATTTTTTGTTTTGGGAAAACTTGGCGGTGGAATGGTTCAACTATTGGCATATTTCCATCATGAAAATTTTCAATTGTAATTTGGTTAATACAAGATTTGAATATGAATTGATTTGGTGGATGATCGGTTCTTAAATCTTGCTAATCTATCTTGTTTTCCTTTAGAATTTTTTTAATTGGATATTTGTTTATTGTATCATGACTCATTAGAGGAAATTTGAGGTCTAAAATGGGCCTCCTAAGGAAAATTATAAAATAATAGTAAAAATAATAAAATAATAGTTAAAATAATAAAATAATAGTTATTAATTTTAAAGGAAGAATGGAGAAAACTACTTTTTTTGTTCTGTTTTTACTCAAATTCCTAGCGGGAGAGCTCGTTGGATGCGGAATTTAATTTCACATCCAACGAGTACCCACATTGCATACTTTTGACGGACCCCGCTACTCCAAAAAAAAGAAATACCTAAAAAAACGTGATGATGATGTCATCATCACATTTTTTATGTATTTCTTGTTTTTGGGGTAGCGCGATCCATCAAAAGTATGCAGTGTGGGTACTCATTGGATACAGAATTAAATTCCGCATCCAAGGAGCTGTCCCACATGAAATTTGAGTAAAAACACAAGGAGATATGTCGAAAATACAAACAAAAAAAGTAGATTTCTTTTATGACAAATAGGCCAATTCAACCATTATGGTTGACTCATTTTATTGAAATTCTATTGGCTCCTGAATTCCAATTCACAAAATTTATTGTTGGCGTGTTTTCTTATAAGGCCCATTTTAGACCCCAAATTTCCTCTAATCGGGTTGACCACAGTTACCCTGAATTTGATAAAAATGAAGAGAGGAGAGGCTTCACAGCCTCTAATTCTTAAGATAAGTTTTATTATTCGTAGTTGGATCTGCTCTTTGTTTTGGGGAAAACTTGGCGGTGATTAATGGTTCAACAATTGGCATATTTCAATCGTAAACTTTTTCAATTGTAATTTGGTTAATACAAGATTCGAATATGAATTGATTTGGTTGATGATTGGTTCTTAAATCTTGCATGATCTATTTTGATTTATGCATATTTCTTTTGATTGAATGTGTTCATTGTACCATGATATCGTGGATGGAAGCCAAAAATAGGGACTGTATTGTGGATTAATTTTTTAAAATGAAATTGGGCCATGTATAGACGCTTTCGTCCTTGTTGCAGCTGCAACTATTCCCCAAATTTTTTAAAATTTTGGACCATCCTTTTAATTTTATCTTGCCTGGATTTGTTTGGGATTGCTGAACTTTGTTGTTCCTCTGCTACAAGTTTGGATCTTTTGAGGATGGATTGAGGTTAAGTGTTTAGCATTTTCGGAATTTGAATAACTACCTTTTGTCTGCTGACACTTTTGACTGTGAAGTTTGAAGTTTTTGAATTATGGATTGATTTCCTTTATCGCTGTCGGAGGTCATTTGAACAGTGCATTGGGATAGTAGTCTTTTACACAGCCGCCGTTGCGGAAGGTAAATTACGAAGGTCCTGATGGACAATCATGTTTTCGCTGATGATTTTTATCTCTGTTGTTTATTTTTCAAAACTTTGACTATCGATGTTTTAGTCCTTTGCGTTGCCTCCATTTTGGATGGTAGATTGCAAGCACCCCGATGGAAGCCCATATCTTTGCCGATTCCACGAGTTCTGTTTTTAAAATGATTTGTTTTCGTTTTGATATTCGAAACTGTTTTTGACATTTGATTGGAGGACTAGCCCTTTGCTTTGCCGATGCTTGATCTTTAGTTGTTTCGATCGTCAACGGTTTCGTAATTTGCGAGGTCCGTAGTCAGTTTGGCATCTACCGTTGCGGCGATCTTTTGCTCTATCTTTCTGATTTTTAGTTGATTTCTCTACCGATGCATTTCTAGCTAATTCCTTGTTCTTCCGATCACCAATGTTTTTTGGTCTGCGGAACGCTTAGTCCACGTGACTTCTGTCATTATGGCTCCTCATTGAACTAGTCGATCGATGCTGTAGTGGTTCCGAGGTCTGATGTTGCAGTTTTAGTGTTTATTTCACCAACGTTATTCTTGTCATGGAACCCATAGTCTTTATGCTACCCGCCGTTGTGGCCGTTTGGTGGATTTCTGCATGATGCTTAGCGTTTTGTTCTCGATTGTTGATAGGGTTTTCCCACCTTTTGGTTTTTTTACATTATTTTATGGAATGGTGGAGTTTTCTCGTGGTATTGGTTGAGTCGGGGGTTTTTCTGAGATGAGGACAAGATGTTACATTTGTCCTGGTTCATGTTTTCGTCGGAGGGTTTCAAATTAGCTCAAATGTGGCCTAAAGTAGGTGAAGAGTATATTCTATTAGGATTGTGTTTTTAGTTGGATAGCGGGTTTAGAGAATTTTCAGACCTAGCCGGTAGGATTTTCTTTGCCTTATCTTTTCATGCATTTATTTGTTTATATTTTATTTTACAAAATGCATGTATTGATACAGTTTGTGTTACTTTGTTAAACACTAAGTGATCTAAGAACTGGTTACTCATGATAGGGTGGTTACTGTTGTAGAGAAGATATGTCTAGAAGACAAAGCAGAAGACAGGAGGCAGCAAGAAAGAGAAGAAAGAAGTAAGGGTCTGAGATCTCAAACAAATCGATAGTAGCATAGGCCCAGGCTTGGGAAAAGTTAATCAGTTACCAAGCTGGTCCCTTTTTTATAAATTGCTCTTAAAATCTTAAGCCGAAATGTAACGTATTGCATAAATCATGATCACTCACAAAAGGACAAAATTGTGGGATCGAACGGTTGGGGGAAGCCCAAAGGTCACCAAGGGGCAGCACAAGAGTTTTGCTTGTAGTATAAATATAGGAGAGTTAGATGTAGTAAAGGGACTTTTTCCCAGATAAATTTGTGAGAGTCTGATGTAAGAAGAACTATTTCCTTTTGCATAAAGAAATTACAAGTTTCCTGTTGGATAAAGCTTTGTGGAAGGTTTCAAATGCTGTGCTATGGATTTGTTGAATGTGAACTATTTGATTTTCAGCTGTTATCCATTAACTGTGAAATCGTTCTAACTCTTTGAACCTATGTTCTTGTTATGAATGCGCTCTAGTTTATTCTAAGAAATTTCCACTATGAGTAATGAATGATGTTCATAAACAATTAGCTATCTGTTTTTTCATATATCTATAAATGTTCATGTGTTTTGAAATAAGTAACAACTATCTGTGATTTTTCTTAATGCATGCACAAAATACATTACTCATTGATGAATAATAATCTTGCTCCCTAGGGATAGGTTAGATAGTTAGTTTTAGTTTTTTCTTGCTGTGTGTGGTTTAGATGCGAGAGAGTTAAGACGAGAGGTAAGAACCTGCACATCACATTGTGACAGCTCCTCGTATTCTCTATCAATCTGGATTTTTAAATAGGCACTTGCATCTCATACTTAAATTCAAAAACTAAAAACATACACGGTGGACCGGGCCATAATCGGTAAAATCCTTTATTTTTGTTGCTTGACCTACGGTAGCCAGACCGTAAACCGGACGGATTCCCCATACCAAATAGTAACGGGATAGTTGGGAATGTTTATTGGGGAGAATCCCTAACTGTTTTTACCTGCGATTTTCCAGGCCTCAATATTTTTTGGCACTAGAAGGAGGGCCGCCAGTGCATGGCTGGCCAAGGAAACTTATTTTCTCAAGATTATTCCACTGGTGATAGTTTTGAAAGCAGTTTGTTTCCCAATCCAATTCCTGAAGAGAAGGGTAAAGAGCATCTGTATTATGTCGATAAAGAAGTAGTTAATGATCTGAGAAGACATACTAGGGCATATGTGAAGAAGATTGGAGGATTACCAACTATTCTTGTCTTTCCCAAAAGAGAATATAAGAAGAAAGACCGTCCTATATTGGAAGACGCAGTGTTGGTTGGATATTTTGAAGAACTGGTAAGAACAACTTTACAGGAAGTTGTTCATACTTTGAATCAAGTGGGCCCAGATACACCTTACTGTTCACCTGTTCATACCCCTATTCATTCACCACCTCATTCTCCACCCAGACTCATGGAAAACGTGAATGCAAATTAGCCACCCAACCCACCGAATCCACCACCTACTTGGAGGGCTAGGTCACCTTTAAACTTGGCACCGCCTTTACATGACTTACCTCAAGCTTTTGAGAAAATGTTACCCAAGTTTGACCTGAGTGAAAAGATTTTAGTAGATGATCATTTGCAAAGCTTTTACTTGGCTATAGAAGGACTAAAAGCTGAAGAACATGAAGATGTAGTTTGCAGATTGTTTCCACATACCTTGAAAGGAGCAGCAGCCTCATGGTATTTTACTCTGCCTGCAAACTCAATCAAAGAGTGGGATACATTTGAAATAATATTTAGAAGTAAGTATGCAGTCCAAAAAACTCATGCAACATTAATGAAAGGGTTGTGCGCTTTAAAGAAAGAAAGAAAAGAAAAAGTGTATAGTTTCCCCCAAAGGTTTTCTACTTATCTTAAGAATTTTTCGGCAATTGATAAACCGTCTGATAAGGTTTTGATCGAATACTATACTTCAGCTTTAGGGCCTGACTTGGCCATGTTTTCCAAGATGCAATTCAAGCCTACGTTGTTAGAAACTTATGAAGAAGCTGAGAGAGTAGAAGCTGAAAGAGAGAGCATAGAAGATTATCCTAAGCAGTCGGGAGAAAAAACTTTTGGTAATAAATCCTTATTACTGTCTAAGCCTAAGGAGGAGTAGTCACATGAATTTGAAGGAATGTTGAAAATGATGCAGAAACTATCTAACAGAATAATAGATCTGGAAAAGGAAAAAGAAGCTCAGAAATCTTATGATCCTTACTATAAAAGGAGAGAAGACAACAATCAATCTAAACCTCCTCCACATAGTCCTGCATCAATCAACTTAATAGAGGTATGTATGGATAACTTTTGCACCTTTCATCAGCAGCCTCATTCTGAAAAAAATTGCCCTCAATGGATCAATTCGATGACATTAGTAATGAATCGGCTATTGGACTCTAAACTAACAGAATCTGATGATGAGGAGGAAAAGGGAAATAAATCCACAGAAAAACAAGAGGATGATGCTTTGGTTTTATGGGACTGTGTCTCACTTTTCGATACAGAAGAAGAAGGTTATCTGAAATAGGAGGAGATATTGGAAACAAACGTGACAACAAGAAGTCAAGGTTTGATAAAAGATGACAGATCCTTACTCCCAAAAATCAAGAGACTTCAAAAGAATGTAAAGAAAATTCAGAAGAGCACCACAGCTGATAAGATACCTGAATTCACCATTATGAGTCAAAATCCAAAGCAAATCAACATGCCTTTTAAGCCCATTGAGGAGAAGACTGATGATGTAAAAAAGAATCTCAAAGAACATAAGAAGGAGTATGATATTGTGGAAGATATTAATAGGGCTAAGGCAAATATCTCACTGTTTGAAATGTGCAATGTGCCTTAGTAGAAAGAAATATTGTTAAAATCACTTGAAATACCCGAGGAAAAGCTTCCCACTGACAATCAACCTAAAGAAGAAGAAATTGGTGAAGCAAGTGTGGGAGGTAAGCCTAAATACAAAACGCCACCATTTCTATTAAATTTTGAAATTTTCAACCATAACGTGCACAACTATTTAGTAGAATAAGGGGCATCAGTCAATGTTATGCCACTTTCAGTCTACAAAAAGATAAATGGACAGCCTAAACCATCTACCTTGCAGGTTATTTAGTTAGACAAAACAAATGTGAAGGTAATTGGGGAAATGGAGGATGTTCTGATTTGATTATATTCAAATGAAAATGTATGTCAGTTCATCGATATTGTAGTAGTAGACATACCTGAGGCATATGGACTTGTTTTGAGTTGGGATTGGTTAGCAAAGCTAAATGGAGATTTTGCATCAGATTGGTCACATCTATGGTTTCCTAATAAGGGAAGTCCCAATCAAATAAAAGTATTAAGAGAGTCCCATATGAAGCACAATGTTACTCAATTGGAGGGTAAGAATGAACCAGTGAATTCTGTATTGGGAAATTCATTTATTGAGCTTGAATTGGGAAATTACCAAGTAGAAGAATCTAGTGGTACATCAGACACACAGCCCGATCTCCTTCGATTTTCACGGGCTAATGAATTTGACTGTAAAATAGTAGATTTAGTTTCATATGTAGTTGTTGATTCAAGTACAATAGAAGTAGATAGTTTTTGGACACTTTTTTTGATGGATCTAAAATTTTGGAAGGATCAGGAGATGGCTATGTCCTGATCGATCCAAAGAAAAATAAATATTTTCTTTCATGTAGATTAGAGTTTGAATGTACAAATAACACAACCGAATATGGAGCATTAGTTCAGGGACTAAGAAAAGCAATTGAATTAAAAGTAGAAAATATGAAAGTGTATGGGGATTCTGAAATAATTGTAAAGCAAATTCGAAAACAGATACATTGCATCTCACCTCATTTAAAAGCTTATCAGAATGAAGTGTGGGATTTGCTGAAATTTTTTTATGCATTTAATATTGTATCCATTCCTAGACTTAAGAATGCAACAGCTGACTTATTAGCTACCTCAGCTGCAAGGCTTGTACCTTCAAATAACAAGTGTTCTATTGAATTACTTTTCAGGCCTTCAGTTCTAGACATGATTACTAATTTACGAGTTTTTGATGATGATCAACAAATCCTCGAATGTTTGACGAATGATGAGACTTTCAAAGGAGCAATTATCGATGATGAAGAACACCAAGTTAGATTAAAACTCGACAACTTTATTCCTAAAGGGGTCAGGACCTTAGAGCAGATGTTTGAGTTAGACAACAAGTTCAGAAGACCAGGAAATGTCAAGACTCATAGCTCGTCTTTACAATTCGAGCTGATAAATTTAGGAACTGAAGTTGAGCCCAAATATGTGAATTTGGGAAAGTGTTGCTCCCCGGGTGAAAGTAATAAGTTCATTAGTTTGTTGAAATAGTACAAAGATGTATTTTATTGTACATATGAAGAGCTTAAAACATATGACACCAAGCATATACAACATGTCATTTCTATTAGATCTAAAGTCAATGATTATTAGCAACCTGTTGCAGCCGCAACAAATTTCCCAAAATTCCAAAAAAATTTAGGACCCTCCTTTTGCTTGAATTAGCTCGATTGTCTTCTTGGATTTGGTTTGAGAACCTTTCAAAAGACTTGCTTATGGTTGGATTGATCTACAGCTGTTTTTCAATTTTCTAAAATGATTAAGAATTTCAATGATTGATCAAACCTTCATCATTTGCCTTTAATTGCGTTTAAAGCATGCTTGAATCAGAAGGTATTTTGTTTTGATCTTCCGTCGTTGCGGGTGAATCTTTGTTTTGGTCTTCCGCCGTTGCGGAAGGAAATGTGTTGTCGTCTTTTGATCCTTCGGTCTTTCACATCGGCTGATTTTTGGGTTTAGATCGGAAAGACTTGTCGTTTCTTTCCCCGTCGTTGCGGATGGATTTTTAGTTTTAACTTCGACTTTGCTCTCGATTCGGTTGGAGAAATAGGCTAGGTTTTGGTTTTGCATCAGAACCATTGTCACTTCTGCTTCCGCCGTTGCGGATAGATTTTCGGTTTGACTTCGATTAATTTTTCCGATTTCTTTGTTTTCACGTCGGATGCTTTTTGGTTTCGCGTCGGAAGTTTTTATGAATTTTTCCTCCGCCATTGCAAAAGAAAGTTGGCTTTCAGTCTCTGATCCGAAGTGGTCCGCCATCCGATATGTTTGACCCCGCGGAAGGCTTAGAGCTTTGATCATCTGTCGTTGCGGAAGAAAGCATACATTCAGCCTCCGATTAGTTTTGGCTCCGACGTGAGATCTTTAAACTTTTACCTGATGCGTATGACTAGAGTGGAAGGCTTGGCGCTTGGATCATCTGCCGTTGCGGAAGAGCGTTCGCTGTCGTCCTCCGATTCGAAAACACTCTGACGTCCATTTTTTTTTTCGCCGCACGTGCCGACCATTTATATATACGGGGTTTGAGGGTTATTTTTATTGTTATTTTTTCTCAACCGTCGAACATTGTCATTGTCATGCGTGTCGTTCCCACGAGCTGAGAAGGATCTCGTTGCTGGTACCCATGTCCAGGTGGCTCAATTGAGGACATTTGACTGCTCATCTGCCAGATTGATCACATTGCATTGCTGGGTAGGCTCGTTGCCATTCTCTCGTTTCCGTTTAGATAGTTGATTGATGGTTTCCTGCGGTTAGGGTGTTAAGTGCAGTCGTTTCCTTCGTCCCGTTAATTTCTATGCCTATTTATATATGGGGATTTTGTGGTATTACTGTTAGTGGGCAGGCGGTGTGGCCCTTAGAGTAGTTTTTCCATAGCTCCGTTGTTAAACCACCTGCGCATAGCGGATTAGGGGGTTTGGTGCAGGAAGCCGTTACGCTATCTGCACCAAACCACCCTTGTAGGATGATGTATGGTAGAGAGCGGTTTTGCTGTGGCCCTTCATTATGGATTTGGGACAGTTTGTTCCTTTTTGGGTTCCCTACATCATTTAAGCCCTAGCCATTTCCACCTACATGGTTCCGCGCATTGATTTCCTAGCCGACTTAAGGGAATGTGCCATTGCTTTTAGTATGTTGGCCGTAAGCTATATGGGCATGGTTTTGTTAAAGCGTGGTTAAAGTCTCGTATACCTTACCCTTGTTTACCCCCCACACAGTGAAACAATAATGGCATGCACAGAGAGCCGAAATTGGTGGCCTATTGACGTAGATTTCCTCTCCGTCTTGAATATGACTGATAGAATTGTTCAGTATCATACAACAGTGGTAGATTGCTAATTTTTTTTACTATCTATGACTTATTTTGCATCATGCTAGATATAGACAAGGTCATTGAACGCTACACTTTGTAACAAGTCTAATTAGTTAGGCCATTTTAGGCTATACATGCATACATTTGTTTCATTATCTGATTGCTATCATATTAAACATAGGAAAAATGGCACATTGCACAGTGATGTATACAGATTTGCCACTCAGTCAAAGGGGCTTGATATTACAATTTTATGGAAGGAAGAAATCACCATGTCAAAGAGACAAACGAAGAAGGCCCTGGTGGTCGAAGAAGAGCCAGAAGTAGAAGTGGTCACCAAGACAGAATACGTGTATGAGGACACTAAATGTATTTCTAGTGTTGAACCGGAGTACTAGTGGGGTGAAGTATATAGGCTGATTACCCGAAGAGAAGTTCCTGACATGGGCTTAGAAGAAGAGTCCATATATGCAAACATTGAAAGATATTCCCTTATGAAGGTCGCCACCAAGCCAGAGCTGTTCCCATGCTCTGAGGTAATTGGATGGATTCTGCCCTGGGCAGATGTAACCACAATGATTCTGGAAAATGTTGAGAGACAGGGCTATGCTGCATTTAGCCCTGGATATGTGGCACTGGCTTATCACCTGCCAGAAGCCCAAGCATTCTTATCTGATGATTGGCTGAATAGCATTAGAATGGACCTGGTAGAGACTCTTAAGAGAATGCTGTTGCAGGGAAAACATTACCGATACAGACCCACGGGTGAGTATGATACAACGAGCTTGAGGGCTCCCTACAGATTTATAGCTCTGATGCTTAATAGGATCTTCGGTAGAGCTCATGGCAGATTCTTCAAGCTAGAGTGGATACCAATCATATTTCATGTGGCAACCCAAGGGACAATCTTCAACTGGGCCAGCCTTGTATCAAGCAGTCTTTCTTCTTGCTTGGCCTCAGCCTTGGAAGGAGAGTCCCAGAAAAGGTCTGAAATTTATATGAGTTCAATACTCATAGACTGTATACTATGCAACCAGCCTTTCCCTGGTCTCAGGTGCATCTGGGATAGGGAAAGAATGCCAGTCTATGCTGCTTATAGACCATTATGGTCACACCAGTACCACAGCCATTACAGAGAAGTCTGTGAGCACTTCATTATGCCACTATACACACTCATTTTCTGGAAAGAGTGTGATTGTATGTCAGAGGAGGCCATGCAAGTGATACAAGATTATGCAGACTACTATTTAACCGAACATGGCATGTACTTCAGGATGTTTGGAGGCTCGAGAGAACCTTCCCTACTGCCAAAATACACAACTGATTACATTTCCCATAAGGAGGCAGTCAGACAAGTGTTCTTGGATGGAATAGGCAGCTTCCTATTCGAGCATAAGAAGACTGCTTATCCTCCCTTGCCCTTCAGACTAGGAAGCTACAGGTTCACTAAGGTGAAACAAGCTGGTGAATTCGTAGAGGAGCTGGAGAACTTCCACTTTGGCGAGATGCCCTACCACAGAAATGACTCCCATGGTAAAGTTGCGGAACATTGTAAGGAAAACAAGGTGCATTTTGAGTATAACCACCATTTTGATAGAGATGAATCTGTCTTTCGAAATGCCCCGAACATGACAGCACTTAAGAGGAGATTCACGAAGAAGATCACCACCAAAGGTGGAAAGGGGTATGAACAGCCTAAGGCTGAGGAAGAAGCCAAAAGGAGAAATGAAGAAGCTCAGAGGTTGGAAAAAGAAGCTGCAGAATGGTTGCATACTGAAGAAGAAGAGAAAAGAAGAGCTGGTCAAGAAGCAGCTGAAAAAGCCCAGGAAGCAGCTAAAGAGGCAGAAGAAGCAGCTAGAAAAGCAGCTGAAAAAGCGAAGAGAAAGCTCGATGAGGAGCTGCAAAAGAAGGAGGTAGAGAGGTCGAAGCTAACATAGAATGAGACAAAACAGTCAGCTTCTGACATAGCTGGAAGGTAGACCCAAGATGTTGAGAACCCCAAGGTTCAGGACCCACAAGTACCTACTGCCAGCACTCCCATGGTCCCCACTCTCAAGCTGGTTCCTTTAGTTCAGAAGAAAGGGGAAGAAATCCCCGATTTCAACACTGTATATTATGATAGGGCAAAAAAAAGAATAATCAAGAGAACAGAAAGGAAAGTAGAAGCAGGAAGTATGCCTGGTAAAATGATAACAGATACAGCTGTTATGTTAGGAACAGACCAAGATCCAAGGCTCACCCTGAGAGCCGGGACTACACTCCTCCACGCCTCAGAAGATAACATGGACAAGGTAATAACTGACTTGGAGCAGTCCAAGAAATCCTCCGCTCAGTTGAAAGATACATTGAGGAAAGAGAGGGAGGAAAGAAACGGGCTCAAGAGGAAATATGAAGATATGCAAAGGGAAATGAAGTCCTCAAGAGCTAAAGTACAGACCCTCCAAGGAGAAATACAAGTGCTGGAAATGACACATGAGTCTCTGGAAAGAGTACAGAAATAATACTAAGAGTTAAGAACTGAAAAGGAACAGCTACTGGCAAAGGTGGAGGAGCTAGAAGAGCAACAAAAGATCCTCTTAGAGGCAATGATCTACACACCCAAGAACTGAAGAAGGAACACCAGGAACAGATTTCCTCGCTAACAATTGCTCTGGAGGAAGCAAGAGAATAGCAAGTTAACCTCCAGCCGTTCAAAGAGCATGTCTTGGCCCAAAAGTCCAAGATGCTGCAGCTACAGACTGCTGTTGAAGAAGAAAGATGTAGAGTGCTGCAGATCGATGGACGATTGGAAGAGATCTTGGAAATGACATCTTACTTTGTGGACAGATATCAGGACGTCCTCGAGGTCCTGACTGCAAGAATGGTGAGGTTGGAAAGAAACGAAGGAGCTCCAGCAGAGCTGCCATCAAAAGATAAACAGGCCCTTAAGCGGGATTATGACCTGGTAGAGTTTGCCATCAACACCACTGAAGATTTCAAGAAGGAAGTTAAAAAGAAAAAGGGATTATGCACCGAGTTTTTTAGAATACTTCTCATTACCCACAACCAGTGCCAAATAGAGGCTGAGCATAGGCTCGAGGATTTCCCGGACCATGACTCATTTTTGGAGTTTTTGCAGAAGAAATATCAGGATGAAGAAGCAAGAATGCAGCACGTTAAGGCCATTGATGACCAGATTCTGAGAAGCGAAGTAGGCCATTCAGCAGTTAGCGTGCAAATCCTGGAAGACCAGCTTCGGTTAAGCGCAACCAAAGTGGAAGCCATAAAGAACCAGGCCAAAAAAATTTGAAATCAACATTCAATTTTTGGAACCCTGTGCATTTGAAGGCATTGCCTCTGATGCTGCATCATGGAAGAAGTTTCTAGATGCTCAAGTGGGACCCTCCTCATAAAGGATTGGTCATTATTGTAATTTGTAATTATTTTTTGTAAAACATTTAAGAAAAGAAGAACGTTGGGAAACGAGGGGTTGGGAAGCCCAAAGGTCACTTTGGGCAGCCCAACAGTCTCACCCTTTTGTATAAAGATAGAAAGCTTAGAAGGGAAGAAGGACTTTTTCCCAGTTAGATTGGTGAAGACATATTGTAAGTAGAACTATTTCCTTTTGCAATAGATAATTACAGTTTTCCTGTTGGAGAAAGCTTGGTGGAATATTCAAATGTTGTGCTATGGATTTGTTGAAGAGGAACTATTTCGTTTTCAACTTTGTATCCATTAACTACGAGACCGTTCTAACTCTTTGAACCTACGTTCCTGTATGAATGTTCTCCGGTTTATTTTATGAAGACTTCTATCATGAGTAATGAATGTCGTTCATAAACAATTGGCTATTTGGTTGTGGAAATATCTTTAATTGTTCATGCATGGGAAGAGATATCAGCTAACTGTGTTTTCTCTCTATGTTGCATGCACAATTTACATTGCTCATAATTAAATTTCAGTTTGCTCCCCGAGGATAGATAGATAGATAGATAGATAGTTAGTTCATTTCATTGCTGCATATGTGATTTAGATGTAGGTGAGTGTAAGATGAGAGGTAAGAACTTGCGCATCATGGTGTGACTACTCTCGGCATCCGAATCATCCTACATTGTTAATTAGGCATATGCATCTCATACATTAAGTAAAAAATTACAAAAACTCAGTGGACTGGGCCGCAACCGGTGAAACCTTTGTTTTGTTACTTGACCTACGGTAGCTGGACCGTAAACCAGACGGATTCCCTATACCAAACAGTCAATGGGCTAGTTGGGAACGTTGACTGGGGAAAATCCCTTACTATTGTTGCTTGAGATTTTCCAAGCCTCAACAGTTTTGGCGCTAGAAGGAGGGATGCTAGTGAATGGCTAGCCGTGGAAACTTATTTTTTTCCCAAGGTTACCTTACCAGCAGATATTTTGAAGCTTTTAGCCTGACCCAAGTACTTACAGGTTTCGGTTATACCTTTGAAGTAAGAAATCTTGTTCTCACTTTACGTTGCTCTTTGCTCAGATTTTTGTTCTTTTTCCTGTACTCATGGCTGATGTGATTGTGAACCAGCCCAACCCATTACCTGCTTGGAGAGCTAGATCACCTTTGAACCTTACGCCTCCATTGCATAACTTAACTCAGGGTTTTGATAAGCTGCTGCCTAAGTTTGACCCTGAGGAAAAGACTGCTGTAGATGATCACTTGCAGAGTTTTTATTTAGCAGTAGAAGGGTTAAGGGCTAGGGAGTACGAAGATGTTGTCTGTAGATTATTCCCTCATACCTTGAAAGGGGCAGCTTCTTCATGGTACTTTTCCCTACCCGCAAACTCGATCCCAGACTGGAACACTTTCGAAAGGGTTTTCAGGAGTAAATACACAGCCCAAAAAATGCATGCCTCATTGATGAAAGGTCTTGGTTTGTTAAGAAAAGAGAAGAATTAAAAGGTACATAAGTTCACTCAAAGATTCTCATTATACCTAAAGAATTTTTCTGAAGCTGACAGACCCTCAGACAAGGTCTTAATTGAATATTATACATCTGCCCTAGGACCTGAGTTAGATATGTTCGCTAAAATGAAAGCCAAGCCTACATTGGTAGAGACTTATGAAGAGGCAGGAAGGGTAGAAGCTGAAATGGAAAGTGTAGAAGATTACCCTGACTTACCTGAAGAGAAGACTACCAGGAGAAGAGCTTTACTGCTGTCTAAACCTAAAGAGGATCACTCACATGATTATCAGGGAATGTTGAAAATGATGCAGAATCTATCCAATAGAATAATAGACCTAGAGAAAGGGAGGGAGGCTCAGAAAACTCACAAACCCTATTATCCAAAAAGAGAGGATAACAACCAATGGAAAGTCCCTCCCCCACATCTACCATCAGTAAACATAACAGAAGTAGGGGGTGATAATTTCTGCACTTTTCACCAACAACCTCATTCGGAAAAGGAGTGCCCGCAATGGTTGAATTCGATAACACTGGTTATGAATCAGCTGCTAGATTCTAAAGTAACCAAGAACAGTGGCAAGAAGGAGAAGAAAAACCAGGCTATGGAGAAACAATATAATGACACTATGCTTTCATGGAATGGTATCTCGCTGTTTGACACTGAAGAGAGTGCTCTCAAAACTGAATGCACACCTACAGCGACAAAGGATATAGATTTGACAATTTCGAAGATCAAAAGACTGCAAAAGAATGTCAAGAGAGAAGTAGAGGTGAAGGTTGAGGACAAAACACCTAGAGACAATACCCTCAACCAAGAGGCAGAGCCAATCATTGAGACTGTCAAACCTGTAGAAGAACAGATAGGTGTTAGTGAGGAAAACACTAATGAAATTGGAGAGCATGAAGAGGATTTTCCTACTCAAAACCAACCAGGAGAAGAAGACATAGAACCAGGTTGGGAAGATAAAGCTGATACCCCACCTTTTCTTTTGACCCTGGAAATGCTAAATCACAATGTGCATGATTGCTTGGTAGATTCTGGATCAGCGGTGAATGTTATGCCTATGGAGATTTGCAAAAAGATTAAGGGAAAGCCAGAGTCCACATTTTGTGAAGTAACGCAATTAGACAGCTCAGGTGTCAAAGTAGTGGGAGAAATGAAAAATGTCCTCATTCGCTTGTCTGCAAACAACAAGATTTGTCAATTTATTGACATTACTATGGCTGACATACCTAGTGGGTATGGGCTTATTCTGAACATAGATTGGTCTGCCGGGTTAAAAGGCTATTTTTCTTCAGATTGGTCTCATTTATTGTTGCCTCTCACCGGTACCCCAAATAAGATTAATATTTTGAGAGAGCCTTACATGAAGTATACTGTCACTAAGCTAGGGGAAGGAAATGAATCTGCTGATTCTGTCTTGGGAAACTATCTAACTGAGTGTAAGCTAAGACATCATACCTCAAGTAAGGCCAGTTCTATGACTGACACTCAGCCTGAGCTCCTTCAACTTCTTCAGGCTGTAAGAGATTATTGTAGGATAGTAGACATGTGTTCAGTTTCAAAACTAGCCCAGCTAGACCATGGTTAGATATCTCATGTCTATGATCCAGCCCACCCTTTAGCTCTCTAGATTTAATTTTTTCTCAGGAGTGGGCGAAATTTTTCTTTCTGTTTGCTTTGTACATAAATAAATTGTTTTGTTTTCTTTAAATGCTTTGATGTTTTTTCATTTGATTATTTGATTTGATGCTGTTTTCTTTTATTGCTTTGTTAGCGTTTCTTTTGGTTTTGAATAAAGAGGCAAACTTTTGGTTGCAATGGAAACATCAGGGTTCTTTATTAACTGAAATCTTGAGCAAAAGACTGTGCTTTAAAGTATAGACTGTCTTCTAGTAGCAGTGTTCCTAACTGGCAATGCATTCATTGAAGTCTTACTTAACCCCTGTAAATAAATCAGAAGTAAAAGAGGTCTAGAATACTATCTCGAGGCTCCATCCATTTCACATCTTAAATATCCAAGGGGGTGACAGCAAAAGACCCACGGAAAGGAAGCAGAGTAAACAGTATATCATATATAAATGATCCCATGCCATAATTTCAGAAAAGCTAAAATCTATCAAGAGTCAAAACTCCTTAAAGAAAAACAATACATATCAAAGCAAAGTATCAAAGCATGAAGTACTAAATTGCCACAAGATCCTCTCCGTCCGTGAACTGAAATATGAAGTACACTGTTCACACAAAAGGACAATATGGGATAGAGGATCCTGAATTAAAATTCAGTAAGAAAGGCATGCAGGAGGACTCATATCAAAAGAACTAAAGTTCAAAAGGCACAAAAGTGCAGTTGGCAAGGGAATGAGGAACAAAAGGGTAATACTGTTTACTATCTGTTACAATCCCGTGGTGTCCAAGCTGGAAACTACCTAAGGACAGGAAAATTAAACCTCACTTATTTGTCCTCAAAAGAGTTATTCAGACTTGCAATATTTCTGATGTTACCATTTCCCAAAGAATAGACTACTTCTCAATGGTTTAAATGCTTAAGTTGGCTAGCCCAGGGATACAAACATCTAGAAGATTTCAACTTTTATTCAGATGGTCTTGCACTGGGAAGGAGTTAATTCAGAAATATGGGGTTCACTAGGTAGTCGCCAATTGTTGCAGCTGCAACAAATTTCCCAAAATTCCAAAAAAATTTAGGACCCTCCTTTTGCTTGAATTAGCTTGATTGTCTTCTTGGATTTGGTTTGAGAACCTTTCAGAAGACTTGCTTATGCTTGGATTGATCTACAGCTATTTTTCAATTTTCTAAAATGATTAAGAATTTCAATGATTGATCAAACCTTCATCATTTGCCTTTAATTGCATTTGAAGCATGCTTGAATCGGAAGGTATTTTGTTTTGATATTCCGTCGTTGTAGGTGAATCTTCATTTTGGTCTTCCGCCGTTGCGGAAGGAAATGCGTTTTCATCTTTCGATCCTTCGGTCTTTCACATCGGCTGATTTTTGGGTTTAGATCGGAAAGACTTGTCATTTCTTTCCCCACCGTTGCGGATGGATTTTTAGTTTTAACTTCGACTTTGCTCTCGATTCAGTTGGCGAAATCGGCTAGGTTTTGGTTTTGCATCGGAACCATTGTCACTTCTGCTTTCGCCGTTGCAGATAGATTTTCGGTTTGACTTCAATTAATTTTTCTGATTTCTTTGTTTTCACGTCGGATGCTTTTTGGTTTTGCATCGGAAGTTTTTATGACTTTTTCCTCCGCCGTTGCAGAAGAAAGTTGGCTTTCAGTCTCCGATCCGAAGTGGTCCGCCATCCGATATGTTTGACCCCGCGGAAGGCTTAGAGCTTTGATCATCAGTCGTTGCGGAAGAAAGCATACGTTCAGCCTCTGATTAGTTTTGGCTCCAACGTCCGATCTTTAAAATTTTACCTGATGCGTATGACCAGAGCGGAAGGCTTGGCACTTGGATCATCCACCGTTGCAGAAGAGCGTTCACTGTCGTCCTCCAATTTGAAAACGCTTCGACGTCCATTTTTTTTTCCGCCGCACGTGCCGACCATTTATATATACGGGGTTCGAGGGTTATTTTTTATTGTTATTTTTTTTCAACCATCGAACACTGTCATTGTCGTGCGTGTCGTTCTCACGAGCTACGAAGGATCCCATTGCTCCCACATCCAGGTGGCTTGACTGAGGACGTTTGACCGCTCATCTGCCCGATTGAACACATTGCATTGCAAGGTAGGCTCGGTGGCCTTCTCCCGTTTCTGTTTAGATAGTTGATTGATGGTTTGTTGCGGTTAGGGTGTTAAGTGTGGTTGTTTCCTTCGTCCCGTTAATTTCTATGCCTATTTATATATGGGGATTTTGTGGTATTACTGTTAGTGGGTAGGCGGTGTGGCCCTTAGAGTATTTTTTCCATAGCTCCATTGTTAAACCGCCCTGCACATAGCGGATTAGGGGGTTTGGTGCAGGCGGTCGTTATGCTGTCTGCACCAAACCACCCTTGTAGGATGATGTATGGTAGAGAGCGGTTTTGTTGTGGCCCTTCATTATGGATTTGGGACAGTTTGTTATGTTTTGGGTTCCCTGCATCATTTAAGCCCTAGCCGTTTCCACCTACATGGTTCCGCGCATCGATTTCCTAGATGACTTAAGGGAATGCACCATTGATTTTAGTCTGTTGGCCGTAAGCCGCGTGGGCACGATTTTGTTAAAGCACGATTAAAGTCTCGTATACCTTTCCCTTGTTTACCCCTTGCGCAGCGAAACAATAATGGCGTGCGCAGAGAACCAAAATTGGTGGTCTATTGACGTAGATTTCCTCTCCGTCTTGAATATGACTGACAGAATTGTTCAGTATCATACAACAGTGGTAGATTGCTAATTTTTTTTTTACTATCTATGACTTATTTTGCATCATGCTAGATATAGACAAGGTCATTGAATGCTACACTTTGTAACAAGTCTGATTAGTTAGGCCATTTTAGGCTATACATGCATACATTTGTTTTATTATTTGATTGCTATCATATTAAACATAGGAAAAATGGCACATTGCATAGTGATGTATACAGATTTGCCACTCAGTCAAAGGGGCTTGATATTACAATTTTATGGAAGGAAGAAATCACCATGTCAAAGAGACAAAAGAAGAAGGCCCCGGTGGTCGAAGAAGAGCCAGAAGTAGAAGTGGTCACCAAGACAAAATACGTGTATGAGGACACCAAATGTATTTCTGGTGTTGAACCGGAGTATCAGTGGGGTGAAGTATATAGGCTGATTACCCGAAGAGAAGTTCCTAACATGGGCTAAGAAGAAGAGTCCATATATGCAAGAATTGAAAGATCTTCCCTTATGAAGGTCACCACCATGCCAGAGCTGTTCCCATGCTCTGAGGTAATTGGCTGGATTCTGCCCCGGGCAGATGTAACCACAATGATTCTAGAAAATGTTGAGAGATAGGGCTATGCTGCATTTAGCCCTGGATATGTGGCGTTGGTGTTGGCTTATCACCTACCAGAAGCCTAAGTATTCTTATCTGATGATTGGCTGAATAGCATTAGAATGGACCTGATAGAGACTCTTAAGAGAATGCTGTTGCAGGGAAAACATTATCGATACAGACCCATGGGTGAGTATGATACAGCGAGCTTGAGGGCTCCCTACAGATTTATAGCTCTGATGCTTAATAGGATCTTCGTGAGAGCTCATTGGAGATTCTTCAAGCTAGAGTGGATACCAATCATATTTCATGTGGCAACACAAGGGACAATCTTCAACTGGTCCAGCCTTGTATCAAGCAGTCTTTCTTCTTGCTTGGCCTCAGCCTTGGAAGGAGAGTCCCAGAAAAGGTCTGAATTTTATATGAGTTCAATACTCATAGACTGTATACTATGCAACCAGCCTTTCCCTGGTCTCAGGTACATCTGGGACAGGGAAAGAATGCCGGTCTATGCTACTTATAGAACATTGTGGGCGCACTAGTACCACAGCCATTACAGAGAAGTCTGTGAGCACTTCATTATGCCACTATACACACTCATTTTCCAAAAAGAGTGTGATTGTATGTCGGAGGAGGCCATGCAAGTGATACAAGATTATGCAGACTACTATTTAACCGAACATGGCACGTACTTCAGGATGTTTGGAGGCTCGAGAGCACCTTCCCTACTGCCAAAATATGCAACTGATTACATTGTCCATAAGGAGGAAGTCAGATAAGTGTTATTGGATGGAATAGGCAGCTTCCTGTTCGAGCATAAGAAGATTGCTTATCCTCCCTTTCCCTTCAGACTAGGAAGCTACAGGTTCACTAAGGTGAAACAAGCTGGTGAATTTGTAGAGGAGCCGGAGAAGTTCCACTTTGGCGAGATGCCCTACCACAGAAATGATTCCCATGGTAAAGTTGCGGAGCATTGTAAGGAAAAAAAGGTGCATTTTGAGTATACCCACCATTTTGATAGAGAGGAATCTATCTTTCGAAATGCCCTGAACATGACAGCACTTAAGAGGAGATTCACGAAGAAGATCACCACCAAAGGTGGAAAGGGGGATGAACAGCCTAAGGCTGAGGAAGAAGCCAAAAGGAGAAATGAAGAAGCTCAGAGGTTGGAAAAAGAAGCTCCAGAATGGTTGCATACTGAAGAAGAAGAGAAAAGAAGAGCTGCTCAAGAAGCAGCTGAAAAATCCCAGGAAGCAGCTAAAGAGGCAGAAGAAGCAGCTAGAAAAGCAGCTAAAGAAGCGAAGAGAAAGCTCGATGAGGAGCTGCAAAAGCAGGAGGTAGAGAGGTCGAAGCTAACACAGAATGAGACAGAACAATCAGCTTCTGACATAGCTGGAAGGAAGACCCAATATGTTGAGAACCCCAATGTTCAGGACCCACAAGTACCTACTGCCAGCACTCCCATGGTCCCCACTCTCAAGATGGTTCCTTTTGTTCAGAAGAAAGGGGAAGAAATCCTTGATTTCAACATTGTATATTATGATAGGGAAACAAAAAGAATAATGAAGAGAACATAAAGGAAAGTAGAAGCAGGAAGTATGCCTGGTAAAATGATAACGGATACGGCTGTTATGTTAGGAACACACCAAGATCCAAGGCTCACCCTGAGAGTCGGTCTGCACTCCTCCACACCTCAGAAGATAAAATGGACAAGGTAATAACTGACTTGGAGCAGTCCAAGAAATCCCCCGCTCAGTTGAAAGATACATTGAGGAAAGAGAGGGAGGAAAGCAACAGGCTCAAGAGGAAATATGAAGATATGCAAAGGGAAATGAAGTCCTCAAGAGCTGAAGTACAGACCCTCCAAGGAGAAATACAAGTGCTGGAAATGACACATGAGTCTCTGGAAAGAGTACAGAAAGAATACCAAGAGTTAAGAACTGAAAAGGAATAGCTACTAGCAAAGGTGGAGGAGCTAGAAGAGCAGCAAAAGATCCTCTTAGAGGAAAATGATTTGCACACCCAAGAACTCAAGAAGGAACTCCAGGAACAGATTTCCTCGCTAACAACTGCTTTGGAGGAAGCAAGAGAACAACAGGTTAACCTCCAGCCATTCAAAGAGCATGTCTTGGCCCAAAAGGCCAAGATGCTGCAGCTACAGATTGCTGTTGAAGAAGAAATATGTAGAGTGCTGCAGATCGATGAACGATTGGAAGAGATCTTGGAAACGGCATATTACTTTGTGGATAGATCTCAGGACGTCCTTGAGGTCCTAACTGCAAGAATGGTGAGGTTGGAAAGCAACGAAGAAGCTCCAGTAGAGCTTCCATCAAAAGATAAACAGGCCCTTAAGCGGGATTATGACCTGGTAGAGTTCGCCATCAACGCCGCTGAAGATTTCAAGAAGGCAGTTAAAAAGAGAAAGGGATTATGCACCGAGTTTTTCAGAAGACTTCTCATTACCTACAACTAGTTCTAAATAGAGGCTGAGCAGAGGCTCGAGGCTTTCCCGGACCATGACTCATTTTTGGAGTTTTTGCAGAAGAAATATCAAGATGAAGAAGCAAGAATGTAGCATGTTAAGGCCATTGATGACTAGATTCTGAGAAGTGAAGTAGGCCATTTAGCAGTTAGCATGCAAATCTTGGAAGACCAGCTTCAGTTAAGCGCAACCAGAGTGGAAGCCATAAAGAACCAGTCCAAAAAAATTTGAAATCAACATTCAATTTTTGGAACCCTGCGCATTTGAAGGCATTGCCTCTGATGCTGCGTCATGCAAGAAGTTTCTAGATGCTCAAGTGGGACCCTCCTCATAAAGGATCGATCATTATTGTAATTTGTAATTATTTTTTTTAAAACATTTAAGAAAACAAAACATTGGGAAACGAGGGGTTGGGAAGCCTAAAGGTCACTTTGGGCAGCCCAACAGTCTCACCCTTTTGTATAAAGATAGAAAGCTTAGAAGGGAAGAAGGACTTTTTCCCAGTTATATTGGTGAAGACATATTGTAAGCAGAACTATTTCCTTTTGCAATAGATAATTACAGTTTGCTTGTTGTAGAAAGCTTGGTGGAATATTCAAATGTTGTGCTATGGATTTGTTGAAGAGGAACTATTTCATTTTCAACTTTGTATCCATTAACTGTGAGACCGTTCTAACTCTTTGAACCTACGTTCCTGTATGAATGTTCTCCGGTTTATTTTATGAAGATTTCTACCATGAGTAATGAATGTCGTTCATAAACAATTGGCTATCTAGTTGTGGAAATATCTTTAATTGTTCATGCATTGTGAGAAGAGATATCAGCTAACTGTGTTTTCTCTCTATGTTGCATCCACACTTTACATTACTCATAATTAAATTTCAGTTTGCTCCCCGGGGATAGATAGATAGATAGATAGTTAGGTAGATGGTTAGTTCATTTCATTGCTACATATGTGATTTAGATACAGGTGATTCTAAGACGAGAGGTAAGAACCTGTGCATCACATTGTGATTGCTCCCGGCATCCGAATCATCCTGCATTGTTAATTAGGCATATGCATCTCATACATTAAGTCAAAAATTACAAAAACTCGGTGGACCGGGCCGCAACCAGTGAAACCTTTGTTTTGTTACTTGACCTACGGTAGCCAGACCGTAAACCAGATGGATTCCCTATACCAAACAGTCAACGAGCTAGTTGGGGACGTTGATTGGGGAGAATCCCTTACTGTTGTCGCCTGAGATTTTCTAGGCCTCAACACAACCTTTGAGGAAGATGCATCCAAAACTGGAGCATTTAATTCAGAGTGAAGTGAAAAAATTATTGGATGCCAAAATTATATTCAAAGTTAGACACTCAGAATGGGTTTCAAATTTGGTACCAGTAAGGAAGAAATCTAGAGAAATCAGGCTATGTGTGAATTTCAAAAACCTAAATCGTGCTTTAGACAAAGACAATTATCCAGTCCCACCCATGGAACAGATATCGCAGATGGTTTTGGGTTATAAGTTATTTTCATTATTAGATGGATTCTCTGGTTACAATCAAGTGTTAGTAGCTGAAGAAGACATACTTAAAACCACCTTCAGAACAAAATGGGGAACTTTTGCTTACAGAAGGATGCCCTTTGGACTCATTAACGCTGGAGCTACTTTCTAGAGGGCTATGGATATAGATTTCTGTGGTCTAATTGGCTGTAGTGTTGTAGTATATCTCGACAAAGTCACGATATTTTCAAAGAAGAGAGAAGAACATGCATTCCATCTAAAACAAATTTTCAAGCGTTGTCGAAAATATGGCATCTCACTGAATCCAAGGAAATGTGTGTTTGCGGTTATAGAAGGAAATCTACTGGGTCATGTGGTTTCTAAAAAGGGGATCTCCATAGACCTAGAAAGGATCAAAGCTATGGAACAGATCCCTTTACCCCATAACAAAAAATGTATGTAATCATTCATGGGGAGAATAAATTTCGTGCAAAGTTTTGTGCCAGATTTCACTCAAATTGTTAAACCTTTGCAACAAATGGTGAAACAAAGTGTACAATTCAAGTGGATTGATTTAGAGAAGAATGCATTCAGTAAAATAAAGACATCTATTGCTCATGCACCCTCTCTCAAAAGTCCAAATTTTGAGAAAGATTTTATTTGTACACTTTCGCATCTGACGATTCATAAGCAGCGGTGCTTACTCAGAAGGAAGGCGGGGGAGATGAGTTGCCCATATCATTTATGAGCACTGGTCTATAGGGGGCTGAATTGAATTACCCAGCTGTGGATAAACAAGCTTATGCAGTCTTCAAAGAGGTAAAACAATTTAGGCCGTACATACTTAAGAATCGGAAGAAGGTAATAGTTCCACACCCAGTTGTAAGGTCTCTTTTCGTACAAAAAAAATTAGGAGAAAGAAGAGGCAACTGGGTAACAGCTTTACAAGAATATGACCTTGAATTCAAACCAGCATCCTGTTGAGGCCCCAAAAATCACAGGCAGCAACAGTAAGGGATTCTCCCTAATCAACGTTCCCAACTAGCCCGTTGACTGTTTGGTATAGGGAATCCATCCGGTTTGCGGTTCGGCTACCGTAGGTCAAGTACAAAACAAAGGCTTCACCGGTTACGGCCCGGTCCACCGAGTTTTGTGTATTTTTTGACTTAAGTTATGAAATGCAAGTGCCTAATTAACATGAAGGGTGATAAAAATGCAAGGAGCAGTCACAATGTGATGCGCAGGTTCTTACCTTACGTCTTAAGGCTCACAAGCATCCAAATCACATACAACAAGAAAATAAACTAACTACCTAAACTATCCTTAGGGAGCAGAATTATCATTTATTGGTGAGTAATACATTTTGTACGTGCATTATGAAAAGTTACAGGTAGCTGATACTTCTTTCAAACACATGAACAATTACAGATATTTAAACAACCAGATAGCCAATCATTTTATGAACAACACTTATTACTCACAGTGGAAAACATCACAAAATATACTGAAGAACATTCAACAAGAACATAGGTTCAGGAAATCAAACACTCTCACAGTTAATGAAACACAACTGAAAACAAAATAGTTCCCTTTCAACATTGTTCATTTAATCACGTTGATACATTCCACATTTTTTTTCTTTCTCCAGCAGGAAAAATTGCAGTTTCTGATTGTAAAACAAAGTAGTTCCTCTTACAAGCCAAAAATGGTTTACCAATTTTTGAGGGAAAAATCCCCTTCTAAGTTCTACTTTCCAATATTTAAACTACAACTGCAGACCGCTTGGGATGCCCCCACAAACGCCTGACCTTTCAGTTTCTCAAACGCTTCACTTTCCTCTATCTTGTCTGGATGCAATCATGAACCGCTTGGTAACTGATCAGTTTTTTTGGGTCTGCCTCTTTATAGCTCCTGATTTCGCTTTTTTACTCCCCTGGTCCTCCTGGCGATCCCTCTGGTTTCAGTTATACTTCTACCAAATGGTCTGTCTTCCTATGCACCGTGGTAGTTTGACCGATCTCCCAAAACCACCTGTAATCAATATACAAGCATCATTCAACAGTAGCAAATTCTACCAATTGAAACAACTATTCCACAAGGAAATCACCAGGTGCACCACCGTCATTCTTTAAGCGCCGACCATACTACCTTATCCTCCTACAGGCTTGTGACAACAAAACCAACGGTGGAAATTAGGAAGAAACCAGCATCGAAAGCCAAACAGCTTTCCCGTCTGCAACAGCGGAAAAGTAAAGGCTCCAGGCATGCGACGGGAGGGAAAGAAACTTTAAAAACGGAAGTTGGATGGTTTAGACATCGGAAGCGAAAATACTTTCCCGGCCGCAATGGCGGAAAGGTAAAGACTGCGGGCAAGTGACGGTGGGAGGAAACTCAATCGGAGATCGGATGGCTTCACCCTTCGACAGCTAAAAATACTTTGAGAGCCGCAACGACGGAAGGGACAAGAGCTAGAGACATTCGAAATGCGGGCGGGAAAAGCTTGATCGGACGTCGAAAGACATTACATCGGAAGTCAAAAGACTTTCCTAGCTGCAACGGAGGAAAGGAAAATAGAAAACAACACATGTTGGCAGTTGGAACGATTCAGACTTCGGGTTCTAAACTGCTTCGGGAGCTGCAACGGGGGAAGGGAAAAGGACAAAAGCAGCTGATTTATCATAGTGTGATGCCCAATTTAACAGAAAACTTAGGTGTTCGAAAGATTTTAAAAGAAAATCAGTAGAGGTTAAAAACCAATTCCACTTCTGAAACTGTGGACTCGAAGAATAAAAGATCTGACATCATCAATTAGTGAACCAAACACCCATCTGCGATCAATCAAAAAATCCAAATACATGCAATCCTTGAAAACAGCTGAAAATCAGTCTGCAAAATCATTCAAAATTAAAACCGGCCAAAACTTCAAAGGATCCAACGATTAAAACAATGCAAAATCATGAGGAGGGGCCCGAAATTTAAGAAATTTGGGGAAAAACAGTTGCAGCTGCAACAATTGGCAATTACCTGGTGAACCTAGATCTCTGGGCGATTAATCTTTGAGTAATAGACTGTTTATCAACAAGTGCATCTCATTGAATTCTTCCAGCTACCTGGATTTCTCGAATGCCAGAAGTGTGTACCTTCAACCATTGATAATAGTCCAATTTGGGAGAGTAGAAACCAATATTTTCAAGTCCAGATCACTCTGCTAAGGCCAGAAGATGAGTTTCATTATTACCTTGTCTTCAGGTAGCTGATAGCTTGGACACCACAGGATTGTAGCACATGGTAAACAGAAATATTTGTTTGTTCCTCATTCCCATGCCATTTTAGCACTTTTTGTGCTTTTGGACTTTTGTCCTTTTATTCATATGAGTCCTCCTACATACCTTTCTTACTTAATTGTAATTCAGGATCCTCTATCCCATAGTGTCCTTTTGTGTGAGAGATGTATTTAATTTTCAGCCCACGGACGGAGAGGATCTTTTGGCAATTTCGTACAGATGATTCAGCATCTGTTTTGGCGTATGATGTTTTTATAGGAGTTTTATTCTTATTTGCCTTTCGGAAGTCGTTTCTTGGGCATGGGATCATTTATATTTAATATACTGTTCACCTTTCTCCTTTCCATGGGTCCTCCGCTTTCGCTCCTTAGAGATTTTAAGTGTGACGTGGATGGAGCCTCAACATAGTATTCCAGACTTTCTAAATCCGGTTTATTTCACAGGGGTTAAGCAGGACTTCAATGCACACAGAACTATTCGAGAAAACAACTAAATTGGAAGAAATTATTTTATACAAACACACAGTCTGAGACCCAAAAATGTTTATCATTCCCAAACATTTTAATGTTCTCCATGCAACCGCGGGTTCATTCCCTTTATTAGAATCAAGAAAAAAAGCTAAAACAAACCGTAAATCATGATTCAAAGGACATCCAAATAGATTATTTATATACAAGACAAAAGAACTCAAAGAAGATCAGGAAAAATAAGGCTT
Source organism: Pseudotsuga menziesii (assembly GCA_001517045.1). Lineage (NCBI taxonomy): Eukaryota > Viridiplantae > Streptophyta > Pinopsida > Pinales > Pinaceae > Pseudotsuga > Pseudotsuga menziesii. The sequence continues at coordinate 533,127 of LPNX011107788.1, forward strand.
GAGAACCAAACCATTTACTGGTAAGTTCTCTTCCCACCCCTGAATATCCTACAACTTGTAAGTAGAAGGACCAAGCTTTGCTGCAATTTGAAAAGGGCCTACCCACAATTGCTGGAATTTAGTGTGCTTTCCTTTCTCATGATGGGGGTGATCCCATTTGAGGACTAAGTCTCCTACCTCAAAGTATTTTGTTCCAGCTTTATGTTTGTCGATCCATCTCTTCACTAGCTCTTGCTTTTGCTTAAATCGTTCTCGGGATTTAGATCTAGCCTCTTCTCCTTTCAGTAGATTATATATTCTTATTTGCAAAACTTCATCCTCCGACCCACTAGACTCTTGGGCTAAAATAGAATATGGCAGCATGATGTTGGGAGGAAGAATGGCTTCTTTACCATACACCAGGGTATAAGGTGACACTCCTATCACAAACTTAGGGGTGACTCTATCAACCCACAGGGCGTTTGGTAGCGGAGAGTGCCAGCTCCTCTGGTTTTCTATCACAGACTTCTTCAGGATTCTAATCGGATTTTTATTAGAGGATTCAGCCAGGCCATTTCCTTGTGGATAGTAGTTAGCAGAATAATGCATCTTTATCCATTTATCATGAGAAAATGTAGTCAATTTAATTGATGAAAAGTACTTAGCATTATCAAAAACTAATGAAACTGGAACTCCAAACCTGGTCATGATGTGGTCTTGTAGGAAGCTGATGACTTCATCTTCATTTATCTTGCGCAGCAGGATAGCTTTGACCCAGCGGGTGAAATAATCAGTGGTGGTCAGAATGTACTTGTGCTGTAGAGAGGAATTCGGCTTTATTTCTCCAATTATATCCAACCCCCATTTCTCGAATGGTTCCGTGATCATCACAGGCTTTAGGGGTGTTGTTGCTTTAGGTTGTCTCCCACCACACCTTTGGCAAATATCACATTTCTTGACATGTGCGTGTGCGTCTTTGAAAAGCGTAGGCCAATAGTAACCTGCCCTGAGGATCTTGTGAGCTGTAGTGTCTCCTGAATAATGTCCCCCAGCAGGACCCTCATGCAACTATGTCATTACTTTCTTCGCATCTTCCTTTTCTAGGCATCTGAGAAGAACCCCGTCATAATTTTTTCTAAATAATATTCCTCCCACAATTTGATAAGATGCTGATTTAAGACGTAGCGCTCTTCTTTGCTTGGAATTCCAATGTTCAGGTAACAGCCCTTCCTGCGGGTAATGTACGAGGTCTCCATACCAAGACTCGGGAGCTGTAAACAAAGGACATACATCCATTACATGTAATTTGGCCTCATCCTCCCAGGCTTGTTCTTCATTGTTCCCACTTTTAGTCATCAATTTGCACAACCTTTGACCTTTAACTATAGAGGCTAGCTTGAATTCAAGGTCGTACTCTTGAAGAGCTGTTACCCAGTTGCCCCTTCTTTCTCCTAACTCTTTCTGTATGAGAAGGGATCTTACAGTTGGGTAGGGGACTATTAACTTGGTTCGATTCTTTAATATATAAGGCTTGAATTGCTTTATTGCCTTAAACACTGCATAAGCTTGCTTATCAACGGCTGGGTAGTTCAATTCATCCCCTTGTAGACCAGTACTCATAAAGGAGATTGGGAATTCATGCCCCCCTTCTTCCTTTTGGGTGAGCACGGCTGCCAGTGAATCATCGGATGAAAATGTATACAGAATAAAGTCTTTATCGAAATCTGGGCTTTTCAGGGAAGGTGCATGTGCGACAGCATTCTTGATTTTGCTGAAAGCATTCTTTTCAATCTTGGTCCATTTGAATTTTGCATTTTGCTTCACCATCTGCTGCAGCGGCTTGACGGTCTGAGTGAAGTCAGGCACAAATCTTCATACGAAATTTATGGTTCCCATGAATGATTGCATCCAATTTTTATTATGGGGCAAGGGGATTTGTTCAATAGCCTTAATTCTTTCTGGATCAATGGAGATCCCTTTCTTTGACACTATGTGACCCAGCAACTTTCCTTCTGTGACAGCGAACACACATTTCTTAGGATTGAGTGAGATGCCATACTTTCGACAGCGTTAAAAAATATGCCTTAGGTGAAATGTGTGTTCTCCTCTTTTTTTCGAGAATATCGTAATATCGTCAAGGTACACTACAACGCTCCGGCCGATCAATCCACAGAAAGCTATGTGCATAGCTCTCTAAAATGTTGCTCCCGCATTTATAAGCCCAAAAGGAATCCTTCTGTAGGCAAAGGTTCCCCATTTGTTCCTAAACGTTGTCTTCAACCTATCCTCCTCGGCTACTAATACTTGATTGTAGCCAGAGAAACCATCCAATAATGAAAATAGTTTAGAACCTGAAACCATTTGGAGAAATTGCTCCATGGGTGGCACCGGGTAATTATCTTTATTAGAAGCTCGGTTCAGATTTCTGAAATCAACGCATAATATGATCTCTCCAGATTTTTTTCTAACTGGCACCAGATTTGATACCCACTCAGAGTGTCTGACTTTAAAAATGATTCTAGCATCCAATAATTTCTTCACTTCACTCTGAATCAGTGGTTCCAGCTTCAGATGCATTTTTCTCAAAGGCTGCTGATACGGCTTGACTCCAGCTTTGATGGGAATAATGTGCTTGATGATGCTGGTGTCGTGTGTTTTCAAATCTTCGTACGTCCATGAAAAAACATCTTTATATTGTTTAAATAGACTGATGAATTTGTCTCTTTCTGCTGGCGAACAACACTTGCCGAGATTCACAAATTTGGGATTCATCTCAATCCCTAAATTTATTAGCTCGAACTGTAAAGATGAGCTGTGGGTCTTCACGTTGGCTGGTCTTCTGAACTTTTCATTTAAATCGAACATTTTTTCTAACGTTCTGACACCTTTAGGAATGAAATTGTAATATTTCATCTCGTCCTGATGCTCTTCATCATCTATGATCGCTCCTTTAAACACCTCGTCATTTGTCAAACATTCTATGATTTGCTGATCATCGTCGAACACTCGCAAATTGGTGATCATATCCAGTACTGAAGGCCTGAAAACTAATTCGACAGAACACCGATTATTAGTGGGTATGAGTCTAGCAGCGGATGTGGCCAACAGATTAGCAGCTGCATTTTTAATTCTTGGAATTGAAATAATGTTGAATGCATTAAAATATTTAAGTAAATCCCATACCTCATTCTGGTAAGCCTTTAAGTGAGGGGAAACACAATGTATCTGATTCCGGATTTGTTTCACAATAATTTCAGAATATCCAAAAACTTTTAAATTACTTAACTTTAATTCAATTTCCTTCTTTAGTCCCTGCATCAGTGCTTCGTACTCAGCAGTATTATTAGTACACTCAAACTCTAATATACACGAAAGGAAATGTTTATTCTTCTGTGGGTCGATCAGGACACAGCCAGCCCCTGACCCTTCTAATGTCTTAGAGCCATCAAAAAACAAAATCCAAAAATCACTAACTACTGAAGGTGAATCTAATCCTACTGCTAAGCTTACTATATTATAGTCAATCTCATCAGCCTGTGAGAATCGAAGGATATTAGGCTAAGTTTCTGATGTGTTGCTGGCTTCTTCTGCTTGATAATTCCCTGGTTCCAACTCGATAAAATAGTTTCCCAGTACAAAATCCACTGGTACATTCTTCTCCTCTAGCTGAGTAACATTGTACTTCATGTGAGGCTCTCTTAGAATCTTAATCTGGTTTGGACTCCCTTTGTATGGCAACCAAAGATGGGACCAATCTAAGGCAAAATATCCATTTAATTTGGCCGACCAATCTCTGCTCAGGACAAGACCGTAAGCGTCTGGTATATCAACCACCACGATGTTAATAACTTGGCAAACTTTGTCATTAGATGCCAGAAGGACTAGGACATCTTCCATCTCACCAATCACCTTTACATCCGTTCTATCCAATTGAACCACCCTCCACGTGGATGACTTGGGATGCCCATTTATCTTTTTACAGACTGATATGGGCATAACATTTAGTGACGCCCCTGAGTCTACCAAGCAATTATTTACATTATGATTGAAAATTTAAAATGTGAGGAGGAAAGGTGGATGTTTGCTTTTAGACTTACCTCCAACGCTGGTTTCTCCAATTTCTTCTTCTTCCTGAGGTTGATTATCCATGGGCAGTGTCTCATCTGATGCTTCAAGTGCTTTCAACAGTCTTTCTTTTTGCTGCGGCACTTTACACATTTCGAATAATGGAACATTTGCTTTTATATTCTTTAAATCATCCACGATGTCATACCTCATCTGCTGTTCGATGGGATGAGGTTTATTAGCATTCTCCTTATCTTCATTTGGATTGGCCGTTGTATCATTCGGTCTAGGATTTTGACTCGTAATAGTGAATTCTGGGATTTTATCAGCCAAGGATTTATTTTGAAATTTCTTCTTAACATTCCTCTGCAACCTCTTAATCTTTGGGAGTATAATACTGTCTTCCTTGACCGTCCCTTGGCTCCTTGTGGCTACGTTGGTTTCCATAACATCCTTGTACCCCTGAGTCTTTTCCTCTTCAGCATCAAATAACGAGACAGAATTCCATAAAGCCATGGTTTCTTCTTCCCGTTCTTTCGCAGAAGTAGAAGAAGAATTCTCTTTTCTTTATTCATCTTCTTCTTCTGTTAATCTAGAATCCAACATCTGATTCATGACCAACGTCATTGAATTTATCCATTGTGGACAATTGTTTTCAAAGTGGGGTTGTTGGTGGAAAGTGCAAAAATTCTCCATCCCTATCTCTGTTAAATTCATGGATGCTGTATTGTGCAGAGGAGGTTGAGATTGATTGTTGTCCTCTCTTTTCTTATAATATGGCTTATAAAACTTTGGTGCTTCCTTCTCTTTCTCCAAGTCTATGATTTTGTTGGACAACTTTTGCATCATTTTGGCCATATTTTCCAAATCTGGCGATTTTTCTTCCTTAGGTTTAGTAAAAAATAAGGCTTTCCTGCCTGCACCTTTTTCTCCTGACTGCTCTGGATAGTCTTCAATACTTTCTCTTTCAGCTTCCACTACTTCAGCCTCTTCATAGGCTTCCGTCAAAGTAGGCTTGGCCCTACCTTTGGAAAACATGGCCAGATCAGGGCCCAAAGCTGAAGTATAATATTCAATCAGAACTTTGTCTGAAGGTCTATCCATTTCAGAGAAATTCTTGAGATAGGCTGCAAGCCTTTGTGTGAAGCTGTGCAACATTTCCTTTCTTTCTTTCTTCAACGCGCACAACCCTTTCATGAGAGCCGCATGAGTTTTCTGAGTTGCATACTTACTTTTGAAAATTCTCTCGAAGGTATCCCAATCAGGGATAGAGTTAGCAGGCAACCCAAAGTACCATGACGCTGCAGCTCCTTTAAGGGTATGTGGAAACAATCTGTAGACTACATATTCATGCTCCCCGGACCTCAATCCTTCTACCGCCAAGTAAAAACTCTGCAGATGATCATCTACTAGTATCTTCTCATTTGGGTCGAACTTGGGCAACATCTTGTCAAAGGCTTGGGGTAGGTCATGTAATGGAGGTGTCAGGTTTAACGGTGATTTGGATCTCCATGCAGGTGGTGGATTTGGTGAGTTAGGTGGTTGGTTTGCGTTTACGCCAGCCATGAATCTGGGTGGAGAGTGAGGAGGTGAACCAACGGGAGTGTGAGCAGGGGAACTGTGAGGGGTTCCTAGGCCTTCTTGATTCAAAGGTAGCACAACTTCCTGTAAGGCTGTCTCTACAAGTTCTTCCCAGTCTCCAAGCAACACTGAGCCTTCCGCTTCAGGACGATCTTTCCTTTTATACTCTCTTCTGGGCAGTTCAGGGATGATTGGAAATCCTCCAATCTTCTTTACATATGCCCTGGTGTGTCTTCTCAGATCATTAACAATTTTGTTGCCAACATAATATAGATGTTCTCTTTCTTCCGCAATTGGATTATGAAACCCACTGCTTTCAGAATTGTTACCGGTGGAATATTCTCGGGAAAACGGGTTTCCTCGGCCAGCCATACACTAGCGGCCCTCCTTCTAGCGCCAAAACTGCTGAGGCCCCAAAAATAGCAGGCAACAACAGTAAGGGATTCTACCTAATCAATGTTCCCAACTAGCCCGTTGACTGTTTGGTATAGGGAATCCGTCCGGTTTGCGGTCCGGCTACCGTAGGTCAAGTACAAAACAAAGGCTTCACCTGTTGCGGCCCGGTCCACCGAGTTTTGTGTATTTTTTGACTTAATTTATGAAATGCAAGTTCCTAATTAACATGCAGGGTGATAAAAATGCAAGGAGCAGTCACAATGTGATGCGCAGGTTCTTACCTTACGTCTTAAGGCTCACAAGAATCCAAATCACATACAACAAGAAAATAAACTAACTACCTAAACTATCCTTAGGGAGAAGAATTATCATTTATTGGTGAGTAATACATTTTGTACATGCATTATGAAAAGTTACAGGTAGCTGATACTTCTTTCAAACACATGAACAATTACAGATATTTAAACAACCAGATAGCCAATCATTTTATGAACAACACTTATTACTCACAGTGGAAAACATCACAAAATATACTAAAGAACATTCAACAAGAACATAGGTTCAGGAAATCAAACACTCTCACAGTTAATGAAACATAGCTAAAAATGAAATAGGGTGATTCCATGAAGATGGGTAACACTTTTTGGCCAAATTTGGCGATGAAAACCTGATTTTTTACTCATGTGATAGATAGAAGCCCTGAAAACGCATATATGCCATGTGAATTTTGATTTGCAGTAAGAAAACAAATTGTAGAATATTATGTTGGCTTCATAGTGATATTTTTTTAAAAATATTCCGATGTCATTTAATGTGTGAATTTTTGCATTTAACGAACTGTGTGACCTTAAAAATTTGAAGAAGCTAATAAGTGGCTCGTGTCCACGTAGAGTAATTCAATCTTGCATTAATAATTTTAAAAAAATAAATATATGAGCATGATCTACATAAAATGCAGTGTGATGTGCATATTTTTTTGTTAATTTTTTTCGCATTATACAATTATTTATTATTTTTCGAAAGTGCCCACATTCGATTTCAGCATCGTTTTAAACACATATTTGTCCACGTAAAGGAATTTTTTCTATTTTTTCAAAAATTGAAAAACCAAAGATACCCTTTTGAAGAGGACACGTTGATATGTGATGTGTGCATTTTAAATAATTTTTTGGCTGTGTATTTTTAACTCTGCGGATTTTTCTTTGAGCTGCTTCGAAGATGCAGTGTGGTTTTCTAAGTATAAGTTTTAGAAGTAATTAAAAAATAAATATCATATGAATGCCAAAATGTGTGTATGATACATTAATGGATAGAAGATTCGTTTGTGAATCTATCGGTATCAACTCCGCTCAGTTATGTGCTAGGAATGGAAGGGTTTACACCTCTGCAAGGCACAGTAAATTTTCCATTTGTTTGAATGAGGGCTAAGTCTGTTTTTTTAAGCCCTCGACCGAGGTATTTAAATACCTCGACCGAGGGTTTGTAAAGCCCGCAATACCTCGGTCGAGGTATTTAAATACCTCGGTCGAGGGATTAACAAGCCCTCGGTCGAGATATTAAGACCTCGGTCGAGGGCTTAACAAGCCCTCAACCGAGGTGGGTTTTTCTGTTTTTGCCGAAATGCGCTTGCCAAAAAGTGTTACCCAGGTCCGTGGATTCACCCAATAGTTCCCTTTCAACATTGTTCATTTAATCACGTTGATACATTCCACATTTTTTTCTTTCTCCAGCAAGAAAAATTGCAATTTTCGATTGTAAAACGAAGTAGTTCCTCTTACAAGCCAAAAATGGTTTACCAATTTTCGAGGGAAAAAGCCCCTTCTAAGTTCTAATTTCCAATATTTAAACTACAACTGCAGACCGCTTAGGCTGCCCCCACAAACGCCTGACCTTTCAGTTTCTCAAACACTTCACGTTCCTCTATCTTGTCTATATGCAATCATGAACCGCTTGGTAACTGATCAGTTTTTTTTGGGTCCGCCTCTTTATAGCTCCTGATTTCACTTTTTTACTCCCCTGGTCCTCCTGGTGATCCCTCTGGTTTCAGTTATACTTCTGCCAAATGGTCTGTCTTCCTATGCACAACGGTAGTTTGACCGATCTCCCAAAACCGCCTGCAATCAATCGATAAGCATCATTCAACAGCAGCAAATTCTACCAATTGAAGCGACTATTCCACAAGGAAATCACCAGGTGCACCACCGTCATTCTTTAAGCACTGACCATACTACCTTATCGTCCTACAGGCTTGTAACAACAAAACCAACGGCGGAAATTGGGAAGAAACCAGCATCGAAAGCCAAACATCTTTCCCGGCCGCAACGGCAGAAAAGTAAAGGATCCAGGCATGCAACGGGAGGGCGGGAAAATTTAAAAAAAGAAGTCGGATGGTTTAGACATTGGAAGCGGAAAGACTTTCCCAGCCGCAATGGCGGAAAGGTAAACACTACGGGAAAGTGACGGTGGGAGGAAACTCAATCGGAGATCGGATGGCTTCACCCTTCGGCAGCTAAAAAGACTTTGAGAGCTGCAACGATGGAAGAGACAAGAGCTAGAGACATCCGAAACACGGGCGGGAAAAGCTTTATCGGACGTCGGAAGACATTACATCGGAATTCAAAAGACTTTCCTAGCCGCAACAGCGGAAAGGAAAACAAAAAACAACACGCGTCGGCAGTCGGAACGATTCAGACTTCGGGTTCTAAACTGCTTCGGGAGCTGCAACGGCGGAAGGGAAAAGGACAAAAGCAGTCGATTTATCATAGTGTGACGCCCAATTTAACAAAAAACTTAGGTGTTTGAAAGATTTAAAAATAAAATCAACAGAGGTTAAAAACCAATTCCACTTCCGAAACCGTGGACTCGAAGAATAAAAGATCTGACATCATCAGTTAGTGAACCAAACACCCATCTGCGATTAATCACAAAATACAAATACATGCAATCCTTGAAAATAGTTGAAAATCCGTCTGCAAAATCATTCAAAATTAAAATCGGCCAAAACTTCAAAGGATCCAACGATTAAAACAATGCAAAATCATGAGGAGGGGCCCGAAATTTAAGAAATTTGGGGAAAAACAGTTGCAGCTGCAACACATCCATAGTTAAAGGGCAAGGACTGTGCAAACTAATGGCTTAAGGTAACAATAATGAAGAAAACAATTGGGAAAATAAAGCTGACTTACATATGATGGATGTATGTCCTCTTTTCACAGCTCCAGATTCCTGTTACCGAGACCTTGTTCATTACCTTTAGGAAGGATTGTTGCGAGAACATTGGAATTCCAAGTAGCGAAGAGCGTTGTGCCTTAAATCATCTACATATCATGTCATTGATGGAATTTTATTCAGGAAGACTTATGATGGAGTCCTTCTCAGATGTTTAGAGAAAGAAGATGCAAAGAAGGTCATAACAGAGTTACATGATGGGCCTGCTGGAGGTCATTTTTTTGGATATACGACAGCCCACAAGATTCTCAGAGCCGGATATTATTGGCCCACACCGTTCAAGGACGCACATGCCCATGTCAGAAAGTGTGATATTTGCCAGAGGTGTGGGGGAAGACAAGACAAAGCAGTAGGACCATTGAAGCCGGTGATGATAACATAACCATTTGAGAAATGGGGAATTGATATCATTGGAGAGATAAAACCAAATTATTCCTTGCAACACAAATACATTTTGATGGCAACTGACTACTTCACTAGATGGGTCGAGGCAATTCCATTACGTAAAGTGAACGAAGATGCAGTCATGGATTTCTTTCAAGATCATATTATGACCAGGTTTGGGGTTCCAATTTCCCTGGTTTTCAATAATTCTACTTATTTTTCTTCTATTAGATTAACTGCATTTTCTCATGAAAGAGGAATTAAGTTGCATTATTCTGTGAACTATTACCCATAAGGAAATGGTTTGGCAAAATCTACAAACAAGAATCTGATTAGGATCTTAAAAATACTGTGATAGAAAACCAGAGAAGTTGGCATTTAGCATTACCAAATGCTCTTTGGGCTGATAGGGTCAAACCCAAGAATTCCTTAGGTGTGTCACCGTATGCCCTTGTTTATGGAAAAGAGGCTATACTTCCTCCTAACATTATGCTACCATCTTCCATAATAGCTTAAGAGTCTAGAGGCACAGATAACGAAATCCTGCAAATTAGAATCTATAATCTTTTGAAGGCAGAAGAGTCTAGTTCGAGGGCCAAAGAATGCTTTAGGCATCAATAGGAAGTAGTGAAGCAGTGATTTGATAAACATAAAGCTGGAAAAAAGGAGTTTGAGGTGGGAGACCTGGTTCTTAAGTGGGATCACCCGCATGATGAAAAGGGGAAGCACACAAAGTTTCAACAGTTATGGGTAGGCGACCCTTTTCATATTTCTGCAAAACTTGGCCCCTCAACCTACAGGTTGCAAGATTTATAGGGGTGGGAAGAGAACTCACCAGTTAATGGTTTAGTTCTCAAACCTTATTTTTCCTGATTTTTGTTTTTGTTTTGTACATAAATAAATTGATTTGGTTGTTTATTTTGATCTAATTTATCTCTGTTTGTTCTAGTTTATATTTTGATGGATTTCAATAAAAGAAGCAAACTTTTGGTTGCATGGAGAGCATCAGAATTTTGGATTAACTAAAATCCTTGATTATAAGACTATGTACTATTGTTTTATCTAAAAGAATTTCTTCTAGTTAGTAGTTTTCCTAAACGGCTATGAACACAATGAATTCCTACTTAATCCTTATAAAATAAATCAGGATCAAAAGGTTTGGAGTACTATTTCGAGGCTCCATCCATATCACATTTAAGAAATGTCCTAGGGAGTGACAGCAAAATACCCATGGAAAGGAAACAAGGTAAACAGTATATTATATATAAATGATCCCATGCCAAGAATTGAAATCCAAAAGGCAAATAAGATTCAAGAATTTCCTGAGAAAGCAATATGTATCAAAACAAAGTACTAAACCATACAAGTACAAAATTGCCAAAGTTCTTCTCCGCCCATGAGTTGAAAACTAAATACATATCTCACCTAAAAGGACACTATGGATAGAGGAGCCTGAATAAAAATTCAAAAAGAAAGGCATGCAGAAGGACTCAGAAAGAACAAAAGTCCAAAAGCACAAAAAGTGCAAAATGGCACGGGAATGAGGAAAAAATGAATATTTTTGTTTCCCATATGTTACAATCCTGTGGTGTCCAAGATGGAAGCTACCCGAAGACAGAGGTAAAAAAAAATGAAACTCATATTCCTGGCCTCAAAAGAGTTATCTTGACTTTGAAATCCTGGTTTTCAATTTCCTAAATTGGACTATCATCAATGGTTAAAAGTACATACATTTGCCATTTGGGAAATCTAGACATCTAGAAGAATTCAACATGTTGGTTTTATCGTCAAATAGTCTATTACTTAAGGAAGAAATTATCTAGAGATCTGGGTCCACCAGGTAGTCACCAATTGTTGTAGCTGCAACTATTTCCCAATTTTTTTAAAATTTTGGACCCTTCTTTTAATTTTATCTTGCTTGGATTTGTTTGGGATTGCTAAACTTTGTTGTTCCTCTGCTACAAGTTTGGATCTTTTGAGGATGGATTGAGGTTAAGTGTTTAGCATTTTCGGAAGTTGAATGACTACCTTTTGTCTGCTGACACTTTTGACTGTGAAGTTTGAAGTTTTTGACTTATGGATTGATTTCCTTTATCGCTGTCCAACGTCATTTGAGCAATGAATCGAGACAATAGTCTTTTACGCAGCTGCTGTTGCGGAAGGTAAATTACGAAGGTCCCGATGGACAGTCATGTTTTTTGCTGATGGTTTTTATCTCCGTTGTTTATTTTTCAAAACTTTGACTATCGGTGTTTGAGTCCTTTGCGTTGCCTCCGTTTCGGATGGTAGATTGCAAGAACCCCGATGGAAGCCCATATCTTTTCCGATTCCGTGAGTTTTGTTTTTAAAATGATTTGTTTTATTTTCTCTATTCGGAACTGTTTTTGACATTTGATTTGAGGACTAGCCCTTTGCTTTGTCGATCCTTGATCTTTAGTTGTTCCGATCGCCAACGGTTTCGTGATTTGCGGGGTCCGTAGTCAGTTTGGCATCTACCATTGCGACAATCTTTTTGTCTATCTTTCCAATTTTTAGTTGATTTATCTACCGATGCATTTCTAGCTAGTTCCTAGTTCTTTCGATCGCCGATGTTTTCTGGTCTGCAGAACCCTTAGTCCATGTGACTTCTGTCGTTATGGCTCCTCATTGAACTAGTCGACCGATGTTGTAGTGGTTTCGAGGTCCAATGCTACAGTTTTAGTGTTTATTTCACCAACGTTATTCTTGTCAGAGAACCCGTAGTTTTTATGCTACCCGTCGTTGCTGCCGTTTAGTGGATTTCTGCCTGATGCTTAGCGTTTTGTTCCCGACTGCTAATAGGGTTTTCCCGCCTTTTGGTTTTTTTACACTATTTTATGGAATGGTGGAGTTTTCTCATGGTATTAGTCAAGTCGGGGATTTTTCTGAGACGAGGAGGAGTTGTTACATTTGTCCTGGTTCATGTTTTCGTCGGAGGGTTTCAAATTAGCTCAGATGTAGCCTGAATTAAGTGAAGAGTATATTCCATCAAGATTGTGTTTTTAGTTAGACAGCGGGTTTAGAGGATTTTCAAACCCAGCTGGCAAGATTTTCTTTTCCTTATCTTTTCATGCAATTATTTGTTTATATTTTATTTTACAGAATGCATGTATTAATACAGTTTGTGTTACTTTGTTAAATGCTAAGTGATCTAATAACTGGTTACTCATGATAGGGTGGTTGCTGTTGTAGAGAAGATATGTCTAGAAGACAAAGTAGAAGATAGGAGGCAACAAGAAAGAGTATAAAGAAGTAAAGGTCTGAGATCTCAAACAGATTGATAGCAGCATAGGCCCAGGCTTGGGAAAAGTTAGTTAGTTACCAAGCTGGTCCCTTTTTTATAAAGTGCTCTTAAAATCTTAAGCTGAAATGTAACGTATTGCATAAATCATGAGCACTCACAAAAGGACAAAATTGTGGGATCGAACAGTTGGGGGAAGCCCAAAGGTCATTGAGGGGAAGCCCAAGAGTTTTGCTTGTAGTATAAATATAGGAGAGTTAGATGTAGTAAAGGGAATTTTTCCCAGATAGATTTGTGAGAGTCTGATGTAAGAAGAACTATTTCCTTTTGCATAAAGAAATTACAAGTTTCCTTTTAGAGAAAGCTTTGTGGAAGGTTTCAAATGTTGTGCTGTGGATCTGTTGAATGTGAACTATTTCATTTTCAGTTGTTATCCATTAATTATGAGATCGTTCTAACTCTTTGAACCTATGTTCTTGTTATGAATGTGCTCTAGTTTATTCTATGAAATTTCTACTATGAGCAATGAATGATGTTCATAAACAATTAGCTATCTGGTTGTTCATATATCTATAAATGTTCATGTGTTTTGAAATAATTAACAACTATCTGTGATTTTTCTTAATGCATGCACAAAATACATTACTCATTGATGAATAATAATCTTGCTCCCTAGGGATAGGTTAGATAGTTAGTTTTAGTTTTTTCTTGCTGTGTGTGGTTTAGATGCGAGAGAGTTAAGATGAGAGGTAAGAACCTGTGCATCACATTGTGACCGCTCCTCATATTCTCTATCAATCTACATTTTTATATAGGCACTTGCATCTCATACTTAAATTCAAAAACTAAAAACATACACGGTGGACTGGGTCGTAATCGGTAAAACCCTTTATTTTTGTTACTTGACCTACGGTAGCCAGACCGTAAACCAGACGGATTCCCCATACCAAATAGTAATGGGATAGTTGAGAATGTTTACTGGGGAGAATCCCTAACTGTTGTTACTTGCAATTTTCCAGGCCTCAATAGTCCCAAAGGAAAAGTGTTTACATTTTCTTAGAATGATTTGTTAATTTGAATATTTTATTGGTAGCAGTTTAATTGAACATGATCCCTTAGTTCTGTTTTTAATTAATTAATATATTTAGATCTGTCCAAATATGGGTATGGAAGCCTAAAGATAAACTAGGGTTAATTTATGCGTATTAACTTTAAACATAGATCAACTCTGTGTAGAAACCTTTGGATCCTAGAGGACGGTTAGTCGTTTAAACTTCTTAGATTTGTTTTTTTTTTTTTTCATAAAAAAGATCTTATATATATTATATATAAAAAAGTTATCACCAGATAATTACAATATAGTGACGAGTCGACTACATGTCCAGATCAAGTTCACATCTACATAACATCAAAGTTTCTTACTTCTACCCATTACACCCAGTATCCATAAGTTTCTGTCATCACCCACCAGGTATCTACCAGACTGTTTATGTAATTACCATTACATAAAACATCAATAGATATATTAACCCATAATGAACCATAAGATATATCAATCTTATGCGTTCATACAGATATTCCAAAATAACTAATAAGTACCAAAAAAAATAAATGTAGATGGATCGCGACCATCCCCACGGGCCACCAAATTATGTCCAATCATCCCCGCTAATGCCTTCTTAGATAAATGATCAGCATCAAAATTAATCTCCCTATATACATGCTGGATGTTGATCTCCAAAAATTGACCCTTCAGCTACATAATACGATCCATCCAATAGGTAAGGAGTATCGATTCCAATTGGATAGTACCTTTGAACCATTCTACAATAACCATGGAGTCCCTAGCAATTTGAATTGTATCTATGCCTAAAGATCGAGCAAAGTGAAGAATACTCCATAAAGCAAGTAATTCAGACCGCGTGTTGGTGCCAAATCCACAGTTCCACATTATGTTATATCTGCCCAGAAGTGGCGATATAAGTATAGCCCCAACGCCACACTTGGTACCTCCATCCTGTGAGGCCCCATCAAAGAAACCTATAGACATGCCATGTATAAAAGTCGGTTGCTAAATAATACGAGACTTATGCATCCTGATCTGCTTGGGACCCTCATACCATATGTTCTGTACCTTATTGAAAATATGTAGTGGAGAGGTATTAATATTCCTGAAAATGTAAGAGTTCCTTGCCAGCCAGATAAATCTACACACGTGAAATGGTATAGTCCTCAACTTATAGTCACCAGTTATCCAATTATAGAAAGCCTCTGTAATGTGTAATCCATGCCAAATAAGATCTGTATCAAATAATAGCCCAATATGTTGCCAAACTTGCATAGAGAAAGGGCAGTCTATCATCAAATGTGTGATACTTTCCTCAGCATCATGACATAACGAGCATATTCCAGGCCCCACGAATCCTCTACGCTGGAGCATGTTCCAAGTAAGTATACGTTCAGCCAACAACAGCCAGGAGAAAATCACCGTCTTAAGTGGAAGTTTCCAGTGCCAAACCTCCTTAAACCATAAAGGAATACATTCCGAGAATGAGGAATTTACAGAAGATGAATATGCCAGTGCCGCAGTAATAGTTCCAGTTTTCCCATTCTTACTCCAGAATAGTGAGTCTTTACAATGATTCAGACTTAAACCGGTATTCCTGAGCTTGTATATATAATCATTCCATTCTGTAGCAAGTGAACCCGTCAGATTTAAATCCTGTGCATCCGCCCATCCCGTGAAGGAGTCTACTTCAGAATCACTGGCAGCCTGTGCCAAAAAATAAATTCTTCTATTAAGCAAATGAGACAATAGTGGTTCCGATAGCCTGAATGATCCAGCCATACCCAAAATAGGATCCCTTCCCACACTAATGCACCACCCATCACTAGGGCGCCATGCCAACCACTGTTTCAGTATAGGCATCACCTTCAGTAGTGCCCTCCATATATTCAATATTGTCCTCTGGTCATACTCAAACAATCTGATCCATTCAGTCATCGGCCAACCCCGAATGTATTTAGAAGAGATCACCCGATGCCACAAGCATGGCACAAATAAACACCGCCACAGGTTTTTTGCAATAAGGGCACTTCCAAATGCAGCAATGTCCTTTATGCCCCATCCCCCATATTCTTTAGGCTTTGCCAATAACTCCCATCTAGCCAAGTAAATAGAAGGCATATCCTTGCATCCAGACCAAATGAATCTCGACACTCTGCTCTGTATCTGTTTAATAATAGCCCTTGGAATCCAGGTTAGGGAGAACCAATAAACAAGAATGCTTTCCAGAACTGATTTGGCCAATATGAGTCTACCGCCGATTGATAAAAAACGATGTTCCCAGTTACCAATGCATGTCTCAATCCGTTGAAGAAACCAGATCCAATCCCTGATCTTATAGTTATTGGGATTCAGAAAAAATCCCAGGTACCTGAATCCATGTTCAAGAGGTATAATATCATATGGAAAAAGTTGGTGTAGTACCTCCAGCTCATCAGGTTCCCACATTGATTGATAAATTTGTGATTTGTTCGGACTAATACTCATCCCTGTAGCATCACAGAAAACATCAAGAGCATATTTAAAAGCCAGCCATTCTCGATGGGATCCCCCACCAAAAAATAATATGTCCACAAATAACAGATGTGTAATAAAGATACTAGCTGCCACCTCAATTCCCTTAATATCACCAAGCTCAGTTAATGCTTTTATCATCCTGCTGAAACCCTCAGCAATAAGTAGAAATAATAACGGTGACATCGGGCACCCCTGTCTCAAGCCCCTGGATGCCGAGAAAAATGGAGTGGGATTTCCATTGACCAGTATAGAATAATTAGCTGAACACACGCATCCCATAATCCAATTGGTAGTGTGCAAGGGTATACCAATCTGCAGAAGAACTAAACGAATAAAACCCCAGTCCACCCGATCATAAGCTTTAATGAGATCCAACTTCAATACCAGAGCTTTCGTATTCTTTACCTTAATACCGTGTATAGTTTCTTGTTCAATGGCAATAGCGTCAGTTATTTGGCGATTTTCAAGGAAACCAAACTGTTCATCAGATATACCCAAGGATAGTCCCCTCTTCAGACGAGTAGCAATGATTTTAGTAATAATCTTATATATCAGATTGCATAGAAAGATCGGCCGATAACCCTCAAAAGTGGAAGGCTTATCCGATTTAGGTATTAATGCCACAAATGTAGAGTTCAATGAGCCACATACCTTGCCCAGAATCTGAGATTCCTCCACCATAGCAAGTAGATCAGGTCCCACCAGATCAAAAAAATGAAGGAAAAATTCTGCAGTCCATCCATCGGGCCCAGGACTCTTAGAGAGTTCAAATTCCTTCAGAGTAGAATGTATTTCATTCATGGTGACAGGTATATAAAGCCGCACACCCTCCAATTCCCCAAACATCCGCGGGTACTTCATAATAAGTTCCATCTGTGCAACAATAGACAGGTTTTCCTCTTTCTTATAAACAGAATTAAAGTATGTAAATGCCTCTAATTCAAGTTCTCCCTGTTTGTAAATAACAGACCCATCTTCCACTTGCATATCCCAGATATGATTATGGATCCTTCTAGCATTGGCAAACTGATGATAAAATCTGGTATTACAGTCACCATTCTCGATCCAATTTAGTCTACTTTTCTGATGTGTCGTCTCCTCATTTCTTTTCAGAATGGATTTCTGTGACTCAGTAAGGCATTTCAGCTTTGCACTGACCTCCACATCACATATACCCGCCGGATAGTCCATCAAAATATTTGCAATATCATGTTCAATAGATACTAACTTCTCCAGGTCATGTGTCTTTTGAATCTTTTCCCAATTCTTCACCTCAGCTTTGAGGAGTCTAAGTTTCAGAACCAATTTCCGCATAGGAGAAATATCATCATCCACCACTATTGTCAGCCACGTCATTCTCACAAACTGTTCAAAATCATCCATAGCCAGCCAAGTCGCATTAAATTTAAATGGATAATGTATATGCTCACCTTCCATTTCCCACTGGAATACAATAGGGAAATGATCAGATATCTTCGACTGTACCACCTACGATGTATATGTATGAACTTGCTCCAGAAAATCTGCATCTACAATGAATCTATCTAAACTCTTGCCAATACCAGCCGTACCCCCTCGACCATTCTGCCAAGTCAGACGAATGACAGATGGCTCCACATCCATCAGACCAACATCTCGAAACATATTGTAAAAATAGTCAGCATTAGGATCCAGTTGAGAACTACCCCAAGTCTCTTTAGCAGATATAGTAAAATTTAGATCACCACCGATGATTAATCCATTTTCCTTCAATATTCCACCAGCTCGAATATGATTCCAAAAAGGAATTCTGTCTCGATAAGGCCCGTAACAATTTAGTATTTTAATCACCTGAACACCATTCAAGTGCCTTCCCAGCAAAATAATACCTGCTACAGTCTTATATACTTCAAAATTTACTTTTTGAGGATTCCATGCAGTCAGCAATCCCCCCGAAAGACCAGTAGCATCCACTGCACTCATATGCCAACTCCCCACCACTTTAGATAATACTTCAATTGCCTTAACAGAAGACACCATCATCTCCTGTATCATTAAAACATCAGGTCGGACATTCTCACACACTCTACGGAGGGCTAGTAATTTATGGGCACCCCCTACCCCACAGATATTCATAGAGAGAATAATCATTTTAAACCCGGTGCAAGGGCCTTCTGCTCTCTAAGGGCCTGAGGGATATGTGATGATGGAGGAGTCATATGTGGAGAATCAGATAAAGTCCCCTTCATTTTCCTGGAATTCTGTGTCTTCAGAGGCGAGAATTCAGGGTCCAAACCCCCTCTAATACTTCCTTTGGGGTCATTTCTCCGCTCCCCCTTAGACCCCGAAGCTGAAATATCCTCTGATGATGGATTATTAATGATGACCCTGCCACCCATGTATACCGGGAGCTTGGAATTCAGTAGACTATCTCGATAGGTGGGGATCACATCAGAAATAGACTCAGACGCAATAGGCTGGGCAAAGGTCCCCAAATATCCCCATGGAGACGTGTCTAATCCCTCACTATTCTCCGCCCTTCCTACCAGATCACAGGAATCCCCAGAAGAAGAATGAGGAAGTGTTTCATCGGAAACCCTAGGGAAATACTGATTGTTCAAGGAATTCGATGGAAATGAGTCCTGTGGATATTCCCCCTCCACCACCCCAGGGGATTCCCTAATGGAAGCAAGTCCTTCCTTAAATAAACCAGACTGAAAAATATGTCTATCATTGAGCACCGAATCTTTCAATCTAAAAAATTCCTCCAGAGTTAATGACGCTACAAGAGCAGGAGAGTATAATTTCAACTTACCAATCAGTGATATGTCTGGAGAGGATAGAGAGGATATGTCCATAGCCAAAGCTTCCATATGCGTCACATTCTTTTCAGACGGATGTTCGTCAGATAGAGGGTTAGATAATAGTCCAGGGCATTCGAGCTGTGTAATAGGATGACCAGTGCATTGGGATTTAAGGTGACCCACCTTATTGCATGTCGTGCACTAAAATGGTAGTCCCCAGTAATCCAACTCGATCTCATGAACATTCCCCCTCCAATCAATGGTTAAATCAGCCACAAGTCCCTGTGAGATATCAATCTCCACTAATATCTTACCAATTCTACGATCCAGCCCCTCTAAAAGGGATGGCTCCACATGTAAAAAGCGTCCCAGATGATTTCCAATAGCAGTAAATGCTTCCAAATTCCACAGGAAAAGAGGGCAGTTCGATATATGGACCCAAAGATGTCGAATAATCAAGACCTCCTTCTCAGGGTTGAAAAGGTGACACCACCTTTTAAGCATCAAACTGCCCATACCATGCAGCCAGGTCCTAGATAATATAGCTTATGAATCCTCCAAGCTCCTAAACAGAAAGCAATACCACCCCCTGGCTAGTTTAAATACCTCCAGCATGTATGTAAGCAATGGGAACCAATGTTCATGTACAAATGTCTCCACATCACGTCCAGAACACGACCAGTAACTGAACTTGCCTATCAATGCAGTCAAAGACATCTTGGTCACAGCATCTAAACCAATATCATCCCCCAAGACCATCCTCGGCCCCCTTTTCTTCGGTTTCCAGGGCTTCACATCATCCCTCACACCTGACTGACCCTTCTGTAAGATACGATTAAGAGAGCCA
Organism: Pseudotsuga menziesii; assembly: GCA_001517045.1. Lineage (NCBI taxonomy): Eukaryota > Viridiplantae > Streptophyta > Pinopsida > Pinales > Pinaceae > Pseudotsuga > Pseudotsuga menziesii. Next base: position 553,232 of record LPNX011107788.1, read on the forward strand.
GCTGAACTGTTAACACGTGGGATGTTAAGATCAGCAGATTGACATTCATCAATAATCGCCAGGATATCTCTCTCGAATGACTGTTCCAAAGGCACTATTAACCCCGACATCACACTATCACAAGTATAATTACTACAAGGGTTCGTAACCCCATGCACATTACTCCTACCAACACCAAACTTATGTCGTAATGCATCATCTGGGATAAAGAGTCGAGCATCCTTCCATATTATCTCATCGTTAGGATCCAATAGATCTGTGAACTCACCACCTGTCCCCATCATCAATATCTAGGTGCAATCACATTTATGTCACAACCACCACATTTGTGTGAAAACGAGCCGTCAGACTGCCTGAAAGAAAATAGCGCCACCTTTCAGAAAGACCCGATGAAGCATTAACTAACCCCCCATCAAACATCAACGATAATCAATATGGCCGGACGTCGTATGTAGTATGTTACCAACCACCTTCAATGCCCCAAGGTAGATAGATCAATGTCCACCAAGAGTCAATAATGACGGATCACCAACCTATCCCCCTTTCATAATTGAAAAATTCAAATATGAAAAATAAAATATATCAGGTGGTATTGTATGATACCTCTGAGCAAATCAACAGAGGCAACCTAGAGGGGATTCACCTCTCAACAACCAGTATCATTCATAGATCAACAGTATAACGAGTATCACAGAGAGCACAATATCAAATCACCGCAGCATCATCTATTAATACCCATTTTAACCATGGAAAAAGGTCAGACAGAATAGCGCACCACAGAGAACTAACTCCAATAGCAGGAACTGACATTAGCAATTCTGATATAGGATGATGAATGCCAGTATTGTCATAAATATCACCATGACAATGTAAAAATCCCAGATTCCTAAGCTCCCAACAATATGAGTATCAAAAGTAAATACCAGTCATAACCAGAAAGTGAGGAAAATAACAACTCCAGCAATACAAATACCCAAGTATTCAATATAATGCCAATCTTATACCGACAACACTGTATGCTGGCCACCTCAAAAAGCATCAACACCTGATAACTCCTATAGTAAACTCAGAGCATCTGCTCACATACTGATTCGGCCCTCGCTTCCCTTGCTCCCGTCGCTCTCGTCGCTCTCCTCTTTCAAAAACCTCTAATATCGCTTGCGTGCTTACAAACTTCTTAGATTTGTTATTAACAAAATATAAACATACTTGAATAAAGAATTTGTAAATTTATCTAGATGTATTTAGAACAGAGAAGAGATCTATATGAAGAGTCTCTCAGTTCTTGCTGTTAAATCTAAGATTTAAGTAAACAAGATGGGTTTGGTTAATAGATTAAAATATGATATATAAAAAGAGTACATTGTGATCCAATAGATAAATACTAAGAGCGTGTAACAAAATTTATAATAATAACAAGAAAAAATGAATGTTCAATCGATACATTATACTCTCTCAATTTATACTACATTTGAACTGTAACCACAGATACTAAAACAGTAAATGAATTGCAGTAAGGAACCTGTCACCACTATTGGGGAAAGAAAACTGAAGTTGTTGTTCCTCCCAAGAAATTCCTAGAGAAACCAAATCTACTTGATCCAGAACCCCCAAGTTTGTTTTCTAAACCACAACAAAAAATTCTAATCAATGTGCCATTTCTTTGGATCCATAGATTTTTCTCCCATCCATCATGAGCCTGAGCCTCCTGCTTATTCGATGAACATACCATTTTATAGTATTTTGCCTAGGAATTGGTCATTTATGAGTCTCTTGCTCTTTAGGGATCCATAAGGAGTCTTGACCTGATTTTGGGGAAGATTCCTCCTGCATCACTTAAGTTCTCACTCAACAGTTTTCACCATTTGTCATTCCCCCTTGCAGGTCGAAAAACACTCTTTTAACGTCTACTTCAGTTCTAATTCCTTTCAGTATTTTAATTATTCAATAATAATAATCCATTACACACACACACACACACACACACACACACACACACATATATATATATATATATTCAAATTAATAAACAATTAAACAGTTGTTTGGTGTATTACATAGACTTTGAAAAAAATCATGTAGGTTTGAATAAATGTAAATGTTATTCTTTTAGGGATTTAAATTTTGAATTTTGGATCTAACATGTGATTGCTATATATATAGTCAATATGCCACAAATCATCATTATAGATGAAATATAGCTTACTTATTTGGGTTGTAGAAATCATTTTTCGACACAGTTAATAAAGTAATAAATATAAGACATTGATTTTTTTCACATATAAAAAACGATAAACTTTTATTGACAATCAACTAAAGTTTACATTTTTCAAATACCTGTTGTAACATACAAATGTTCTTGTACAAGAAATTCAACAAAACCCATAGCTCATCTCACAATCAAAAGTTCTTTGTAATAATCACAAGATCATGTGTTTGGGTGAAAGTAGTTATATCAAAAAATAAGAGAAGATTAGATCATCTCTTTATATTATTTCAATTCCATTGCGAACCTTTGGAAATACTTGATCTTTCTAATGAATAAAACTCTTACTTCTCAATCCTGATCTTAGTTCACCATTTGCAGCGAAAATTCAATCCATTTTTTCAAATGCATGTGGCACTACCCAATGGATCTTGTACAACAAAACATCAAACTTGTAATAGATCTATCAACTAGATCTTTAATATGATCATGAGATAATCTATCCTAACAAAACATAAAAGAAAATTTGACATTTCTCCCATATATTGTTGCAAATTAGTTGGAATTGTAAGAAGTCAGTTCTTTCTATCTGAACAACTCTTCCTTCTCAATCATAAATTATGTACTTAGTTATGGATTGACTCCTATCAAATATCACAAACAATAGCATTAGTTGTACCAAAAACCGTTGATCATTCAATATACTTAAGTTTGTATTTGTTTAAAAAGGGTCATGATAAAATTCTAATAACAGACCACCTCAATTTTTGGAAACATGCCATACGCCTTGCCCCATGTCCAACCCAAGAGTTGAAAATGAATCTATCTCGTAATCCCTTTCCCTATAAGCATAAATAATTGATCTTTCATCAAGGAGAAAGTTAATCCTTTTTATCTCCTCTAAGATTGGATTAAGTTAAATTTTATGGAATATCTTATTTTCAACTAACCAATAATTGATAATCTTAGCATCCCCAAAGACCTATAACTTCTATACATTATTTTCCACAACTAAAGTTAAAAGAAGATTAAGAGCTACCAATTCATTTGATCTGAGTTTTAATTCGTGAGTTGCTTCAACACCCTTGCTTGGAGAAGGAACAACCTCCTTCGATGACCAGGTGGTTCCATTCAATTAGTTTCTTCATAAATTTATCATAGATCCTTATTTGAATTTATAGTTGTAACTATTACTTCTAAATCATTGTTTATTGCATTAGAAACTGTTAATGGTTGATTATTATTGTTAATTATTAGTTTTTCATTGATAGTTGTTACTTTACATTGGATTGAATGTTGTTACTATGTGAGCTTAATTTCAAAATATTGTTTTTACTTTACATAGGCATGGCTTTAATCAAATTTCCTTTCCTTGCAGAGTGGTATGAGTTATGAATGATTTCCTTTTTAAATTAAATTTCAAGTAGTATTGGTATTTATTTTATGGGTGTGTTTTACTTTAAGGAATAATATATTTATATGCTACTTTATCTTATTAGTTGGATATACATTTAGATATTTTCACAACATTAAGTTGGAATTTGTATTTTTATATACTTTGCATATAACCTTGAAAATTGTATGTTCCTTGGTTGATAATTAATGTGAATTATAATTTGGTGTTTTTAAAAAATCATTATTAGCCTCAACGCCTTTCTCATCTAAGAAGTGGAAGCTTAATATGCAAATTGATTTAATGTATATAATCCCTTAAATCATAGTTCATCACTATTCGAAATGGATTAATATGTGCATTACCACTCTAGTCCATGGGTCCTCCCCCAACCTTACATTGCATCTATCTCCTATATTCCATGCCAAGTCTTCTCCAATCATATTGAACAAGTGCATTGGTGTTTTCTAGAAAACGGATACCTTAGTGGGAAAATTTAGGATTATTGGACAAAGATTCCTCAAACACACTTTTTTTTTAAGGAACTAGTAGTTGACATTGTATTGTTTATGGTTTCCACCTTTTCCATTATGGTTATTAACTTGTATATATTTTTGTCCAAGTTTAACATTATTTTAAGTGAATATATAAAATATAGTTTATACATATATTTAAATATTTTATGAAATATTAAAATTGTATTTATAAAAATATGATAAAAATCAATTTAATCAATAAGATATTATTAAAAGACGTAAAAGTTTACCGTTAGCATAACCACATTAATGTTTAGGTTTGTAATAGTGTTTTATAATCCGGAAAAAGCATAGTCATTTCTATTGTGAATATAATCAGATTGTTGATTGTCAATTGAAGGTTTCCTTGGATTTGGCTTCCGGTACTTGTATCTTTTACAAATATTTTGAAGACCTTTTGGTCTTGCATGACACTCTTATGCTCTTCTGAGCTTGGTGCTGGAGTTTTACTTCCTCTTTTTGTTATAGCACCCATTTACTGTTTTGGAGTTGGCACCTTTTGATTGTGGTTTCAGCACTACTATGTTCTCAATAGAGATGGGTTATGAAGGGCTGGTTCTCTTATTAACATGTCTGGTTTATCGGATGATCGTATTGGTGGGTTTTGTTCTTAACTCTCCCTGGGGCAGCTTATTGTGTTGGATCCTTTTCATAGTGATCTATATCAGATTCCCTCCTCTTGTACTTATTCTTGGATGTAGCCATTTTTCAGGGTAGGCACGATAGATGCCCTTTGATTCTTCAATGAATATGAAGGTCAAGCTTTTTTCCTTCTGAAAAAAAAAATCCGGAAAAAGCAAGATACATGTTGTGGAGTTGTTACCATTTGTGTATTTCAACCAATTTACCATGGATTTTGGATTATGATTTAGTATTTTTATTCTTCTTTTCCAAAATGATAATCTAAGTTAGAATGTGTAATTAATTGGTTAAATTTTTTAAGTATGTAAGAAGTGATATAAATCCATGTAATCTTGTAGGGGAAAAACAATATGAAAAAATGGTTGTAAGTTATGTTAGAGATAATGTAGAAATGCTAGGCATGTTACTTGGGATTGGATTGTGTGTGTCTCCTAAGATCAGGAGATAGGTTTGAGATCCATGAGTGTAGGATCTAAGATTTGGTTTGTTGATGATTGTTACATATATATTGTAATCATTTCTCATTTGTTAATTGAATTGGTTGAGTACCATTCCTGTGTGTGTGTGAGCCTTTGGCTCTGCACTTCCTCCTCTCCAAATTCTTAAGTTGGTATCAGAGCCCATAGTGGCCTGTTGGTGTGAAGAGCCCATAGTGGCTTGTTGGTGAGAAGAGCCCATTGTGGCCTACTGTTGTGAGAGTGCCTGATTGGCCTGCTGTTGTGAAATCCCATTGAGGATCTGTGTGTAGAGGAGGATGTGTAAAAGAGCTAGTGTTTACTGAAGTTGCGTGACGCTGGAGGAGCTGAAGGGAGATTTGAATCGAGCTCACTTCTACTGGATTCAACGTTTGAAGATCGTTAGTGTGGGAGAGAATGCTTCCCAATTGCTGCGTGGAAGCCACAACATGAGAGAGATCGCTGCTCGTTGCTGGGCGTGAAGATAACTGCCATTGGAGATCGCTGCTTGTGAAGTGGGCCACACCGTGAAGCCGCCAATTAGAGAGAGACGCCAAATCTAAATATTAATTTTTTTCTAAACATTTGCAGAGTAAGCGCGGTAAGGAGGAGCCGCCCAGCTGGCAAGAAAAAAAAAGTTGTGGAGCAAATTGCTGTGGCATGAAGAATCCACTGTCGCTGTTGGTGTCAAAGTGAGAGGAAGAATCAGCTATCAAACTGTGGCTGTGGAGAGGAAATCACTGCATTTACTTGCTTGGAGAGAGACGCCCAATGAAAGGAGCCGTGTTATGTGAACTTCCTGTGTGGAGTTTCCAAGCTGCTAAAATCAATGAAAAGAGCCGAGTTTCCCAGGCTAATATGCGTAATTCTCCTAGAAATCCATATTTAATTGAAGCCGTATGTATTTGAAGCCTTATCTCTGCTGTGAGTGAAGCAGCTATTGCTACATGTGCATAGTTGCCAACGAAAGCGCTTGGTGGCTTGGAGTTGAGTTGCATCTCCTCCTGATGCAGAGTGAAACCCCTTTGAGGCCACGTTGTGGTGTGAAGAAGGGATCGCTGTATCTATCCGCTGCTGAGAGACAGTGAGAGTTTATCAGATCCCTGCTTTCTTGGATTGTTGCCCAATCATAGCTGATATGAACCTGTTGTAGTTGTTGAAATCGCTGCCAGTCAGACAGGGAGAATGTGGACGCTGCTCAACTGCCTGCCTAGGAGAATCGTTGGAAGGATTGCTGGGATAATATTGTGGATTAAAGATCGCTGCCAATTGCTGAGAAGATTTCCAGCCTGCGCTAAAGAGAAAAGAGCTTCCTGTATAATTTCCAGTTGAAGCCTAAAGAGAAGAGCAGACTGGTGTGGCTGCTGGCTTGTCCAGCTGCCTAAGTAAAGAAAATTATTATTATGTCTTCTGATAAAATGTTTAATGATGTATTAAAATTTGATTTTCAGCCTAGATATGATCAAGAATATTTGACAATAGAAGAACAAATTTCAATTAAGCTAGAAATGATTTTAATTGATAAGTTGTTGATTGGATTTAAAGCAACTGAAGAAACAATAGTCGATTTTGAAGCAGAGTTGAAGTTTATTGCAGACTGGATTGAAAAGCCAAAGAATGCTGAAAATGTTGTCTATGTTTGCAATGAAGAAGGCATCAGGTTTGCAGAGGCTGAAAAGATATTGTTAAATAATGAGCTAAAGTTGCAGAATTACACTGCACAGAATGCAGTTGATTGTAGCCGAGCCTGGATGACAATTACTAATTTTGTAGAATTTGTTGAACCTGAAGGAAGATCAAATACTAGAATGCACTATACATCAATGTGTGAAGACTTCAAGCTCTCAAACTGAAAGAGCATGAAATGGGAAAACATAAACAAATATTATCTGACAGCAACTAAGGTCAAGATGAAGGAGGAGGACGATTGTAGAGGTCAAGGCTTGGAACCTTAAACTGTTAGATTGTTTTGTTAATTTGTAAGCCTGACTGAGACTGAGACCAACAGGCATGTTATGTATTTGTCATTATAGAAAATCCATTTCTACATTAAGGGAGGATGTTAGAGATAATGTAGAAATGCTAGGCATGTTACTTGGGATTGGATTGTGTGTGTCTCCTAAGATCAAGAGATAGGTTTGAGATCCATGAGTGTAGGATCTAAGATTTGGTTTGTTGATGATTGTTACCTATATATTGTAATCATTTCCCATTTGTTAATTGAATTGGTTGAGTACCATTCCTGTGTGTGTGCGAGCCTTTGGCTCTGCACTTCCTCCTCTCCAAATTCTTAAGTAGCTAACCATAAGAACATTGATACTATTTACCTTTCGATTATGAAGGATTTTACCAAATCTGTGTGTCCAATTTATATGATTGTCATTGTTTAATTTCTATCTTAATTGATCTCTACTCAATTTCATGCTTCCGCATTTAACTAGTGAGATCATAGCCGATCCGCAAGAGATCAAGGATAAGAAAGGAAGCAAAGTTTCAAGATTGAAGAAAATTCTAAACTCTCTCCATATCAAAAGGCACGACATATGGAAGAATCCTTTTTTTTAAGTTTGATTTCATCAAAACTTTGTTTTGAAAACTTGATCTTTGTTTCTATATAATTGAGGGGAGCACATGTTTTCTTAAAAGGGGAAGTGGATCGTGGCATATCAAAGTGGATACTATATGTACTATTTTAAGGTTCCATTAAGTGGTATACCTTTTTTTTAAGGATATGATATAAATATTAAAGGGTAGATTATGACAATACTGCAATGCATTTAAAATTATTAATTTATTATTAATTTTTTTGAAATATTTTATTTATTATTTTAAATTTTTTTATTTATAGAAAGTCAAAATAAAATATTTGTAATGAATTATTTTTTATTAATAAAAAGATATTGAAGGGGGCAGAAGTGGAATAGCTATTGAAGAGTGTTTGTTGATCCATAAGAGAAAAATACAAGTGGTTGAAGCTACTTAGTGGGAACTCAAGGTGTAGAAGGCATCTTCCCCAAAATCAGGTCACAACTCCTAATTGAGTGATAAAGAATAGGAGGCTCATACATGACCAAGTCCTACGAAAAATACTACATAATAGTATGTCCATTAGCAAGCAGGATGCTAGCATTGGACAATGATTGAATATGACCAGCCTAGATCCAAATCCTAGGCTCTATTAAGTGCCGAGAGGGATCAAATCTCCCGATGTGCAAACCTCTTCTCAGGTATTGTAGGAAAATAGCTATTCGAGGAGAGGTTTGCACCTCGAGAGATTTGATCCCTCTCGGCGCTTGATAGAGCCTAGGATTTGGAACTAGGCTGGTTTCAGTCGTGGGCTGTGACACAAAATTGGAGTTTGATCAGCATTGAAAGGAACATATTAAATTGAAAACATAGATACAATTATGAGGATTATCATAATGTAAGTAATAAGTCTTAAAGATTGAGTAAATTGTTAAAGTGGGAAACAGAGACAAAAAATTTGTAAGGATGAAATAAATGAAAATATGGTCACAATTGTGTTGAATCTGAATTGGTCGAGGATCACAACTATTATGAATAATTAAAGAGTTAATACTAAAATTTATTTTTCATTTGTACAATTTGTAAATATTACCTTGCTGTAGCACATATGTCTACTTAGCCTATAAATCTAGTTTTGAAAAATTATTTACTGAAAGAATTAATACCATTAATTATTATTGTCACGTCCCCACCCCTCTACTTGGCGGAGAGGACACGACTAACAAGTTACTGTTCGGGTAAACTAGCCTCATAAACATGGTATAAAATGCATTGGAAATAAACATACACAGATGCATAAACATTGTATATACAACGGAAGCATTTACATTTCATTCAACACATTAACATGTTCATCATATTTATAAATCAAACATAGTGGCAAGGATTTAAACACAAGAATACTTATCTTAGAAGAAGCTTGTCCCGTAACCAGCTACATCGCTACAACGTTCCACCCAACTATAGGTGAGTGTGCTCATCAATCTCTTAGCAACACTGTCGCCCCTGAGCTAGGCATGATTCCACAAGGAATAATGAGAAACTAGCCAGCTCACACATAGCCAATGATACACAACTCAGCCAAGCCAACACAGTTAAGTTTATCGGGCTAACATGGAGCTGGAAAGGTTGGCTGCTAAGCTAGTGAGCTCAATCCAAGAGCTATGGACACTTGCACCAGAACTAGACTGAATTTTAAGACATCCACACACACCCAACATAAGGAAGCATCCCCTTCTCTGCTACACAGTCCCTCGGGCTATGCCTTCCCTTCCAATGCTATTCAGGGGGCATAGAGAATAAACCCAACTTTCTAGCTCTGTATGTGGGGCTCCTGCACACACTAGATTTATCAAGCAAGATCAAATCCCATTTCCACTCTCAATTCAATGTCGGCCAAGGCCAAAAGATGCACCCACAACACAATACGGTTTTTGGGTTTGAAGAAAAACAATATGGTCAACAAAAACTAATTGCCAAGATGGGTAAAACAACCCCCTAATAGAAATTTGATTTCCAGGGAATTTTTGGCCCTAACGTGGCTAAAAGAAACTCAACAACACCCAAAATTGCAGGTCGCTTCTTCCCCTCAATGGGCATTTCTAGAAAACGATTTCCAACTTGGAAACAGTGAGGAAAATGCAGCAAAAACGTGTAGAAGAAGATTCACCCTCTAATAATCACCAAAAACAATTTCCCTAGCCTGAGCAAAATGAGCTAACAACAAAAAACTTGAATGGTTTCACACACAGGAAGTTCTGAATGCTTGAGAGAGCTCACGTGAAGGAAAAATGGTGGTGAAAAACATCAGAACATGAAATGCGTGGTAGAATGGAATACGTTTTTGGGTTTTTACTTGCCCAATGAGTCAAAACGCATTTCCCAAAAACTAATGGCTTCTCCAATTCGAATTTGGGTTGTCATACCTTGCTCATCCCATGCAATAACCAACTCAACCAACTTCTGGGAGTAATAAATGATTGGGTGAATAAGACAAGAAAGGTAGTTGACAGTTGATGGGTTCTCCCTTTGACATTTGGTTTTCCCCATTGGCCCAAAGGTTTGAATATTCCCCCCCTTATCCTTAGGAATCATGCCCCCATCTCATTATTGTTGCATTGACATAGCTGGTTGTGGGTTTTTAATTAATTGCATATTTACATGATGATTTAAAAATCATAACGTGCTGGCTAGCACAAATACCATGGGCACCGATTTATTCACCGAAACATAAAAACGATAATACATGATGGTATTTTTTACCTTTAGCTCCACACTACAATTAATTACAATATATACATCCTATGCCTTTAATGTAAACGGAGTCAAAACCAGGGTGTTACTATTATTCATTTCTATAATGTGTAAATACTATAATAATTTTTAAAATTGCTTTTTTTCTACCAATGTATATATCCGTCAGTCAATTGTGGTGTGTCTCAACTTGTGTTCCCACACACCAAACAAAAACTAGCGGCAGAGATTTGAATCCTATTCAGGATTGCAGACTGAGAATTCAACGCTCCAATAAGTCTTTTTCAAGAATACCGCCGTTGAATGGCATAACTTCATATATGGAATCGCTTCAAATAGATTAATGAGGAAGCATTCAAGACAGACTTTGAATCTGAGAAGCCAAGGCAATATATTATGTGCTATAGATTTTTATGTAATGCTACTATAAAATTCTGGAGCTTCGTATATGGAATCGAAGGATTAACAGGTCGTAAGTGGTGAAATGAAAATTTTAGGTCTGAAAATGGGTCATCCTTAACTAACATGTATGCTCAGTTCATCCAACGAACCACCAGCGAAGTCAATGGTCTGAACGTTCAGTCCATCAGTCGTTGGATAAACCAAACTTATATGTTTTTTAAGTCCAGGCGTCTGGAAACAGGTCTGAAAATAGTAACCTCGCATTACACATAAAATTCATATACATCTCAAATATAAGAAGTGGATATATGTTTAGAAACTGCCAAAAATGATTTCCAATTCACTAATTTAATTTGTGCTTTAAACGTTTTCTGAGAATGATACGTAGTGAAGATACCCGTGATCTTCGGATCATCACGATAGCCAAAAGATATACATTGTTGCAGTGGCATTTAAATAAAAAAGGGACAGAACTATAGAAATAGTCATTTGAGCAAAGAATTTGGCATTGGAAGTTAAAGCAAATTACTATTTTATAGAGCCAGATGCGAAGATGTGAATAGATACTTCATCGATCATTAGCAATGGCAGCCGATTTGATTCAACAACTTTTTAGAAATTTCGTTTAAGCTTGTGGAAGTAATTTTGTAGTAATATATTTCCTTACCACTTGCCATTCACGTATTGACCTAAAGGATAGTTAACTTGGAAATTGTGGCCATTCGCATATTAATGCTCCCAAATATGTTTATTGGAACTACGACGAGCACATGAAATTAACAAATATATTTGACAAAAATAGGAAACAACATTTATGTGGTTAATTGAAATTGTGATAAAAATGGATTCAAACATGAACCAATCTCACAATTAATGAGACAGGTATCACATATTAAAATGAAATAGTTCATCTTGCTTATTAAACTTAAATGTTTTATATTAATATTAATATTAACATATTATTATTAATATTTAATGCTTATATTATTATAAATATTATAATAGAATAAACATTATATATAAACAAATTCTATCTAAATAATAACATATTTATCAAACTAAGAGTTGTAAAAATTATAAATATATTTGGGTGAAAAACTATCAATTATTTTGAGCTAAAAAGACCTCTCAAATTTCTTTTAAAACAATCTCTGTTTTTCTCATTACTCTTGAAAACAATGAATCACATATTGAGATGTTATATTTCTCTTTTTAAGTTGAGACAAACTGTATATGTATCTATAAAATCAGTTTCGATTTTAAAAACAAAGACAATTTAATTAATGATAAATTTAGATAATTCCAGAGATGCGCTCAATTCGTCCAACCTTGTAAAAGAAAACTTAATATAAATATTAATTTAATAATTCCAGAGATGCGCTCAATTCGTCCGTTCAAAAATTTACAAAAGAACCATGAAAGAAATATGGATAAGTGTACATTAATGGTTTTTATTCAAGCATTTTGCATGTTAAATTTCTTTAACACATTTGAACATAATCTAACCTTGTGGCGTCACATTTAATGGTTCTCATCCAAACATTTTGCATTTTAAATTTCTTTTACACATTTGAACATAATATAATCCTTGTGGCTAACCCTAAATGACAATATTTTATGTTCAAAATTTGAATGTTACATGCTAGAGTCAATTTCTGAGAAAATGTTTCGAGATGCAGGTAAACAACAATACAATAATATCTAGATGCAGTAAATAGTAAAATGTTATTACAGAGATCATAATTTCCCAGCAACGACAACCAAGTAAAATGATATCTAGATGGATTCAATGAAGATATTAATATGGTGTTCACACTTGGATGATGAATAAAGAATTAAATAATGTTTTAAAAAGTGAATTGAATTTGTGATCTTTATTTACACCATGTCTTTTATATAAGCTAATCGTCCATTGAGCTATGGTCTCCATTATTAACATGTTATTGTTAATACCACATTGTTTTTTTCACCAAATTACAAAAAGATGTGTAGCTATTTTGAATTTTGTATGATAAGTCCATGTCAAGTCTCAGTCGTTGGAAGTTCAAAAGAAAAGTTCAAAAGAAACCCATTCTGTTTGGATCATTTGATAACAAATATTACACAATTTTACAACAACATACATGCATGAGTTTCATTGTATATGAGTTACTTCGAAGTTTATATTTATATATTGGGCATATATTCGCTGCTATCTTCTCTTGGTGGTTGGGATACATCAACCTCCAAGGTCTAGCATGCCACCAATCAGTTAAGGACATGTTATTTTCAAACTCAGATTCATATTTATCAAATACATTAATACTTTACCTTAATTGTTTTGAATGATTATTAATTAGCATGTTTCATAAATAGTATTTTATAAGGTATTTGCATATGTGAATTAATTAGTTAGATATTATTTCATTATTTGCATGTTTGAGTTATTACTTTTTACTTTTTAGAAGTAAAAAGTAACCTACATTTACAAGAGGAACGTTACATAACTTTACAAGATCTCCCCCATACTGGGATATAGAGCACCTCTAGGCCGCCAATAATGCAAGAGATGGCGCATTAAGTGGATTTTTCTGTTATGGTTCAGCGAACAGGCTTGGGGGTTTTGGAGCAAGTAACTTGGCTTCTCTGGGAGTTGGTTGAGAGGAATGGCTATTCCATTTCTGTTTTCCTAGAAGTGGTGCCAACTTCTTCCTCTAGGTTTTTATTTACAATAGGTTATTTTATTTTAGATCTGGAATTGTTGTTATATTCATTAAGTAGAAATGTTTACTTAAGCTTAGTGCACAATTATCTCACTTGTATTGATTTGATTTTGTATAAATACTAAATCTATTTATGTTTTGGTTATATCTACGAATAATAAATGATCTTTAGGAAAGTTTCTTAGATCGGGTATCCATACCTGAGAATTCTTTACTTAAATATGTATATATCATTGAATTATATCTGTTCTTTTCATATGTTGTAGATCTAGTTTAATTTCAATTACATCGATGGAAGTTAACATGTTAAATTCTAAATGACAATAGTAAGAATTAACATGATTTAATATTAAATGATTTACAAACAGATTGAAATCAATGGAAAACTAAATGAATAAACCAAAATTAAATGATTTATGAACTATCATGCAACTATCAATATAGCTAACTACTAATCCTAGAATCACATTCGTTTATATATATATACCTTATACAAATAATCACATGCAGGATTATTATAACTAATATATAAACTATCTAGCCAAAACCTTACGGATCTAATATTAACAACCATAACCAGATTCAAGGAAATTGTATAAATCTGCAAATCAAACAAATCACAGATGCAAGTGTTTCCCTTTCCATAGACCGGTAGTAATCCCATCTACGCTAGAAGCCGAGCTTTAAATAAATTATAGTAAGCAGATACAAACCAAATCACAGGAATTCGCACTATCTATTAAAACTATGATTTCCATATCAAAACTACTCCACATAAATCACAAGACCCAATGGGCCGCATAAACAATACTAAGATAAATATTTGGATGTAAGCCCATTCTAAATGGTTGTCATTGTTACACAAAGGATTAACACAAGATATACATAGAATAGTTAATCGGTGTCGTATAAGCCACACTAAACCCTCATACGGGTTAATAGTACCATTATTATTATTTCTACATACTTGCATTATAAACATAAACTGAGATTTTAATTACAAAACAATTTTATAAAAACATATTCATGGTCATAAGACCATCGAAGGATGGCATCCTGTAAATAAAGATTAACCACAGAGTAATTCACAATAGAGACCCTAAGGGTCGTTTCAATTATTTTATACAGTAAACATATTGTATGCATACAGGGTGTGGTTGTAATTCTATCTATGATAGCTTCCACTTTAGTTGAAAACCCATAAATAAATTTCATTGAACATAGAGAGTGATGTGGTGGTAAGACCATCCACAATGGCACCCACATTAGCACACAAGAACTAAAAAATTAAACTTAATGGATGTAAACCCTACACGAAGCAAAAAGGTTGTAAAAGCCTTCTGTAAAACATAGTGTAAAGCCCTTGGGGGTTGAACCAAAACACACAACACTTATCTTGTGTAGAGCTAGTGCTTTTCTCTTCTCTCGGTTCCTTAAGCTCGAGATTAAGTACCTGCAACAAACCATACGATATATAAGCCACGATGGTTTCTTTGTTTTAATCAAACAATATTAAAAGAAAATAGAGATAGGGTTTTGTTATTTTTACCGTAGGCGTTCCAAGACGCAAGCCTGAGAGGAGGTGAACTTGTCACCCTCCTCACCAACTCTTCCAACCTACAACAAAGGTATTCATTGCAGTAAAAAAAAAAAATTATAAACCTTGTAAAAACAAGTTGGAACTTAAAGATTAACACATTTAACCTTACCCGGTGTAAGTTGTAGAGAGGCCAGGGTTTGACTCCTTCAAGAATACCTTATCCCTCCTCTGCTTGCAAAAAAAACCGTTGTAGAGTAAGTGACATATAATCCACGAAAGGAAAGAAAGTGCAAGTTAATTTCGTAGTACTAAAACCTATTTTACCTGGTGAAGGAAGAGACAAAATGGAGCATATGGCTGAGCGAAGAAATGAGTTGTAGATGACCATGGACGCCATGAGAAAGCACCAAAAACAACTTGGAAAGAAACCAAGTACATCGACATCAATCAATAGCAACAATTGCACCAAGAAACCAACATTTTTCACCATTAACAGAGCAGATCTTGTCTCTCTCCCTCTTATAGAACAAACAAACAATAATGTAGGATTCAGATAGTGAAAGACGCATTAAACCCACACAAAAACCATAACTACAGAGCCTTACAAATGAACGACAAAAATGTGATCATGAGGCTAGTGTGGAAGGCTAGTTACGTTGTCAACTCACAGCGAGGACATGCTTTTAAGGAAAGCCAACTCAAATTACAACACTTCCAAAACCTTGGCCAGATCAATGATAACATTTCATATCATTATTGCAAACATTTTCAACTATGCCGAGAACCATATATTATAACATACAAACCATGCACTATAACCAATGAAATATTATTATATATATTAACATTGTACAACAATAACATATTATTATATTTTTTAACCATGGTTTTGACCATGTCGAATTCAGTTTAAATCCTTATACCTTCTCTCCCTTAGGACTAGTTCCGTTACATTTTATACCATGTGTTTAGGCTATGGTAAGGCCCATGGCCTCTTAGCCTTTGGCTAACACATTATTACAATGAAGGGTGGGATTAAGAATGTGGTATATTCTCCTGACCCTTGGGTCCATTAAAGCCCTAGTAAACATAATAAAAATGAACTCAAAGCATGGAAACTGTAAAACATCACCTTCGGGCGTAGCTGAAGGCAACAGATGGATTTTACCATTATCGCAGCTAGCGAAACCTGGAATAGTAAGCAAAATAAGGTCAGTAACTAATAAGCATCATTAACTTAATACATAAGTAAGACTCCTTGTAAAGAGTTGTATGATTAAATGTACATGTACAATTTTTTATTTTTTTACTAATTTTTAGGTGTGTGACAAATAATTTTTTTTTATGCATGGTGATTTAAAGTGGGAGTTATAATGTGAAATTTTTTATATATTTGTTTAAAAGATTAAATATATTTGGTTAAAAAACTTTTGTATTCATATTTTATTTTCATTTGGAATTAAGACTTTGAATTGTTGATTCACTATTTAAAGCTTTGATCTTAATGCTTGAGATAATGGTGAAGATGCAGAGTTTTAGATTTGCAGTACAAAAATTTAATGGGAAGATCAAATTTTGATCTCTGGAAGTTGAAAATCAGAGATCTACTTGTCTAACAAGGAGTGAAAAAAGCGTTGGTGGGATAAAAAAACATGCATATATGTTAGACAAAGAATGAGAGGAGATGATTTCAAGATCCCTCAACATTATTTGTTTGTGCCTTGTAGACGAAGTTGTGTTCAACATTTTTGGAGAAGAAACAATAGTTGGCTTATGGAATAAGATAGAAAGCCTCTATATGACAAGATCATTGACAAAAATATATTTATGAAAAGAAAGTTGTACGCCCTCAGAATTGATGAAGGTATCAAAATCCTTGATATTTTAAATACTTCAATGCTCTGATTTGTCAATTAGGCATCTTGGATGTAAAATTTGAAGATGAACACAAGACAGTTACCTTGCTTTATGAATTGTTTGAATCATAGGATCCTCTAATCAATTCTATGTGGTTTAGTAATACAAAAACCTTTTATTATGATACTATTGTTGGAGCTTTATTGTGTCAAGAGTTGTGAAGAAAAATCATCATAGAAACTTCAACAACAAAAACAATGGTGGCCAGAGGTCGATCTAAAGAATGAGGACAAATTTCGAGAGGTGAATCTAGGTCCAAATCAAGAGTTAAGAAGTGTCACATGCCCCAATTTTGCAAAAATAATATTATCCTATTTGATTTTATTTAAAGACAATATGTTAAATTTTATGCTAAGTTGTAATTGATGACTCAGCAGAGTCAAGGATATTAAATGTAATTCTAAATATTTTAATTATAAATAAATAAAGGAGGAGACAACAGCTTAGGAGAGTTGTTAAAAGAGTGTTTACTGGTCAAATTGGTGGAGGAGACTGGGTGGATAGAAAACAGACAAGTGGCAGCATCCTCAAACCTCTTCCAATTGTTGCAGGTGACAACCTCCCTACATTTGGGGTCATGATCCCCCAAGAAAGTGGGATCATAGCAGGTGGCTCATTTAATGACAACTGACCCAAAAGACCTAGGCAATCTTTATAAAAAATCCCATTGAAGAGAGCTGAGGCTGCTCATTCTAGAGAAGTGATCATTCAGGTGAATGTACTTCAGAGAAATTCAATGGCAATGGAATTTGTGGAAAGAGTTTGAGGAGTTAACTGCTAAGTGATCTATTGCATCTTTTCAGCTGAAGGATCTTACTGCTGAGTGTAGAGTGATTATGGAGTCATTGGACTAGTTTATTGTTTGCTTTCTCCACTAGTTCTCAGCTAAGGAGACCAAAAATAGGCTCGGGGGTCCTGAGGAGGCGTTGTTTGAGTGCTCTCCAGGAGTTGGTAGGGAGGAACGACCTCCTAACGCTATTGTTGTCCATCTTAATCAGGTTCTACAATCTTTTGTTTTACTGTGTTAGATGGTTAAATATGGATCTGACTGCTAAATGAACTTGTTAAGTATTTAGTTGTAAAATGTTAAGAGTTAGTAATCTTTTTGGATTAGTGAAGGAATGAAACTGAATAGATGAAAAATAAATTCTAATCTGTGTTTTTCCACGTCTGGAAGGACTAGACCGTACTCCAACACATATAGAGTATTTAAGTAGATGAAGAAAATGATAAGAGATTGAATTGAATAGATGTGGCTCTGTAATATATAATAACAGAGTAGTTTATTTCATAATGTAGATTATTATCAAGAAAGAACAATAATCTAGTTATCCATGTTGTTGTTGTACAAGTTTATTTATGAAAATGCACTGGAAAAGAAATAGAAGTAAACTAGTATAGGTAGAAGAATTATTATAACAAGAAAATGTACTAGTCGTTAAGATATTGAGGTTACTTACAGTAGTTTATTATTCTTTTTATTTAAGTTAAAATATGCTGGAAGTGAAACTGTGTCATGATATATATATATTTCCTTTTGTTGATTCAATAACTTTTTGCAAATGCAGTAGAAATAACCAAGTCAACCACTTTATTATATTCTGCTAAGTACAGAATTAAACTATAAATACTTAGTTATGTACTAATAATATCAACTAACTAAGTCTACAAATATTCAAACCCCAAGTAGGGTGTTATTAAAATAATTAATTTATAAAGAATAAAGTAAGTACAGAGTTTATGTACATCTTATCAAAAGAACTCGAATAAACCCTATCTGTAATTTATTACATAAAACAAACAGAATATGATAATAAGTAACATATAAATAAACAATTATTTATGAAAAGAACTGTATTAAAAATTACAAACAGGATATACTTGTAAAAGCAAAGTACAGGGTCGAAACCCTAAACAAGGATTACATTTACAAATGACAAACATTTAAGTTCTAATCCAATTATTTGGATTATTTAATTAAATAACAACTAGACTATTATAAATTATTTACAGTCCCTTAAGGACAAATAAAAATACAATTGTAATATTATAAACTTGAAATTTCCACAACACACCTATAGCAATAGTTAAAACAAATTTAACAAAGTAATCGAACCTATAAAATAATAAATTGTAAGATTTATTTTAACAAGAGTTTCTTACAGGGAAACCCTAGCTCATATTCTGAGCAAACAAGTAAAATTTATAAACTAACCATGACTGAGTGACAGTCTTAATACATTAACAAAATCTTTTATGAAATACATTAAACAGTAATAATATTCATTCACAGTCAAATAGGGTAAAAAACCCGAGTACACAGAGTATCAAATAGTAGTACTGTAAACCGAGTCTGAGCTCGAAGACAGAACTGTATTAACAAACTATTGTTTACATCAACAAGCCATAAGGCTAAACATTAAACCAAATACAACACCCAGCTCACAGTCGGGTTTACCCGTCGACTAGTGAGGGTTTGAAGACCTGTTAAACAATAACAACCTTTAAAAAGAGAATGCACATCTAATGACGAAACTAGAAGAGTTTCCAAGCTCAGGGTTTCGCCATTCGACAACCCTAATACAGGTAGGGAAAGAACCCAACATTTGACCACAGGGCTTACCCGTATAAAGCCACGACCTTCGAAGACAATCGATGTAATATTATTCACAATCGATGAATGTAGTCTCCAGTCCCTGCAAGGAGATTTCATTACAAGGTGTTAATACACGAAGTACTTAAAATATTGTATACCCTACTGTAAAAGAAAAACACATGCTGTATAATAATAAAAAACACTTAATAAATTACCTGGTGTAACAATGTCGAGCAGTCTTATGGAAGGATTGTCATCAACCACAATGCGTGCACCTAGTCTTCCAAACCCTACGACGAAGGAAAAGAACTTTCAAACAACAAGTAAACTCTCATCTTCGCACAACAGTGATAGACTATGGAAGGAGAAAAATGGAGTATAGACAGGCCGCAAGCCAAGTGCTTTGAAACCCACAAACTCGTGCAGGATAATACCCACAGTTATAAATAATGGCATTAAGACTAAGCACTGACAATTACAGCAACAACCACTCAAATCTTGGAGAAAACTTGAATAAGAAAGAAACCACAGCCGCCATGAAAAGCTAGCAGAGCAGCCCGAAGGCAGCGCAAACTGCGGAAAGAGAATGATTAGGGTTAGGGTTGTATTGATTATATATATCTCCAACACTTGGCCAGGAGGAGATCGGGTGTTTCCAATCTTACAAATCATGCAGTGGGTCAAATTCAATCATTTTTCTTGCAATCCAATAATAACCAATTATTTATAAAATGATTTTTAACAAGCGATGCATAAAATATAACGTATGCTTTTATTATCAAATCATAAAATATATAGTGCTTATCGTATGGTTTGTTAGCTCATCATTGGCATTGAGATAACAATGTTAAGTTAACATTGACCTAGCAAAAGGTGTCACCACTTAAACTTTGGGTTTATCCCGAAACAATCGTGTGTAGAACTTATCTCATCGCTAATCACATGTCCATTATATCATAATATTGATAACACGATATGGATGTTTGGTAAACCATATTTCATTAACTTTGACCCTAGTAAGTGTAGTAACCATTTTTTATATGGAAGATTCCAAGTTGAATTGTTTAAAAAAATTGAACAACTTTAGTTTTCTATATTTAAATACATTATGGTCTATGCATGGTTATACTCTATTAAAACAACAATTCAAGTTGTGACAATTATAAAGTTGCATAGCATAGTATTGAGTATAATCATGGACTCTTTACAAGCTCAACTTTGTTTTAGACTTGCATGTCTAATAAACAAAATAGTTTATGTATGATCATAAGCCTTATAAAAACCAATGAATCAAATAGTAGTCAACTATAAAGTTGGCTAGTATAGTAAAAGAATACATTTATGAATTCTTTTACATAGTTCAGACTTTAATAGACTATGGTTGTTTCTCAACTTGGCATTTGCTAGTAATTTACCATGTCTATATAATTGGTAGAATGGTTTTATGATTATAGAAAATAATCGGTGCTTAGCATAGAATAGAAGGTTGATCTTTATAGAAAACAACAACCTTAGAAGTTGTTATAGACAGAACTTAATACAAGAAAAGCATTATAGTAATAATGAAAATTATATGGAATAATCTTACTCAAGTCCATAATCAATTGGAATAACATGGCCTGACTTACCTTTAAGAAGTAAAATATAAACAGTTGTTCATGTGAAACAACACAGTTGTTTTTACACTAATTACACTTATATAACAAGAAGTTTTACAGGCTGGAAGCTTCCCTACAAAATGAAAGTACCGAACAGTTGGATATTCAAGTAAATATTGCGATAATGTATACGATATAATAGGACAACAAGTATAAAGTTGCAGAATATGCATATCAAAATAGAAGTTACTATGTAACAAAGATTACAAGTTTTAAGTCACAATAAATATCTTTACTATCGCTAAGTTCGATAAATATAGGAACTCTTTTATTTGAACCTTGCTTACAAACAAATATTGAAGAAATCAAACTACTTTACCTCATTGAGTTGCTTGGAATTTATCCGCTTATCTACTAAGGATTTTTAATTGCAAATAGAAACACTTCTGGATGCTTTATGAATTTAAAACGTTTACTTGTTCGATCATACCTGTAAACCTGTAAGAACGAGTTATATTTCTGCGTTAGCATAATTGCTAAGTAATCCCAGGATTCAAAGTTAGATTCCACCTACTTGTCATAAAGAAGACTCATTTGTAAACTAAAATAAAACAATACGCAAGTAAGCCTTATTCTCGTTACAAAAAGGAAAACTGTTTAGTTAACGTAATTGAGATTATGTAATACTAATCAATTGACTGTTTCTTTTTCTGCTAACCTTTAGCTGTTAGTAAACCGCAGATTCAACATTTTATGTTATCTCAAAATTTTAAATTTTTGTGAAAATTTGGGGTTTTGACAAGGGAAATATAAAGTTCTCATATTGTAATAAAACAGGCCATCTTAAGAAGGATTGCTAGAAAATACAAGCATCCAAATAATACTCCATAAAGGAAGAAAACACAACAAAAATAAAATCAAGTATGGTCGATGAGGTACTGTCTATTTCTAATGTTTTAGAATACCATCATGATTGATTATTAGATTCTGGTGACTCTCACTAGGCTTGGAATTTAAAATCTACTCTTCCTATCAAACACAAATTTGATGGCGTTCTTGTATTTTTCATGCCCTTCAACTTACGGTTTATGCATTTGAGTGACTATCAAATATCTACACAAGAAAAATCCCTTAAAATGTATGTCAATTGCAGTTAACACATAGGTAAGGCTTATGTGCTTATACACTTTTTTTACCATGTGACAAGGACTGGAAGTGCTATGATCCATGGTTATGGCTCGTAATATTACCATTTCACAGAAAATTACTGTACGGATTTATCAATAGTCCACTCTAGCTATGAGTTCATGATATTACTAATAAGTTGTACCAATACTTATAAGGTTCGGGAATGATTCTCATAATTCGGTTCTTAGTTTAAAATATTTATGGAAAAAAAATCCCTTAAAAGGACAATCAAAGACTATCAAAAACCTTCTGGGAAAGAATATCCTGAATACATGAATATATTTTTTCAAAACAAACACAACCATCGAGTAGCCTTGTCCACAAAATCTTGATACAACTAACTTAGTCGACCATCTCTCGTTTTTGTTAAATTTCTATGGTTTTATCGTCTATGCATGGAGATTAAACGCACAATGTTCCTCTTAGTGTGATTTCATAAAAGGAACTTAATAAGAATGAAACCTATTTGGAAGCTATTAATGAGTAAGGAATCCAACTTCCAAGGTATAATGTAGCACTTTCCACTCAAATTTCATTGTACTCCTTGGTTTAGTTTCCAAATAAAATAATTAATATGGAGATTAAACAGACTTCCTCTCTCTCCAAAACTTAAGGTTTCTAAAGTTGTACAAAAACTTACTCCTTAAGCCTGCGACCGTCATTGGGAGACACAAATTCAAAAAACCTAAAATAACATTCCTATTTTTATTTTTGGCTTCTGTCCCCGTATATCTATTATATATCATTCTATGTAAAGACTTACCCACAATTATCCATTAGGTGAACCAGAACACTTGGAAAGGCATAAAGTTTAATGAACAAGGTCTAGCTACTATTTATTTTCTATGACCGATAGGAGCCCATAAGCAAGGAATTAGTGAGCTATGAACGACAAAGCACAACATAGAGGCAAAAGCACCTAATGAGTGGTCCTTCTCTCTTTTTCATCTTTCATAGGCAGACGAGGTAGTGCCATAAAAATAAAATAAACGAGTGGGTTAACTAACCGAGTAATTAATTTTGAGTTTGTGAAAAATTGTTGTAACGATTTTACCTAAATTCAAAATATAGAATGTTTTACATACCAAGATGTGACATATGGATTTTGAGGAAGTGTACCATCAAGTGTACCTACTAATGCTTGATGATCACTGAGAACCAAATGACAGACTCCAACTCTAGGTCTCTGCGCCATGGCCCACCCTCCAGTGCCCACTACCCACAACTTCAAACCAATTATCTCAAGGAAGATTGCAACAAAAACCCTACTATTAAAACACACAACCATTGGCGATAAGGAAATAAACAAAAAAGAAATGAAATGAAACGTTGGTTTGTTGGAACTTGGTACCTATTGTTGAGATATGATATAGTGGGTGTGGGGTTTGATCCCAGGAAAATGCGTCTCACCAAAGGATAACCAAATGAGACTTGGTGAGTTGAAGGGAGATCAACAGAGTCCAGATTCCAGAGCCTCAAATCGTGGATCCTGGAGGGATATTACTCAAGATTCTGTGATGTTGAAGGGAAAGAGAAAGAGCCTCAAATGCAAGTCACAATATGAACTTGGAAGGTTGTGTCGTTGTAGCCTATAATCTGCAACTGCTAGCTACCAAGTTTCCAAATACCAAATTTCAAGTTCCGACTCAACTCCATTAACTCCCTCGCATCTCGATTGATGGCTTCTGCATGCAGCATAATTACAGAGAGTTTTTGAGATAAATATCGATTAAAATTCCACTAAGTTGTGGTTAATCATGATTCATGCCTTCAATAGTATGATGTATGCAGTCGCAGGTGGAGGGCAAGAGCCAGCCCTGAGGCTTCCCATTAATGTTGGGAATTAACACAGACAATATGGCATTACTTGGTGAAATTGACAGGAAGGTAGCACTAGCAACCACATTCATGTGTTAATGGTATTAGCGGGCCGTAGAAATATTTTTTACTGATAGTTTTGATACTCGTTATACCCATGGTCCACGGGCCACCATAAATACACCAACTCCTTGACTTTCAAAACCTTTCCAAGCAGGTACTGGCATTTATGACGGGTGGATGATACGATCAGATGTTAAATTGACGGTTCAATTTTTTTTACACACATAGACATTGACATGTAGAATCAAATATTACCTATCAAACACATTTTATTTTTCTCAATACGTCTTGTACCATGTCAAATTCTAGGCCTGGATGGCTCCTGCGGGAAGCACAATTACAGAGGATTTTGGAGATAATTCTGAATTCAAATGCCATTAAGTTGTGGTTAATCACAATTCATGCCTTCAATAGTATGTTGTATGTAGCTGCAGGTGGAGGGCCAGAGCCAGCCCAGAGGCTTCCCATTAATGATGGGAATTAACGTAGACAATATGACATTACTTTGTTAAATTAACAGGAATCCAACACTAGAAACCACGTACAGGTGTTAATGAGATTGGAGGGTTGTGAATGTATTTATTAATGATATTTTTGATACTCATTATACCCATGGGCCACGGGCGACCATAACTACACCAACTCCTTGACTTTCAAAACCTTTCCAAGCAAGTATCGGTGTTTATGACATGTGGTTGATACGATCAAACGTCAAATTAACGACTCAAATTTTTCATGCACGTAGACGTTGACGTGTAGCATCAAATATTACCTGTCAAATGTGTTTTATTTTGATCAATACGTCTTGTACCACGTCAAATTCCAGGCATGCCTCTCACCATATTTGTTTTCATAGAAACTAGTTCTCAACCTACCAATCCACTAACAATGGCTTAGTTTTTATAGGAAATGATATTTCCTATAGGATTGTTGGGATTGGTAGTATCGAGATAAAAATGTATGATGGTACTATGAGAACACTAATAGAGGTGAGGCATGTTCTTGAATTTAGAAATAATTTAAAACCTATGGGATTTCTAGATTTTGTTGGTTATATGTTTGCAATTCAAGGTGGAGCCATGAAGGTGTAAAGGCCATCTTAGTTTTTATAAAGGAAAAAAGAATTCAGAACCAAGTTATAATATTGACGGAAGTACTAAGGTAAGTCAAACAATTGTAGTATATGAATATACATGAGACTCTTTTTGTTTATGGCACCAACGTCTGGTTCATATGAATGATAATGGACTTAAGATAAGTCAAACAATTGTAGTATATGAATATACATGAGACTCTTTTTGTTTATGGCACCAACGTCTGGTTCATATGAATGATAATGGACTTAAGATAATTACAGATCATTAGCTACTTCCTAACTTAAAATCCATGAATTTAAAGTTCTACAAACATTGTTTATTTGGTAAACAATATAGACATAAATTTAAAACATGAAAGCATGTAATAAAGGTTCCCTAGACTACATCCATTCAGATCTATGTGGGCCAACCCCTACTATTTTTTTTTGGAGGATCATCACATTTTTGTAACATTTACAAATTATTACTCTAGAAAGGTATAAGAAAAGTTGATGTGCTTTAATTTTAGGAGTGAATCTTCACTGGGGCGAATGATATATAGAAATATTTTACAATAATTTGCCCTAAAGTTTCATAAATATTTTTAATAACTAAATTGTTTTATCTCAGAATTATAAATGTAATTTATGTTAATATGTTTTCACTCTCCAAATTAATCATGGATCCTCCATTTTCTTCTTTGATTCATTGGATTTAATAATTTTTTAGGAGTAATTTATCCATTATTTCATAAAAAAAATTAAATACCACATTTATTCGTAAAATAATGGGTTTATCGTTGGTTGTTTATGGGTCCATGGTTTTGGGTGTCCCATGGTATTGCATGTGTTAAATATTATTTAAGGAGTTGAGGCACATAACCTTATTCAGTAAATAATGGGTTTACCATTTGTTGTTTATGGGCCATGGTTTTGGGTATACCATGGTATTTTCTCATAGAACATTGCATGTGATAAATCCTATTTAAGAATTTAAGGTACTCTATGGTACTTAGAAGGTTAAAAAAAAATATACACATTAAATTCCATGGAAACACGTTCTTTCAATTTCCATGTTAAAAGTCTTTCTCTATTTTATTATATTATTAAAAATAGTTACAAATCAAATAATTTGCTTTCCATTGGATGAATTAAATCTTTATTTTATTTGATAAATTAATTGTAGTTTATTAATTCCTCTTAAAACTTGAATTTCATTGAACTCATATTAACATTTTCCTTTTCCATATAATGTGTTATGTATTTCAATTCAATTCTACTTATTAATAATTTCTTTTCCATATAGTGTGTTTTTTTATTTTCAATTCAGTAATTTTTTGTTTTGTTTTGCTAATGAAGCATAAAAGAAAAAAAGTGTGGACAAACATTCAAAAATTCAACTTCAAATTCGAGGTAGAGAATTTAAAAAACTCTAGGATGAGTTTTTTCGAGAGTTCAAACTCTCCATCGAGAGTTTAAAAATCTCTAGACTGAGAGTTTCAACCAATAGCACGTCGTGTTAAAAAAAAAAAAACTCTTAGCTGATATTTTGAACTAAACTCTCAGCCGAGGTTTTGGAATATTTTTTCTCGGCCGAGAGTTTGTTGTCAACAAAACCTGCGAAAATTTCCCACATCTTTTCGGAAGTGCAGCTTAGGAAGTCCAAACACCCGGAAAATTTAAATATTAAGACTTAGAATCACTACCAATGGATTCATCTAAGAATATAGTTTCCAATGGTATAATATAATTGTTTCATTTTATTTTTATGTTTTGTTTATTAATAATTTTTTCTAAACCTTACCCCTTAAGAATTTAATTGTTATGAAAATCCCATGAAATGAAAATTCAATATCATAACAAAGACAACACAAAAAAATTGAAATATTCACATAGATCTTACTTGCCTTGTCCTCTTCAAAAGGGTACATTTAATTTTTTCAATAAGAGTCACAGTAAAAAGAAAATTGAAGGTCACCAACATCTGTCAATAAGACACCATTTTCTAAACATATTTTATTTAAATAACTAATAAAACATTGTTCACAAGTATAAAAAATCTCAAAATATAGTCCATGCAGAATTATAATGTGTGTAGATTATGAGCATACATTTTCTTTCGTAAAATGAAAACCATTTCTAAAAAAGCGGAGGCAAGTAGGTCACACATTATCCATACCTAAAATTTTCAAGTATATGCCATTGGTGGCCTCCAAATTTGTCCCATGATATGTCCATACAAAATAATAATAATAAAAAACTGCTAGAAAGCTAATTAAATTCTCTAAAACATTTGTGTTTACTTCAAGGTGTAATTTCTAAGGGAGATACGGGTTTCAAGAAGTCAAAGTTGAAGTGCATAAAATTTTGCAGTTATGTTTGTCAAAATACAAACAAAAGTGTAACCCAAATTCATGTTTTCACCCATAATTTACAATTTTTAAATTATGTATAACATTTTCAATGACTGGATTTAATAACACTAAATAATGTGGAAATTAATCCCATAATTAGAAGAATTGAACTCACAAAGTTTGCTGGAAGACATGCATAGATCCACTCAAATTGGAGACTGGAATTGGTGTGTAACACAAACTTGCATTGAATAAGATTACATCATGGAACCTTATAAAATAATAAGCTGTCCAAAATATATAATTACTTCATAGATTCGAATACCTAAGGAGGAAATTTGAATCCTCACAAAAGCAGCCTTATTAAAAGTCAAAAATCCCCCCTAGGTGCATAAAACACTTTCCAAATCAGTCAAGGAGGTACTGAATTGGATAAATGAGGTATGTAAGTTGATAAGTGATGGAAATTCAATATACTCATGCTTTCATGATAGAAAAATATGGAGGATGAGTTGTGCAAAAAACAAGGTAGTTGTCATGTGACTAGCTTTCACCTTTTTCCTTAAAAGCTACTGAAAAGCAGTCTAAATCTGGATAAGGAAGGAATGCACACTTGCTAAAATGGGAAGTCTGTTGAGCTGTCAAAATATTATCTAGAATATTGTGAAGGAGATCCTGGAGGAAATTAAGGAAATTTTTGACCAAGTGGTGCAAGTGGATACCAAATAGCTAGTGTAAGACCTAGGAAATTAATAAAAAAGATTAATTAATGTATCTTAAGTATGGGAATGGGTTTTTTATTATTCTAAAACACCCTATTAATTCTGAATTATGTGTATCATAAATATATAAGATATATATGGACTAACAACAAGGCTTAGTAACCCTTTACATACTGCTTGTCTATAAAAACAAGGAAAGGGGCAAATCCACAAGGGGAAAATCCTCCCTTAAACATGAACATGAACATAATTTTGTGAAATATTGTCTTCAAATAGTATTCAACATATAATAAACTATCCCAAGCAGTTATTTTATATTTTTGAATGTCTTCTCATAGAATTCCTTAGTGAATATGTCTGCAACTTGCTCGGATGATGCACAATAGTGTAGAGAAAGGACCTTATCATGCATAATCCCTCTGATGTAGTGCATGTGTATATATATGTGTTTGGTTCGCTGCCTCTATACTGGGTCTGTTGATATTGTAATAGTATTTTGGTTTTCATAATAAATGATTTTGGAAGTGTATGAATGTTCAATCCCAAACTCTCCAAGTATATCCTGGAACCACAAACATTGAGTAGCTTCATTCGTAGCTCCTCTGTATTCTTCCTTTGTAGAAGCAATTGCAATGGAACTTTACTTTTTAATTGACGAACTGATTGTTCCATCTGCAAGCATAGACACATATCCAAAATTTTATTTTCTATAGGTTTTATCATCCTTCCCAATCAGAGTCATTAAAACCAACTAACTCTAGGTTAGATTTTGCAAGATAGTGAATCCCATGTGTCTTTGTTCCTTGCACAAAGTGAAAGATTCTCTTTGCTTCCCTCCAATGGATGTCATGTGGATGATCCATGTGTCTATATTCCACACTCATTTCATAATAAATATCAGGTAGAGTGTGATTCAAATAGAGAAGCCAACGAACTAGCTTCCTATACAGTGTGTTGTTTATCAAATGAGTTGAATTTGCTTCTTGAAGCTTAACCCCTGAGAGGAAAGGAGTCTTTATTGGCTTTCAATACTTCATCTTGAACTTGTTTAGCAATTATGAAGAACATTTGGAATGATTTACTTTGATTCCAAGGGATGATTGAGAGATATCAAGCCCCAAAAATTGGCTCCACCGTCCCAAATTAGTCATGGAGAAGCCATGGTTCAAAGCATCCTTCAAGGAGGCAATTTATTTCATGGAACTTTATGTCATCAAAATTTCATCCACATACAAAAAAAAAAAACTATTTAACCATGAATCAAGTTTAAATAGACATTTGGATCAGACTTTCATCTACTAAAATTATGTGATAGCAGAAAACCATCAATCTTGGCATACCAAGCTCCGGGAGCTTGTTTTATCCTATATAGTAATTTCTTCAACCTGAAAACAAGATATGGATTAGTAAAAAAAACTTTTGGCTGCTGCATATATATCTCTTCTTTTATATCTCCATGTATAAATAAACTCTTCACATCCATGTGATGTACCTCCCATTGCTTGGAAGTTGCAATGGCCAAAACTAGTCTTATAGAATCCATCTTTGTTGTTGGTGCAAAGGTCTCATTGTAGTCAATGGCTTGGACTTGGGAGAATCCCTTGGCCACCAAAATTTCTTTATACTTCAGACAAGATCCATCGGAAATAAAAATTTTCTTGAATACCCATTTTCACTTGACTAGCTTTCTCCCTGGTGGGAGATTGACTAGTTCCCATGTCTCATTCTTCTGGATTGAATGGTATTCCTCTTTCATGGTTTTTTTCTATATTGGATATTTTGATTATTATTCATATGTTTGTGTATCTAATTCAACCATCAAATAACATTTCTCATCAAATGATGGGTCCTTGATAGAAAGGGCACTCTCGAATTGAGATCTAGTTCTTCTAGGATCACTAGGATTCCTAGGTAATTCCCCAACTACTTGAATGGTATTTTATTACCACTTTGGTATTGTAGGAGTGGTAGGATCCACAATTAAATCTTCATTATCATACATATAAGAATCATAAAAAATATTATAATCTTCACTTATAGTTAGAGGTGGTGGTGGTGATCAGGACTCTCCAATATATGATTCTGGCATAAGCTCTTCTTCAAACTGAACACTCCTTTCAATGAAGTATTTTTGAGTGCTCATGTTCATCAGCTTATACCCTTTGGAATATTCTGAATACCCAAAAAATAGGAATTCTTTACTTTGGGGTTCCAAATCCTTCCTCTTTTTTGGTGGAATTCTATCCCAAGGTTTAGAGCTAAAAATCCTGAAGTGGGACACATTGGCTTTTGTCCACTCCAAGCTTCGAAAGGAGTGATTCCATCAAGATATTTGTGAGGAAACCTATTTTGGATATAAGATGCATAGTTTATTGATTCATCCCAAAAATTTGGTGTAAAATATTTAGACTCCATCATGCAAATGGCCATCTCCCTTGGAGATTTATTCTTCCTCTTAGCAACACCATTATGCTTAGGTGTGTAAGGAATAGAGTGTTACATATGGATACATGAATATTCACAATAGTGTATCAATTCATATTTTACATATCCACAACCATTATTATATCGAAGGACCTTGATCTTTCTTCCAGACTGGTTCTCAACTAAGGCTTTAAAACCATTGAAGAGGTCGAAAAAATTTGATTTGTTCTTGAGGAAGAAGACCCAATTGTATCTGGAAAATTCATCAATGAAGGTTAGGAAACATTTTTCTTGAATTAATGACATATTAGGGAAAGGACAATATATATCACTGTGAATAATATTAAGGGGTCAAGAGGTTCTCTCATGACTGACTCCCTCATACTTGTGCTCTAGGTGTTTTCCTAGGATGCATCCTTGACAGTCTCCTTTAAAAAACTTGATTTTGGGAAACCCTACGACCATGTATTTGTCACAAAAATTAGATAGGTACTTGTTGTTTATATGGAAAAATATTTAATGCCATATCTTGCTAGCTTCATTAGAATGAGTGAGAAGAGCAGAGGGATTTGAGAAGGGCATAAAGTGCGAGAAATTGTACACTTTGGAGCTATGATCAGCAAAACCTGTCGCTATGACTCTACCATTCAAAGTTTTAGTGATTTCAACATCATCGAGAGTGAAGAAAACCTTCTTATGAGACCTAGTGTGGTTCATCTAATAGACCGACAAGAGAGATTGACAAGAGATTGATAACAAGACCTAGTGATTGGTATTCCTCTCATCTCTTAAAGAAATGGTGTTTGTCCATGAAATTTTCTTAGAAAACATCATTGAGATAGTTTTGGAAAAAATACCTCTTGGAACACCTAGACCCTCTTGCAACTTGTTCATAGTGATCAATGTATTTTTCTTCCTTTTTCCTCCTTTCCCAGATTCAATTATTTCTTAACTTTCATCAATGCCTTCTCCAAACACAATTGGGTTTATTTCATAAAAATTAAGAGTGAATTTTTTGACAGGTTCTTGGCCTACAAGGGCATTGTAGGAAAACCATTTGGACTAAGAACAACTGACAAAGGTGAATACAAAAACAATAAATTTATTAATTACTTCACTACATAGGGAATTCATATCCAACATATTTCTCCATATACACCACAGTGAAAATGGTGTTGCTGAGAGAAAGAATCACACATTAAAATAAATGGTTAACTATATGATCCAAGATAAGGGATTACGTTTTTAATTTGGTACCAAAGCAATTAATTATTCCAATTACATATTGAATCTCACTCCCACCAAGGATCCAAAATATACAACATAGAAAGAATCATGGAGTAACATTAAACTGGTTTCCAACCACTTTTGTGTGTTTCGTAGTGAAGCATGGGCTCATATTCCTAATAAAAAAGGAAGGTATTACAACCTAAGACTAAAAAATATTTAATTGTTGCATATTCTAAAGATGTAAAAGGTTTTAGAATTCTTCAACAATATTCAAATGCTATAATTATTAGAATATATGTTAAATTTTATGAAGATATCTTGACCCATGAGAAATTTGGCATCCGTGCCATCTTCCATGCGTGTTCCATCTTCTAATCCTAACTTTATTTATAGTGTTCCTACTCCATCATCTTTTGATGATTATGAAAACGAGGATGTAATTCCACCTCCACTTTCTTATTTTCTTCTAGTTGCACCAACATAGTTTCTTCATTTATGGGTCCATATAACATGCAAAGTAGTTGTTGATCTTGTAAGTGATCTTAGAGATCAGCGCCAAATTTTTTCTCTCTTCCATCAAGCCTATTCTCTTTTGGCTCAATTAAAAAAAAGTGATCTAAAGACATTTGCAGAAGGTTTAGGCCATCCAGATTAGGATGCCACTATGGATAAATAATATTGTATCTTAATAGTGAACAATACTTGGTACCTTGTTGCTCTTTCGAAAGGAAGAAAAATTGTCAAATGTGAGGGGTCTATAGAACTTATTATGAAACATATGGAAGTGTTGAAATACTTAAGGCAAGAATAGATGCCAAAGTATTTTCCCACGTTGAAGGATTTTACTACAATGAAACCTTTTCCCCTATAGCCAAAACAAACTCCATCTGCCTTGTTCTTGACCTTGTTGATTAAAATTAATGGGAGGTACACTAAATGGATTTCAAGTACGCCCTTTTGCATGGGGATTCACAAAAATAATTTTATACCAGAATAACCTCCTAAGTATGTTTAGAATTATTCCATCCTTTCTTCCTGCATAAAGGATTCTCTTTATGGTGTTAAAAAAATTTCTCAAGCTTGGTATGCCAAAATGGATAGCTTTCTCCTTGACTCTAGGTTTTTTGGATTTCATTCTAACCCAAATGTCCATACCAAAAAATTAGGAAACCATCTCATCATCCTTGCTGTTTATGTTGATAACCTTATTCTTACTAGTAGTGACCATACACTTACAACCCATGTGAAATACATCCTTAAGAAGAAAATTGAAATGATAAACTTAGGACATTTGCATTATTTTCTCGGCCTCCAAGTGCTAAAAAACCAAAGAACGGGTTTTTGTTTCTCACTCTAAGTATTATTGCAACCTTCTTCATCTCTTTCACATGAAAAATTGTAATTGGCCCCATCTATCTTCTAGTGTGGAGTCAAACTTACTACCACTTGCAATTCACCCAAAGTAGATGCAACCTTGTATCACCAGCTTGTTGGTAGTATCTTATACTTGAATCATACCGTCTTGATATTTTATTTCTTGTTGGTATTGTTTCCAAATATATCTAAACTCCCCATTAAATCCATTAGAAAGCAGGAAAATGATACTTTGATATATCGGGGTTACATTTCATTTTTGTGATTTACTACAGCTTAGGGGGGACTCCTCTGTTGGTTGGTTTCTATGATTCAAATTGGTACAACATCCTTGATGATCAAAAGTCTATTGTAATTTATGTTTTCACTCTTGGTTCCATACCTATCACTTAGGATTTTAAGAAACTACGATTTATTTCTCTTTATTCAATAGAAGTATAGTATCCATCTGTAGTTAGTTTAAGTTAGGAAGCATTGTGGATTTGACAAATCCTTTCATAGCTTGGATTGAAACAACAATGCCTAACTATATTTGGTGTGACAATTAGAGGGCCATCAATATCATCAAAGATCCAATTCTACATCAGTGCAACCAAAAAAATGAGCTACATATGCACTTCATCATAAATCTTGTGCAGGATCACGTTCTCAAAGTGTAATTTCCCCCTAAAAATGATCAAATTGTAGACATCTTCACAAAGTCTCTTACATAAATGAAGAATCATATAAACTTCGGTATATATATATATATATTAGGAGTTCAATAATTTGTCATTAAGGTGGGAAAGGATCTAATTCCTCTTCCCTAATCATATTGTGTCACTTTTGGAAAACCTTAAATCATATCCCAAGTTGTTCTTAAGGGAGAATGTTAAGATATTTGGACACTTAGGATTTAGTTAAGATCAACTTGGTATAATGTATATTTAGGTAAAGTGTGTTTCTTAAGTATGTATTAGTATGCATTTTTACTTATGTAATATACTTTTCACGACATTATGTTCTAGATATAGAGTGATCCGATGATTCATGTTTACCTCAATCTTAATGGATATTGATCTATGGCTTAACACCCGATTGGTTCATGATATCTATTTAAAGATCATGTAGGGTCACTTGCTTGATGATCGGTTCTATGAAACTCACATGTAAAATTCTCTTTCTTTTGCGTAATATTTCCCCAAGTATCTAATTGGATTGGGTCATAGATTGTTTCCTTCTTTAATGGTTTTAACCATGTAAAACCATAATGTGTCAATCTATGATCTATTTGTGTGAGTGGTTGTTAAAGGTGTTCAATCTTTTGGAAATTTCTTGTGTTAGTTGAACATATACAAGATATCTCTTTGATAAGGACAAATTCATCAACTTTTGGCATAATTCACGGATAAGTGCCCTAATTTTTGCTTGGAACATTAGATTTTATTAAACTTGTAATACCATGGTTTCAACCCCCAATTGAATTTAAAGTTATAAAGGATGTAAATAGAGTTAATAAATAATGATGTGGAGCTCAAGGAAAATGCCCCGTCATGGATTTAGTCTTCTACATTTCGGCAATTAAAATTGATGCCGATGGCCATCACGCTAGGCGATGGCACAATATAATTTTCTACATCATGTAAATATGCAATTAATAAAATACCCAACCACCTATGTCAATGCAACAATAATGAGATGGGGGCATGATTTATCAAGGAAAAGGGATAGGGAGGGGAGTTAGTCAAACTCCTGAGCCAATAGGGTGTGACCAGATGTCAATGGGGAAACCCATGAATCCTCAGCTACCTTTTTTCCTCTGCTCTCAATCATTAATTTCTTCCAGAAGTTGGTTGAGGCAGTTAATTCCTTGAGCAGAGCAAGGCATGGAAATTTGATGACTTGACTGAGCAAGCCTGCAAGTCTACAGTTTTGCAACCTGGGAGGCTGTGTTCTTGCTTCTGCAACAAGTAAACATGTGTGGGAATGCATGCTCATTCTGTCATCCATGAGTCGCGCTGAACGTTGGGGAAATTCACCTTGCTGGAACTGGGTAGAGCTGGCTGGAGGGAGTTGTGTTTTCTATTTATGTTTGTTCATTATTCACTCGTGTATTGAGCATTCAAGATTCATGGAGGAGAAGGTTCACTATGGTGCAGAGGGAGTCTATGTTATTCACTATCTAGAGTAGCAGAATTATGGTTCCACAGTGTGTGTCTGTGTGACATTGTGATATGCGCATAAACCCTATCTTTCTCTATGTGACAGAGTGTGTGAGACCCTGTTTACTGTGTTACAACATCCTTAGCTGGCAAAGTGTTGCTATGCATTTTCTGCAAGTACTTTCCCTTGCTAACCCTTGGTTGTGGAATTATAGTGTTATCCTGAACCATAGAGGGGTATGAGACCTGATTTTCTCTGTGTTACAAAGTGAAGGCTGTGTAGCATGTTACCTTAGTAGTCCAAGAAACCCAACTGTAGGTTGGTTTTCCTGAGTTTGATGTGGGTGTTTTCTTGGTCGAGTAAGTCCAAGGAACCCTTAATTTATTGGCTTGTTTCCTTAGTAGTAGACTATGGAACCTAATTGTTTATTGGCTTGGTTGTACAGTATGTGAAACCCAGCTGTGTGTTGGCTTGACTGTGTATTATATGACCTAATTCTGTGAGTGTTGGTTTTCCTGAGTTTTTGTTGTATCCTTGGGTATGTGTGAGTTTTATAGTGTTCCCTTATTCCCTTTGGAAATCATGCCCAACTTGGGGGTGGCAGTGTTGCTGAGAGATTGATGAGCACACGGGCCTATGGTTGGGTAGAATGTTGCAACGACATAGTTGGTTGCGGGACAAACTTCTTAAGATAAGTATTCTTGTGCATTTAACCCCTGCAAGGTATTTGCTTTGTAAATTATTCATGAACATGTGGAATGCTTGAACAGGATGAATGTTGCTTGTTTTATGAGTTATGAAAAACTTGAATGCATTGAATGAATGTGTATTTCTTCCACTATAGATTTCTCTAAGAATCTGTAAACGTTTTTATGTTCAATGCATTTTTATGGTTTATGCTTTATGAGGGCTTAGATTTCCCAGGTTGGTGATGGCCTGAATGGCCGAATATATCCAAGACTTCTGTTAATAGGTTGAATTTTCGGACAAAAAGTTTCATTTTGCAACTTGCGAGATGTGGAAATGTCCTTTAGTAAATTTTGTTCTCCACATATTTCCTTCCGCAACATGCGGGATGCGGGATGCAGAAACATCCTTCTATAAATTATGTTCCCTTGCAAATCTCCTTCCACAACTCTCCTTTCTGTATGCGAGATGTAGGATGTGGAATCAAAATTTCCATTTTCCCTGATTCCACAAACTTGAGCTTTTCGAACCGTTGATTCTTGCAGGTGGAATCTCAGTCGTTGATCTGTTTCGAGATGCGAAATAGATTGTGACCGTCGTTTTCCTCTGCGATATTTATCCACCATTCGATCTCCTATGAGATATTTCTTCATGGATCGTCAAATTGATCACTGACAATATCATAGCATGAATGTTGAAGAGTGTTTTCAAAGCCATGCCCAGCAATTCAAAAAATAAAAAAGGTTCTTTAAGAAATTTTTAATTCCGCATGATAATCGGGGTATGGGTATGTGACAGTGTGGTATCAGAGCTATTGGTTACAACATTGGGCCTAAATGGGACAAGTTGAATAGATAAAAAATGGAAAAGAACACCCAGTTCATGATTTGATAGAGCTGCTGGTTGCAGCATTGGTATAAAGGTGCCAAGGCAATTGGTTGCAGAAAGAAAACTACAACAAGAAAGAGTGATATTTAGCAGAATTTCTAAACTTAGCTAACCCAACGAAATGCATTGTGACCATGATCTAATTCTATTATGATATTGACCATTCATTCCTACAATAAGCATTTGGTAAGTAATTGTTTGAATTTTTGAGATGGATTAACAAATGACGTTGTTAACACATTTTGCAGAGTCATAGTGCAGATAGAAGAATTGATCTTGGTCCGACGAAGGAGGTCAAAGAAGATCAATGCCAAGAAAATTAACAACATGAATGATGCAAAAGATCCCTGTCAACACAAGAATTATGCTATGGGGGGAATCCAAGAGACCCACAAGAGGGTAGGAAGCCACTACAATGTTGGATATTTGGAGGACCCCATTTGCACCGTATTTGTCCACATGGGGAAGGGTATGTAAGGCTAGCTTAAAATATCCAAGGTCATGGAACTGAAGCTATTGGGAGAAGGGAATGAGAGAGTTCCCTAGATGCTGCAGCTACCATAAGAATCCCGGGGGAAGGGTTTTAGGATTACAAAGAAGAAAATAAAATGTTGGTCAAGGCTTTGGTAGAGCAAAACTAGTTGAATACAACCATGCTATAGAGTCTAGCGGATCTCAAAAGGCAACTAAACTCTGGGAATCACTTGACAGGGACAGAAGGGAGTAGGAGAAATTACCACGAGAAGAATAAGAAGCTTAACCCAAGGAAGAAAGGTTTTAAACCTTCTCACCTCCTGAAGCAACAAAGGAATCCATGAGAAGCTGTGATTGAGCCAACCAGAGTGATGAGGGAAAAGCTAAAGGAACCACTCAAATGTTGGGGATGTGAAGGACCCCATCTGTGCAGGAATTGTCCACTTGAGAATAGGAATGAGGGTCAAGTCCCTAGTACCCAAGAAGCTAAAACTGTGGGTCAAGAAGCAAGGATCATTCCAAAAATTTATGCAATGTTAGAAGACCACCAGGAAGGTCATAACTGTTGTAAATGAATGTTTCCTATGGCTAGGGTTTAAAAGGAAATCAACATACTGGGGTTGAAAGGTGGATGTATAATGTTCAACAAGCATATATTTAAGAAATTTTCAGATATTAGAATGGTTCATACCTTAGCCAAATGAAGGTTGATCCAAGCAGCCCTTCAATCCTCTTCATGCTCCTCTTGCTCCTCTTGCTCCAAGAGACCTACAAAACGAATTATACCTTCCTCAAACCAATATGACTAATATATATAAAACAATGGTAATCAAAGAAACATGAAATAATGATCTAAATAACATCATCACATGCTCATAAATAGATATTCAATCACACATTGAACAATGATTTGGGAAGAAGAAGGACATCACATCTTTATTAATCTTGAAAACAAGTACAAGTATACCTTCTCTTCAAGTTCGGCACCTCATGAAACCTTGATCTAGGTCTGCCGCTTCTCTTCTCTAAGGAACTCAACCTCCAAGCTCTGCAACACAAGGAGAATGCTTCTAGGGCAAAGGTGTGGGAAAAGAGAGCTCCAAATCCTCCAGCATAAGAACGCAAAGATTCAAGTCTCCTCTCATGGACCTCCGTACCTCTATTTATATGCTTAATGAAGAGTTAGGGTCAAAGACAAAGTAGTTGCAACTGAAGGAGTCAGTTGCATAACTACCCAAACAACCCAAATTTCAAAATACATATTTTTTTTATATTTTCAGGAGGCGTACGTCGGTTGCAGAGACAACAATCGCATACACGAGGAGGTATACGCGGGTTGCAATTCAAAAATTCACATATTTAAGGCGTACACAAGTATTATATATAGCAAGTCGCGTACATACGCGGGTTTCCTTAAGGAAACTCGTGTACACATCAAAAAACTCATTTTTAGGGTAGTTCTGGACATTTTTAGACTTTAGTGTCTTCCAGGAAAGTTTTAGCTAACAGATGAGGTCAAATGGAGTTACAAAACTCAAGGTATGGGTCCTCCAATTTAGGTATTTTTCCAGTGACTTTCATGAAGTGTCGACATGCGACGGAATCATGGGAAAGTGGTCACAGGTAGAGATGTGTCATTTTGAGCTATAAAAAATGCCCCCTAATGTATGAGGTTAGAGGGGAAGATGATAGCCGAAATGCATTATAAAGGAAACAACTGAGTATGGAGAGAGCAAAGAATCCAAGATCAAAAGGCTTGAACAAAGGTACCTGAAAGAGAGATAAATGTCAGAAAAAACTGATCTCTGGGACCTATAAGTCCATATACAAAACATCACCATAGAGATACAAGTGGATCCAACATATGTATAATTTATGAAACTATCGTGGTCGCTCAATATGCAAAAAGGTGCCATATCAAATCTAAAGGATTCATGGCCACAAATGAACAAGGTGGATCCATGCTCAACAAACGATAATAGCCATAAGAATACAAGGTGGATCTATGTCTCAACAAAATGTCATATAAAATGTAACAAGGTCTTGTGCAGCTTGGGAAATAGAAAAAATGATGATGCTATTGTCATCCCAAGGTCTTCAATCCAAACTGTCCAAAAGGTACGAATCCTAACCATGCGAATAAAGGAGATGAAGTCAAACATGGAGGAAACCGTTTGATTACCAATCAATGATGAGAATTGTTAACAAACATGAGGGAAACCACCATTAATGAAAATGGTCTCCAAGGTACCTAGTATATTCTAACAAGTGTGAATACAGGGAATTGAAGTCGAACACTTGAAGAATCCATCGATTAGGAGACATTAAGGTATTCCCACTACCCAATAGAGAGGGAAATTGCCACTAATGACTACAATCCCCAAGGTACTATCATAAAACTCTAAATCTCATCCCCAGAGCAAGATGTGTTGCAGTCGATAGGAAGAGATCTGTTGGAAGGAAGGAATTAAGGCATCCTTCA
The DNA here is from genome assembly GCA_001517045.1 of Pseudotsuga menziesii. Classification (NCBI taxonomy): domain Eukaryota; kingdom Viridiplantae; phylum Streptophyta; class Pinopsida; order Pinales; family Pinaceae; genus Pseudotsuga; species Pseudotsuga menziesii. The sequence continues at coordinate 593,420 of LPNX011107788.1, forward strand.
TCATCTAACATGAGGTAAGTCAGAGACTAATTAGATCTAGAATTGGTATTGAATTTCACGACAAGAAACGCTGAAGACATGATGTAATGAACTGATACCAGGGAATGGCTGACACAAAAGGTCAAGGCAACTGCAGAATAGTCAACAAAGGTTTAATCCTTGAACAGTGAGCACGACACAAAAGTTACTTAGGCAGCTTTTGACACAAAAGGACCAACGACACAAATCTACAATGTAGGAGACATTGATAGATTCCCCATATAATTGGAAAAGAAACCAACTGGAGGAGTAAGAAACTCTAAATTAGGATAAGGCCAAAATACTAGGACCCAATTGTTGATAAACTCAAAACTGGTGCTTTGTTCAAGGAAACAAGACTTGCTTCCATGATATAAAAAACATGTGAATGAACTTCCCTTCCCCTCTTTCTTGTAAAGTTTTATCGAGTCCAAGAAAGCAAACTCGGTACCATCTTCATTTTTCGCAAGCTCAAAGAAAAGATAGAAGAATGCTTAATAAAGAACTGATTTCTGGATTTTATGAGGCCGAACTAGTACATGCTCGACGGTGTTTTCATAGTTTAGAGAGTCTGAAAACTCCAAAAAAGACTCTAGGGGGGTCCTTTTTCGTCCAATTTAGTCTCCTGAGGCCGAAAAAGTATAAAACAAACCACAGAAGAACTCGCTTAGCTTCCGAAGAAGTAAGGCGCACCTTTTTTTTACTTAGTCAGGAAGGTCCGAAAAAGGTTAAATTACCACCTACCCAATGCTCCTTCAAAAGAAACATATAGCCTGAGTTTTATGAGTGTGAAGGAAGGCAAGATCACTCGAAAAGATCCATTTGATTATGAGGAATGGGGATTACACTCTTAAAATCGATGCTTTGTTCTTTAGGGTTTAATGAGCATGATAAAGACATAAAGTACACTCAGAATCTTTTTCATGTTTAGGTCCAGAGCACAAAAAAGAGAAAACTAAGCTCATACCGGGGGTTCCTTTTCCGTAAGTTTAGCCCCTCAAGTCCCGGAAAAGTGATAAACCTATGCTTGAGAATACTCCTCTCAATTCCGAAGAAAAGAGAGTGTTCCTTTCTCATATTATTCCACATGGTCTGAGAAAGTGATAACCTACCACCAATGTGGATGCCCATTCACATATTATTAACGAGCTTGAATGGACAAGTTTACTCGGCAGTCAAGTCTATTTTGAGGAGTCAGAACTGGGCCTAAAGAAACTCAATATCTTTCCTGTGAATTTTTAACGAGTTTGGAAAATTCAACTCTTTCCCTCCTTATTGTTTTTAATGAGCTCAAAGGAGAGCAGAAAAAATGCTCTAAATGCGAGGAGACGAGTGTCATAGACAGGTGAAACTAGTTCCAAGCGCAAGGAACAAATCTATGCATAATGCAAGGAACATGAGCAAGATAAAGAAACTCGATTAAGGTCTCCACAAGTTAAAGGGTGTCAAGTGGCAAAGGAAAAATGATACATGGCTTAGCGATGATGAGAACAAAGATGGGGGCTTATACAACGAGCTAAAAGCATGGAAGCCGGCATCAGGCTCATAAGCGCGAGCAGGGCACATGCAAATGCAGTTACAACTTAAACAACAAGACAAGGTTAGTAAACAGTTGTGAATCCAACTAAAAATCCTGTCTCCAAGAAACAACAACATCAGAATCATATTCAAAAGAAAATATTCGATGCAGTTCACTTTGGCAAAAACACATGCGACTTTGCTATCTTCTACAAAAGGGAAAGTCAAGGTAGAATTAGCTGAAGAAGATTCTATAGCACCAAGTCTCGAGGGTTTATAATCAGTAAGATCAACCTCAGAAGGAGAGCAAAAATCAACAAGGTAGATAGAGTTTGCAGGAAAAAACTCAATATCACGGGAGTTTAAAAATTCATAAGAAAAATCAAACTCATCGGGATCATTGACTTGTTGTTCAAAGAAAGAGTCAAAAGACTCAACAAGACCAACATAAGAAGAAAGGTCATAATTACTAAGCAAATCAGGGTTAGACTTAGGCACAAGTAAACCAACATCCAACAAAAGATCAGAATGTATCAAAGACTCTAGGAAGACTCCATCCGAAGGAAGGAGATCATCCGAGATAGGACACATGTCTAAAATTTCAAATGTATCAACAGAATGGAGAGTACGCTCCATAGTTTGTATAGGATGATTCACTATTCAACTGCTTGGACCAAGTCCCGAGAAGGTAAGCATGAAAACAAAGGCTACTTCTCAGTAGCAATTGAACGAAAAGGACATGAGGCCACATAGCTCACCTGTGGCGGGGTAGTGTCTACCGAAACACTGGGAATTAATAAAGGAAATACCTAATCTCTAGTTGGGTCAGGAGACGGATGAGGAAAATCCAACTAATCAATGGTGACAATTTCTTCGCCATTATTACAGTACATTAGCTGAAAGAATGTTGACACCATAGCTTGCATGGCATAGACATAATCATGTCCAAGGAGCAAATTGAATTCCAAGGGGTCTTCTATCACCATGAAGTCAACTAAGACAATCTTCCCACCCAAAGTAACAGGTATTTGAGAAATAATTCCCAAGGCTACACAATATTTTCTATCAAATGCTAGTAACTGACTAGCAGTCAATACAAGGCTGGGAGATCCCATGCCTCGCCAAGAACAAGCAGACAAGATACTAACTAAAGCTCCTTCATCAACAATACAATTAGAAATTATGTACTGTCCAACTTTGACCTTTATCTGAAAAGGTGCATCAGAAGGAAGGCGCAACTCAACTAGGCTATCCCAATTAAAGGAAGCAATTTGAGAGCTTGGTGGGGCTTGATTAGGATCACTCTCCGAAAGAAGGGTGGGATTGACCAAATCTGAGATTGGTTCGACCACTTGATCAACCAAAGGTTGAGTAGGTTGTTGAGAAACTATAGGTTATTCAGGAGAAGGAATTTCTTGAGTCTCAGACCACAGTATTCGCACCTCCGTGATAGTAGGGCACTGGTGAGTAAGATGATCTCCCTCACATAGCTTACAAGGGAACTTAAGTTTGCACTTTGAACAGCCCGTTTTCTCAACGGTGTCAACAGGACTAGCATTGGATGATGGTTTTCTCTTAGCATGACCTACAGAGGCTAAGAGTTTTCCCCCAGCATGAACTACAGAGGCTGGGTGACTGGGTCCATCCTGACTAAGAGAGGCTAGTTGTTGAGAGACTTCAAGATGTTAAAAAACGGGATGACCATGAAACCAAACTCTTCGCACCTCCACGATAGAAGGGAATTTATAAGTAAGTTGATCTCCCTCACAAATCTTACAAGGAAACTTGGGATTGTGTTTTGAATGGGTAGTCTTTTCAACAGTGTCAACATGACTCGCAGTGGTTGATGGATTGTCTTCAGCATGAACCACAGAGGCTGAGAGACTTCCCCCAGCATGACTTGCAGAGGCTGAGAGACTGGGTCCAACATGACTTACAGAGGTTGGAAGGGCACCACTAACATGAACAACAGAGGCTGAATGGTTAGGTTCAACATGCTTTGCAGCAATTGAGTGTGTGCCCCTAGCATGAACTTCAGAGGCTGGGTGGATGGATCCAACATGACATGCAGAGGTTGGATGGGGAGGTTCAATTTGAAATACAAAGGTTGAACGGGTGCCCTCAACATGAACTGCAGAGGCTGAGTGACTGGATCCAACGTGACCTGGAAAGGTTGGAAGTATCCCACCAGCATGATCAACATAGGCTGGATGGTGAAGATCAACTTGATTTTTAGAGGTTGAGTGCTTAGATCCAACATGACCTACAAAGGTTGGATAGGTCCCCCCAGCATGAACTGCAGAGGCTGGGTAGTGAGGTTCAACTTGACTTGCAAAGGTTGAACGGGTGCCCCCTTTATTATGTGTCTTCTTCCTATTCCTCCTTCTTTTACTCCTTTTATACTGTCAGTTACTAGTATCAGTACTTTCACTGCATGAGGTAGAAGGAGGAGGAGAATCAACTATAGGTGAATGGGAAGTAGTGTTTTGATGCCCTTGATATAAGGATCTTACTTGAGAAGCATCAGGAGAATTCATGGAAGTTGGAGCGGAAAACAACCACACCGGTAGCCCTAGGGTGAATCCAGGTAGATTCAGGGTGGCCATCAAGAGAACACCAACATTCCCCGTGAAAGGAATAGTACAAGAAGTTCCCAACATGGGGATCTCTTGGTTGGTGTTCAAAGGAGTGTTAGCCATAGTTTCAAACAATAAGGCAAAGTCTTAGGTTGACAAGCAACCAAATGTACAAAGCACACACCTGAAGGAAAACTAAGTACAGACAAATCACACAGCACTCACTAAAAAATTCCTAAATCCAAACAAACAAACAGGTATAAGATACACTTTCCAAAATAAAGCTGATAGACAGTTACGTGGAATCCCTATAGATTTTCTTAGGCACAAGCGAGGGAATCACCCATCGCCGTCCCACACCTTCTACCGGGGTTACCTTCCAAGCCCATCCAAGGTCAACCAGAAATAGCCTTCTGGTGTACCTGTGTATGAACCCTAGATGTCAAAGAGACTAAAGGCTACCTTAACTATATTGACAATCTGGGGGTATAGTCGTAAGCCTAGTTCGTACGCATGGGCAGGGTAGCAAATCCCGAAACCCTGTCTAAGACAGAATCCCTAGATGCGCAAAAACCTTGGTCTATGCTTTGGCAAGGAATCAGAGGGTTATCTCCTCAGTCCAAGTCTCCACGCAGCCTCATGATTAACTCCCATTTGAGAGGACCTTCCCATATACAATCAATATAGAAAAGGGTTTAGCTAGTGATTGGCCAACTACATCTGAATTTAAACACTTGTGGGGAGTTTAAACTCCCCATCCCACAAGTCTAGCTTGAGCTAGTTGGTGTATGACCCTATAAAATAAAAATTACTAATAATTTTTAAATTATATCGTTTATTTTAAGGGTTGTTTTTAGTCAGAGAGTAAATGGCGTGAAACTTATGTGGTGTTTTGACTCAAATTTGAAACAAAATGACTAAGAAAAGAGATGTGAAATGCAAAAAGAAAAAACTATTCTCTTTATTTTTATCAAATAGAAACTTGAAAGCCACAAAAGAACAAATTCTTTTTATTTTTTCTAAAAATAATGATATGCAGTGTATTAAAGAAAAACCCTACTCTACATGCATATTAAAACTCTATATGTTCTTTTTATTTTTCTTTTATAAATGCAAAAGAAAAAATACCTACAAACAAAAGTATGCAGATAACAAGAACAAAGCAAAAGGAACTCTGCTATACAACCACCAAACAAACTCTAGAATGAACTAAAGTCAGTATAAACCCTACTTGGAAGGAAGGCTTGCATAAGAGACAAGTCAACTACTTTGGCATGGTGAATTTGACCAACAAAACAAGAAGGAAACAAAAACCAACAAGTTTCTGAATTCAGACAAATATCACTAACAGAGGCTGACTAGAAACATAAGCCAAAAATCATGCCAAGCAAAGAGGGCGAGGGGGAAGAGCAAAGAGCAAACCCTAATGCTATAAAAAGGCTTACAACATAGATAAAGAACAACCAAAAGGGATGAAACTAAATCCTTGGAGTCATTCACCTGTAGAGGACACCAAAAGACCTACCAAACATCCCACAACAAGAGAAAAAACCACAAAAATGAGGAAAAAACACTATTTAAAGGGGCATACGCGAGTTTCACTACTGACAGGTCATGTGTCATACGCGGGTTGACAATACAGAAAGTTACGTGTACAAGCACACATGGGTTGTACCACTGACAAGTCACGTATCATACGTGGGTTGACAATATAGAAAGTCACGTGTACAAAACTAGACACGCGACTGTTCAGTTTGTAAATCGCGTATGGGTGGAAAAAATCCAAAAAAGGTCAAAAACTGCCTTAGGAAGGCAGGGGAAGTATGCTATCAGACTTATAAAGTGTTCGTAAGTGGCAAAAAGGACCTGAAACCAATGCAAAAGACTAAAAGAAAGCTATAGAAACTCCAACAAGACAAGGCTCTCCCCAGTGGAGTCACCAGTTTTGTTGTAAAGGAATGTTTCCTATGGCTAGGGTTTAAGAGGCCATCAACATACTGGGGTTGAAAGGTGGATGTATAATGTTCAGCAAGCATATATAAGCAAGTTTCAGAGATTAGAATGGTTCATACCTTAGCCAAATGAAGGTTTATCCAAGCAGCCCTTCAATCCTTTTCTTGCTCTTCTTGCTCCAAGAGATCTGCAAAATGAATTATACCTTCCTCAAACCAATATGACCATATATAAAACAATGGAAACAGAGATTCAATCACAGAAACATGAAATAATGATCTGACTAACATCATCACATGATCATAAACAGAGATTCAATCACACATTGAACAATGATTTGGGAAGAAGAAGGACATCACATCTTTATTAATCTTGAAAACAAGTACAAGTATACCTTCTCTTCAAGTTTGGAACCTCATGAAACCTTGATCTGGTTTTGTTGCTTCTCTTCTCCAAGGGACTCAGCCTCCAAGCTCTGTAGCACAAGGAGAATGCTTTTAGGGTAAAGGTGTGGGAAAAGAGAGCTCCAAATCCTCTAGCATAACAATGCGAAGATTCAAGTCTCCTCTCATGGACCTCCCTACCTCTATTTATATTCTTAATGAAGAGTTTGGGTCGAAGACAAAGTAGTTACAACCGAAGGAGTCAGTTGCATAACTACCCAAACTACCCAAATTTCAAAATATGTATTTTTTTTACATTTTCAGGAGGTGTACATAGGTTGCAAAGATAACAGTCACGCACATGAGGAGGTATACATGGGTTGCAATTTAGAAAGTCACATATTTAAGGCGTATGCGAGTATTATATATAGCAAGTCGCATACATACATGGGTTTCCTTAAGAAAACTCGCATACACATCAAAAAAACTCATTTTTAGGGTATTTATGGGCATTTTCAAACTTTGGTATCTTCTAGAAAGTTTTAGGTAACAAAAATATATTTGCAACGGTGTAGAGATGAGGTCAAACGGAGTTACAGAACTCAAGATATGGGTCCTCCAAGTTAGGTGTTTTTTCAGTGACTTTCATGAAGTGTCGACATGCGACGGAATCATGGGAAAGTGGTCATAGGCAGAGATGTGTAATTTTGAGCTATAACAATAACTCAACTATGGTGGAAGTTGAGGGTGAGATTGTTGAACACACTATTTCTATTTTGATTGACCCTAGATCAACTCACATCTATATCACCCCTGGACTTGTTGAGATGTGCACTTTGAAGAAATAAAAGAATAGAAGATCATGGTTAGTCCAACTAGCCAATGGAATCAAGAAGAAGGTCAGCAAGGTGGTAATGAAATTTCCATTGGTCATGGATGAATTAGTCACCTGTGCATATCTGAATGTTCTATCACTTGGATCATATGATGTCCTCATTGGAATGGATTGGTTGGAAGCACATAGAACAAAGCTTGATTATTACAACAAGACTTTTTAGTGCTTGGATGAAGAAGGAAACATGAGGGTTGTGAAAGGATTTCCAGAAGTGACCTATGGAAGGAAGTCTTCAGCAATGCAGCTGAAGAAGTTCTATGGGAAAGGTTGTAGAGTGTAAGCATCTCATGTTTTGGAGGTAGCAGAGTACGATACTCCTAGGTTGGAGGGATTGCATATGCTATAGGAATTCGAGAATGTTATTCCTGATGAAATTCCAAGGATTCCTCTAAAGAGTGACATTAATTTTGCCTTCGAGCTTGTTCTTGGAGTAGCACTAGTGTCCCAGATGCCCTGTAGGATGAACATACCAAAATTGCTAGATCTGAAGATGTAGTTGCAAGAGTTGTTGGAAAAGAGGTATATTAGACAAAGTGTGTATCCTTGGGGAAAACCACTCTGGTTGTGTATTGATTATAGACAGTTAAGCAAGGCCACTATGAAGGACAAGTATCCTTTGTGTAGGATTGATGACCTCTTTGATAAAATGAAAGGAGCGAAGGTATTTTCCAATATTAACTTGGGATCTGATTACCATCAGGTAAGTATTAAGGATGAAGATGTTCATAGGACAACCTTCAGAGTAGGGTATGGATATTATGATTTGGTAGTGGTACCATTTGGTTTCACAAATTCACCAACTATGTTTATATACCTTATGAATAATGTTTTCAGCAGGTACTTGGGAAAGTATGTTCTTGATGGCATTTCTACTTATTAAAAGGATGAGGCAAAACATGTGGAACAATTGAGGATGACCTTGAAATTGCTCAGGAAGCATGAACTGTATGCAAGGTTGAGTAACTATGAATTCTACAAAGATGGAATTCATTATTTGGGTCACATTATCTTAGATAAAAGGAATATATGTATACCTTGAAAAGATTGAGGCCATGAGAAGTTGTCCAGATTTTGGGAGCATGTGTAAGTCAAGGATGAGTACTCCCCACTTGCAAAAGCTAGACAGTATGAGGATGACCTCATGGTTGCAAAAAAATATGATTTTCTGTGTGAAGCAGAACTGTGAATTCAAATTTTGGATTTGACTATCAATGGGAGATTGTGAAAACATGTACTAGTTGTACATGGATCCTCGAAAGGATGTACTTGGATACATAGCTTCTCAGAGGGATATGCTTGGAATAGGTTTGAATACCTATAATTGAAATTATTTTTATAATGACAGCTCATATAAACTGCATGCTTATATGTAATGCAGGTGAGATGATGGTGGTCCTCCCCCGAAGTGCATAGCTCTCGAGAGGATGCATTTGAGAAAGATGACTCCTCTAGAAAGATGTATGAGAGTACATAGCTTCACCCCCCCTGCCAGCTAGACACCGATATGCATCATTGGGGATGCCCAGGGTGTAATACATCCAGTTAGACTTCTCTCTACACACATTCACGCCGTAAGGGGAATTTCACGAGAGTGGGGGCTCCGTGAAGATAATAACCCCTAGGTGTTATGATGCCCGGAAGGGAAGTGCCTAAGAATTGGTAAGCACTTGGAGGAGGTGCTAGGCCCTTAAGCCAAGAGATGTCATTAAGAACCCAAGGAGGTGTTAGGATATGGAGCGGGGATGACTAGATTTTAGTTGAGAGATTCTATGCAGATAAGTATTTGATTACTTGGAAAATACTTGTTGAATTATGTGATTATTCATCTGCATTTGATGCGGTCTAGATTTTCAAAAAATCTTGTTAAAGGTTGCATCTTATAGAAATGAATCTTACCAGTGATTTTATTCATTTTACTGTCTGGAAAGGAATTCCCTGAGCTTGGTGAGCACTGGAGGAGGTGCTAGGATCTTAATCCATAGCTTCCATTAAGCAACCAAAGAGGTGTTAGGATTTGGAGCAGAGCTACCCAATCTCAGTTGAGAAATGCTACACAGATAATGCCGGAGCATTGGTAAGCACTGAGAGGAAGTGATGAGCCTTAAGCAAAGCTTCCATTAAGCACCCAGAGAGGTCTTGGGCTCTAACGTCTCTATTGGGCTCTAACGCAGGGATACCAGATCTCATTTGAGATATGTTATATAGATAAGTATTTGGTTTACTTATCAAATTGTTGTTGTTGTTGATTCCTGTAAATATACATGAGCACATGATGCAACCATGATTTTGAAAACCTTGTTATAGATTGCACCTTATATGAATGAATGTGACAGGTGAATTAATTATTGTGGTGTCCAGAAAGGAGGCGTAGATCTTGGTGAGAACCTAGAAGGATTTTTAAGCTCTGAAGTAGAGCTATCATATCTCGACTGATAGATATTTTCGGGTGATCTGAGGCTTGCATAAATTTGGCTACCCTGTAATGCACACCCAGGTGTGAGGTGGGGCAGGGTTGTGAGTGCCATGGTTGTATTAAGCTTAGTTGGACACGTTAGGAACCAAAAGAATATACTTATGCAAGATAAGTATTTGGTTCACTTGGAAACTTCTTATTGATTTCATGTCGATATACATGTGCATGTGATTCATCCATGATTTTTGAAAAATCTTGTAAATATGGCATTGGAATTGACTCATTGCTAGGGGCTTAAGAATAGGTATTGTTCTTGCCAAAGGCATTGGAGATGTTCCAAGCTGTGGAGAAGGATTCTCCAGGATCGAAAAAAGATTCGGTGGTGGGTACTGATGCATGTAATCAAGGACTTGGAGGAGTTCTTGATCATACCATTAGAGAAGTGAAATATGCAGAAGGAGCACCACTATCCCCATGAGGCTACATGGGAGCTATAGGATTCCATGCGATTGGCACACCCCTTTTTTGTTCAAATTTGTAAAGAACTGGGGTAGTTCCATTGTATCATTTTTTTTAGTTTTGATGAGCACTGAGGACAGTGCCATTGAACAAGGAGGGGATTGTTATACCCCGGTTTCAACCCCCAATTGCATTAAATTATAAAGGATGTAAATAGCGTTAATAAATCATGGTGTGGAGATCAAGGAAAAGGCCCTGCAATGGATTTAGTCTTCTACATTTTGGAAATTAAAATTGATGGAGATGGTCATCGTGCTAGCCGATGGCACAATATAATTTTCTACATCATGTAAATATGCAATTAATAAAACACCCAGAACAAGCTATGTCAATGCAACAATAATGATATGGGGGCATGATTTCCTAAGGACAAGGGATAGGGAGGGGAGTTAGTCAAACTCCTGAGCCAATAAGGTGTGACAAGATGTTAATGGGAAAACCCATGAATCCTCAGCTACCTTTTGTCCTATGTCATCAATCATTAATTTCTTCTAGAAGTTGGTTGAGGTAGCTAATACCTTGATCAGAGGAAGGCATAACAGTCTGATCGCTTGACTGAGCAAGCCTGCAAGTCTATAGGTTTGCAGCCTGGGAGGTTGCGTTCTTGCTTCTATATCAAGTAAACCTGTGTGGGAATGTGTGACTGCTCCCTCATCCCTAATTCGTGCTGAACGTTGGGGAAATTCATGCTATTGGAAATGGGCAGAGCCGGATGGAGGGAGTCGTGTTCTCTATTTGTGGTTATTCATTATTCACTCATGTATTGAGAATTCACTATTCATGGAGGAGAGGGTTCATTATGGTGCAGCGATAGTTTTTCTTATTCACTATCTGGAGGGGCGGAAGTATGGTTTCATAGTGTGTGTCTGCGTGACATTGTGATATGCGTGTAAGCCCTATCTTTCTCTATGTGACAAAGTGTGTGAGACCACGTTTTTGTGTTATAGCATCTTGAGCTAGCAAAGCGTTGCTATGTGTTTTTTGCAAGTACTTTCCCTTGCTGAACCTTGGTTGTGGGATTATAGTGTTATCCTGAACCATAGAGGGGTATGAGACCCGATTTTATCTGTGTTACAGAGTGAAGGCTGTGTAACATGTTACCTTAGCAGTCCGAGAAACCCAACTGTAGGTTAATTTTCTTGAGTTTGATGTGGGTGTTGGCTTGGATGAGTAAGTCCAAGGAAACCTTAAGCTATTGTCTTGTTATGTTATTAGTAGACCGTGAAACCCAATTGTTTATTGGCTTGGTTGTACAGTCTGTCAAACCTAGCTATGTGTTGGATTGACTGTGTATGATATGAACTAATTCTGTGAGTGTTGGTTTTCCTGAGTTTTTGTTGTATCCTTGGGTATGTGTGAGTCTTCTAGTTCTCCCTTATTGCCCGTGGAAATCAAGCCTAGATCAAGGGTGGCAGTGTTGCTGAGAGATTGATGAGCACACTGCCTTATGTTTGGGTGGAACGTTGCAGCGACATAGCTGGTTACGGGACAAACCTCTTAAGATAAGTATTCTTGTGCATTTAACCCCTACAAGGTATTTGCTTTGTAAATTATTCATGACCATGTGGAAAACTTGAACAAGATGAATGTTGCTTGTTTTATGAGTTATGAACAACATGAATGCATTGAATGAATGTGTATTTCTTCCACTATAGATTGCTCTAAGCATCTGTAAACGTTTTTATGTTCAATGCATTTTTATGGTTTATGCTTTATGAGGGCTCAGATTGCCCCAATTGGTGAAGGCCTGAATGGCCAAATATTTCCAAGGCTTCTATTAAGAGGTCGAATTTTCAGACTGAAAGATTCCTTCTGCAACTTGCGGGATGTGGGATCCGGGATGCGGAAACATACTTCAGTAAATTTTGTTCTTCGCATATTTCCTTCTGCAACTCTCCTTTCTGCAACTTGCGTGATGCGAGATGCGGGATGTAGAAACATCCTTCGGTAAATTTTATTCCCCCATAGATCTGTTTTTGCAACTTTCATTTCCACATGCAGGACGCAGTATCAAAATTTCCATTTTCCTTAATTTCGCAAACTCAAGCTTTTCGAACTGTTGATTCTGGCAGGTAGAATCTCAACCAGTGATCTATTTCCATATGCGGAATAGATTGTGACTGTCATTTTCTACCGCGATATTTCTCGTCCATTTGATATCCTCTGAGATCTTTCTTTGAGGATCGTCGAATTGATCAGTGATAGGATCGTAGCATGAATATTGAAGATTGTTTTCACAGCCATGCCCGATGATTCAAAGAAGAACAAAGGTTATTTAAGAGTCAAAACATGAAGTTGGGAAACAATTGTATGAAAAACGGAGTGAAAAAAAAAGAGGCCGCGCAGATGAAAACTTGAAAAAAATTCAACCTCAAACTCTTGTCCAAGAGTTTGTGAGAGTTCAAACTCTCAACCAAGAGTTTAATAAAACTCTAGGCCGATAGTTTGAAGCAATAACTGTGTTGTATTTTTTTTTAAACTCTCGAATGAGAGTTTTAAAACTCTCAGATGAGAGTTTGAATTAAACTCTCAGCTGAGAGTTCGGAGATATTTTTTGACCGAGAGTTCAAGCTCAACAAAACTTGGGAAAATATCTGGCATTTTTCTGGAACCTGCAACTTCAGCAAGCCCAAAACCCTGCAAATTTTAAATACTATTTGCCGGACTTGGTAGCAATGGATTCATATCTGAATCTAGTATCCAATGATATAAAAATTGTTTCATTTCAATTTGAATTTCTATTTATTAATAATTTTTTTCTAAACCTTATCCCTTCAGAATTTTGTTATTCTGAAAATCACCCAAAATGAAAATTCAATATCATAACAAAGACAACACCAAAATTTTTAAAATCATCATAGAGATCATAATTGACTTGTCCTATTCAAAAGGTACTTTTATATTTTCCAATAAGCGTCAGACTAAAAAGAAAATTGAAGCTCATCAACATGTGTCGATAATGCCCCATTTTATGAACTTATGTTGTTTCGATAAATAATTAAAAAAAGTTCTCAAGTACGAAAAACCTCAAAATACAGTCCATGCAAAAGTTCAATCTATGTTGATTATGATTATAATTTTTTTTCCATAAAATTAATAAATATATGTAAGAAAAATGTGGTGCACATAGGTCATTCATTATTCATACTTAAAATTTTAAAGTATATGTCGTTGGTGCACGTCAAATTTTCCCTAGTGTATGTTGATAAATTTTTTTTTAAATATGAGTACATAGCTAATTCAATTCTCTAAAACTTGTGTGTTTACTTCAAGGTGAAATTCATAAGGGAGATATCATTTTGAAGGGGTTGAAGTTGAAAAGTGGTTGAAAAACATAAAATTTTGTAGTTTGTTTTGTCAAAAAACAAGCAAGATTGCTTCCCAACTTCATTTTTTCACCCTTAAGAAATTTTTAATTCCGCAAGATAATCGGGGTATGGGTACATGAAAAAACCTGTAGAATTGTAGAGTAGACATATCAAGATACTACAGGGAAAAAAAAGACTTCGAGGTAAAGAAATTTCATAGTTGTAGCATCTCCAAATCATGTTTGTGCAAGTAATTGTTCTTTTTTCAAAATCTCAACCTCATAACCTACCTTGACAAGTAATATAATTTTCAATAATTGCGGAGATATTTCTAGGGTTAGTAGGATCGTATTTTTTTTCCAAATATCATGTGTTCTAGTGTGTTTAAATAACCCATATATTTTTTTTAACAAGTAAATTTGTAGTTGGGGAAGGATAAACAGATAGAATACAAGTGGTGCTAAGTCACATTGTTTGACACCCTTGTAAACTCTGTTGTTACCTCTTTGAGTAGTACCACATCATAAAACATCTATATATAGAATGTCACTTCCACATACCCCTAGGTATATAGGAAGTCCCCTAGCTATACCTGGAACAATATTTAGATAAATGATCGAACATCTTCTTTCCATAGTACACTGAGAACAACACTTAGGGGGATCACTCTCTAGTACCATGGCAGTTGAGTAGTACAACTAAGGGCATTGTTGATCATCCTTTTTTAGTTTCCTAATATATTGGACAAAGTACTACCATTCAACCATGTATGTATATGATCCATAGCACTTAACATTCCTTGTCCCTAGGACTTGATGGTTACTACCTATGGTGGATCCCTATAAACCATCTCACACCAACATCCTAAAAAATATGGCCAACAACTCTACTAAATATATGTTGGAACACCTAGAATATCAATACATAAATATTAGTGGCTGACTTCAAAACATAGATTAGAAGTTATATCACAAGTTAGATAACTTGGACTAGATGTTGAATGAGAAGTTGGAGAGGAAGTTGGATTAGAAACATCAACAGGTCTTAACAATATTGGATAATATGTTCAATGAGAAGTTGGAAAATATGAAATATCATGGTATAAAAATATAATACCATCAGTATGAGAAGCACAATGAGATACACTAGGAAGACACTTCTCATTCAAGGATATCTATCCATTAGTAATTTGATATGGGTCCTCAAAACCACAAGGCACTCTTTGGGGATAATTAAACATGTTATCATTTACCTAATGTGAATATGAACAAGTTTGATGGTTCTAACCAATCAATATGGGTCACCCAAAGGCACAGGGACTTCACTTTTTGACCAATATCCTATCACGTTAGTTCATATTGTGGGTTTTTAAATTATCAAAAATTGAACCAATATATTGCAGGTATTGGGGGGGTGAGGGGTTTAAGGTGGGGGTGGGTAGGGTGGTTGATAAGGATTGAGGTATAAAAAGGGCTAGGGAGGAGGTTTTAAGTATTGGGATGTGGTTTCAACAAAAAGAGTTTGGGTCAATATCTCTAGAAATTAAGGGTATTCTTTAATATCCCATGATCGCACATGCTATGTGAGAGGTTCACTAAGTGAAGTATCTGTGACCAAAGGGAACATTACATCACCCTTCATGGAATTACTAATGACATGATGAAACATAGGTTGGATGTCTTGTATCCATATTGAGAAAGATGGCAATGGTGGGAGTGGCATAAAAATCCCTATGGGTGATACATCACTTGGACGCTATTTGTTAAAGATATACATGCATGTTATGATTGAGATACTTACTATTTGGGGTGGCCCTACCAATTTATTACAAATTTATTCACCCATATTCTTTGTCTCAACTTTTGAGAAATTAACCATTCGTACAAATAAATTAATAGATTCTTTCTATAAATAATATTTCATTAGTAGTCTCAACTAGGTGATTAGAGTATAAGTCAGAATTTAGTATCTTGCTACCTAGTTGGAGGCATATAATAAGGATTTACAATAAAACATGGTTATCAATGTACAAACCAAAAAACCCACTTTCATTCCCTTCTCATTCCCTACATAGGTGAATCCCTCAAGTGTAATCCCTTCAAATTTCTTGAAAGTACATAGGTTGTCTCTAGCAAAAATGGAAGACTAACAAAGATGTGAACATTGTTATAATTGTGATGAAAATTATGCTCCATATCATAAATGTAAAGACCAAAATTTATTTCAAATCGATGTGATGGCTCCTACCCATTCCTAATACATCATTATGGAAGATACCCCTAGGTTTGAGGTTGATGACAAAATTCCACCCATGCAAGAAGAACTAGAACACAAAGTCCATCTAGAAGAACCAATCAACTCGCTTCATTCATTATTAGTTGTTTCATCCCCACAAACCCTAAAACTTTTGGGTTGCATCAAGCATAAAAATTAGTAGTCTTGGTTAACAATGGTAGCACCCAAAATTTTATTCACCAGTGAGCGGCTGAAAAAATCCATTATTATGTCCACTTAGTTCTAAAATTTCAAATTATGATATCCCATGGTGGGATGAGGAAATGTGGGGGGATTTATTAAAATGTGAGGCTCAAATTGGGTAAATACTATCTAAAAAATATATGGTGACTAGATATGGGTGGTTGTGATATAGTTCTCAGGGTCGAGTGGTTATGCACAATGGAGAAAGTCACCATGGACTTCAAGGAATTATACTTGATTTGTATACAGGACTCTCATTCTCACACCCTCAAAGGGATCCAGGTAGGCTACCCGAAAATGATAATCTCTCATTGGATGGAAAATTTATTGAAGAAAGGCCTCTCAAGATTTATTTCTCACTTCCATGTCATACAGGCTCTGGAGAACAACACACCAAAAATCCATCATGACTTGCAAAAGGTTTTGGAAAAACATCAACAACTCTTTGAGTCACCAAAGCATTTCCCCCATCTAGAGGTGAGTATGTACATTTTATTCTTGGTAGTCAACCAAAAAATTTATGCCTTTATAACCACCCAATTACAAAAAAAGAAGAAATTGAAAAGATCATTTAGAATCTACCAGAGGTACGAGTCATTTAACCCAACGCAAGCCCATATTCATCCCCAATGATCATGTTTTAAAGAAAAAAGAAACTTAGTGATTTTGTCCTTATTTTTATCCCCTCAATAAGTTAACCATGAATGATACATTCCTCATACCAGTCATAGTTTATCTTGTGCATGAAATCCATCGTGTAATTTTACTAATTTCCATACACGTGAAGGCCATTATGAGTTTTTTGCAATGCTTTCTAGACTTTGTAATGCGCCCATGACCTCTTAGATCCTCATCAATAACAGTTTACATCCATATATTCTATATTTTGTGTTATTTCTCTTTGACAACATCATGATTTACAGTAAAACTTGGGATCCACATGTGGATAAATCCTTTAAACTCCCCTAATACAATAGGTTGTTCATTAAATGCTTGAAATGTTCTTTTAGGGCCTCAAAGGTTGAATGTTTGGGTCACATTGCTGGACAAGAGGTGGTGAGAGTGGACCCCACAATGATTGTAACAATACAAGAATGGGCATGCCCTAAAATTTTCAAGAGCTTATGTGTCCTTTTAGGCCTTACTAGTCACTATAGGAATTTTGTCCATAAGTATGGTAAATTTACAAACCCTTTTACAACCCTTCTCAATAAAAAATCCTTTGCATGGAGCGAAGTAATAGAACATGCATTCTTAGTTTTAAAGGAGGCCATGTGCATTATCCCAGTCTTACTAATGCCTAATTTTACTAAGAATTTTGTATTGAAATGTGATTCCTCTAAAAAGGGTATGGGTGTTGTTTTATTACCAGATGGAATACCCTTCTCATACATGGGTAACAAGTTGTGTGATAGAAATTTTGTCTCTTCTACTTACGAGAAAAAAACTATGGCCATCCTGCATGCATTTGACACATGGCAATTGTATCTCATAATGTGCCACTTCCATATCAAGAGCCATTTATAGATAAAGAAAGATCACCACATATTGACGTATTTTTTATAGCAAAGGTTTTCATCCCTAAAGAAACATAAACGGGTCAACAATATATTTGGACATGATTATGATATCATCTACAAAAAAGGAAAAGGAAATACTGTGGTAGGAACATTGTCAAGGAAACATGAGAAATATGGATCCCTCTTTGTCTTATCATCTTTGTCTTTGACCGTAATGGTTAGATGAAGCAAATCATGAATGGATAACCAATGTTATTGCATCTTATCTCATAAGACAACTTCAATGGGATCCCAAACCTCCACAAGGTTACACATGGAAACAAGATACCTTGCAGTATAAAGGTCACATTTTCTAGTACCTATCTCAACATTAAAACAAAGGATATTGACATAATTATATTTATCATCTCTTGTAGTTCCTCCAGGATTTCAAAAAATGTATACACACACTTAATGCTCCTTCTTCTCAGAAGGAATGAAAAATATCATTGTTACTTTTGTATTAGATTGCAACGCTTTACAAAGGAACATGAGTGAGATAAATAAGTCTCATAGGGCATTGTAAATACTAACATGATTTGGAAAAACATGTCCATGAATTTTATTATTGGCCTACAAATAAGGTAAAAATTAAATCATCAATGTGATAGTCGATCGAATTTCCAAATATGCTCATTTTTTTCTCACCAGCACCTCCTTACCCCTATAAAGGTTAGTGAAAGTAAAATTTGACCAAATTTTTAAACTCCATGGAATGCCTATCTCCATTGTGTCAAATAGGGATCCCACATTCACTAGCAAATTTTGGAAAGAATAATTTAATTTCTCAGTCACCCAATTGAAAATGAGCACATCTTATCATACCCAAATACATGGCCAGACAAAAGAAATCAATAAGTACCTTGAAAACTATTTGTGATGTTTCATATCTGAAAAGAAACAATAGTGGGTACAATGGTTGCCTTTAGTCTAGTGGTGGTAAAATACGACTTATTGTGAGGCTACAAAAATGACACCATATTAATTAGTCTATGGTTAATAGCTACCCTCAATGGTTTCTATCTATTGGGTACCTCCAATGTACATGCACTAGATAATATTAATAATCATGATTCCATTATTTTCAAAGTTAAGGAACCTTTTGAAATGGCACAAAATTACACAAAGAAACATGAAGACCAATATCAGTAAAAGAATTCATTTGTATAAGGTGACCATGTATTGTTTCACCAACAAACTTATAAGAAAACCTCTCCCAAAGCTAAAGCACATTATAATCTCATACCAAAGTTTTACAACACAAATTAAAATTTTCATTTAATTCATCTGGTTGGCCTACAAACTAGTGCTTCCAAAACATCCAAGATCCACCCAATATTTCATGTATCTTGTTTGAAGAAATTGGTGGGATAGAATTGTCGATTTCAAACTAAATTACCATATCTAGATTGATAAGGATCCATTTGGCTCTAACCGAAAGTATTTTTGGACACTAGGGAGTGTAATATACATTAATATATGCACTATCTAAATTTTTTATTCAGTGGAAGGATACCACACTAGAAGATGCTACTTGGAAATTGTAAGCCATTTCACGACAGTTTTCCTATCTCCATCGTTGAGGACAATGTTTCCTTTTATGGGAGGGGGGGGTGTGGACTGTTATTGTTCTACCCTAAACCCCTCAATTTATCAATGCACAAGGCCATAAATCCCATTAGATATTTGGTGGGTAGTGACTTAATGCAAAAGGCCCTATTTATTAAATAATACCCCCCAAAGTGGTTGACCTTCATTAATAGCAAGACCACAATTAGCTAGGGAATTTGGATATTAAAGAACTATATATATATATATATATATATATATATATATATATATATCACTAGAGGAAGATAAGTCCCTTAGGCCCTATACGAATCTTCTAATGACTAAGGGACATGAAAAATCCTACAAACCAGAAACACATTCCCTCTATAAGATATAATTGTTGTGTGAGTGGGATATGGGCACCATTAGGAGTTATTATGCACTAGGGATGGGTCTCTAGTTGTGACAATGGTTGAGGGATAAATCTAAGTTATTAGGACTTAAACGGATATTATTAGGCCCTAATGAACCATGATCAACATCCCAGATTGCAAGGTGAGTGCACAGTAGTGATGGTATCTCATGATGCATTAGTGGCAATAAAAATATGGAAAAATCACAATATGTTGACTTGGAGGGATGTTTCGAGGTACTATGACAATCCAATTGAATACAATATAAAAATATGGAATGTAGGAAATTAAATTAGCTTCCAAAAAATATAGGTTTAATTTATGGATTTTTTCTATGTTAATATAATATTTATTTTCGTAACAATGGTTTGTTATTTTTCCTACAAAATGCAATGCTTATGTTCTTTTAGTGTAGTTTTTGAGTACCAAAATGATGGGAATTTCCTTGAAAACTTTTGAGTTGTAGATAATGGATTGTTCTTGTCCACAACTTATTTTTTCAAAATATTTAATCTTAATTTTATATATTTTTTTAAATTATAAAATTCATTATAACCTTAAAAACTTGGTGTTGTGTTTTAATGCAAGGTATGGGGATATTAACATAATCAAAGAATTTTTTTTATAAATAGGTTGTAGACCTCAATCTAAGCTAGTGCAACATTTAAAAATTTCAAAATGGGCAAGGAAGTAAAAATTTATAGTAAGAAGAAGAGAGGTTTGGATTTTAAAATTCCAATTGATGTCGAGACAAAAATAAACTGAAAATAGTAAACAAGATTTTTTTTAATTGTATATTTGTAATCTACATTATTGTATTTATATGCATGTGTGATTTTGTCAGGGATGGATTTGTGTAGACTATTTAAAACTAAAATGAAGGTATTTAGAAGCATTTGGAGAAATTAAGGTTTTGTTGGTTTAATATCCTAAACCATCAAGATTTCCATATTGAACCTAAATATGAAGAAACCATGTCACCAAATACATGGGTGAGTGGAAATTTTCTTGCCGAAAAAGAAAAAAAATGCATGTGTTCTATAAAAATGTGCATGTGTTAATAGCACACATGCGTTCTAAAATGTGCACATGTTATTTATAATATAAAAGCATGTTTTAGTAATTTTTCAATAACTTTCTTCTCTTGATATAAATTCTTGAAGTTCCTTAGCTAATCATAAAGGTTTCGAAGAGATATACATGATTATGCTATGATAATTTTATGTTTCTAAATAAATAATTGCTTATTTTTAAAAGAATATAAAATAATGTATGGGCCATGATTGACACCTCGAACTACCACATCCTCTCTCTAATGGGGATATTTGGCCTCCATTCGTAATATGAATCATCTTAAGAAGGCTCTAGGGATGACGAGACATTAATAGGGCTACAAACAATAAAACATGCTCCTAAGAGATGGATATGAGTGCCAACATGAAGTTTTGTGCACTAGGGATGAGTATCAAATCATAGTTAGTAGAGAAAATAATAGAAATTTCCTAAATTAATAACCCTAAGATAATAGGCCATGATCAAAGACTAAAACACCAAAATATACCATTTAAAGTCAATCTTTGGCATATACAAGGGATATGGACAAATTTAGGTGTTTTGTGTAGTAAGGATCGGTCTTGAGCTCTTGACCATGGTCAAGGGAGGAAAATAAGTTAATTGCACCATAAACCAATATCTAAGGCTTATTACCCATAAACATGACTTCAAACCACAACACAAGAAATTTATAGGTGATCTTTAGCCTCCAAGTGGAATATGGGTACCATTCTGAGGTCTTGCATGGTATGGATGGGTCTGAAAATAACCACATCCACATGAGGAAAATAAGTCCTTTGGCACTAGATCAATCCTTTAGGAATAAAATTCCATAAATAATGTTATAATACACGTAATATGTCATCTATAGGGGGTCAATTCTCTTCAAGTGCGATATGGGTACCGTTATGATGTTTTGTGCAACATGGATGGTTCTAAAGGCCTTAGCCATGGTTGGGGAAGTAATATTTGTAATTAGACAATAAATGAAGATTTTTTGGATAATGAGTAATTATCAAGGCCTTGAAATACAACACACATCCTCTAAACGTGATATTTTGCATATGAGTTGGATAGATGCATCGTGAGGAGTTTTTGTTCAATAGGAATGGGTATGATAAGACCTAGACCATGATTGGGGAAGAAAACTAAGGTCCTTCATCCATAAATGAATCTTGTAGGTATTATGCTACATAAAATATTCCTAAAACCACCGCAAAACCCTATAGAAGGAACCTTTTTCCTTGAGTGGGATATGGATTCCATTAGAAGGTTTTAGACATAAGTGATTACTCATAGGAATTTATCCCAAGATGAAGTTTATATTACCCTCGTCCCTAAAAATAGGCCTCAAATCACCACATAAACCTGAATAGTTAGCCTATTGGTGGGATATGGAAATCATTAAAATGTCTTTCATATTGGCATGCGTCTTGGTTTCTTAACAATAGTCATTGAAATAAAAACAAGGTTCATTGGATCTTACTAAATCTTCTAGGGTCAATAATAAATTAATATCACCTTGAACCACCACATAAACACTCTCTATATAATATTTAACATTGAAATGAGATATGACCATAATTAGAAAGTTTTAGATGTGATGGGTGGTTCTCCGTTAACCATTTCCATGGAAGAAAATAAAAGGTCATCGGACCTAATGAAGATATTAAGGTGAATGATCCATGAGCAAGTATTTGAACCACTATAGAGGCCCTTTACATGGGATGTTTATCTTTCTCTTAGTATATGGGTTACATTACAAGGTTTTGTGCACCAAGGATGGGTATTGGGGTGTTGACCATTGTAAGAGTAAATAAAGGGATTTAACTCTTACATAAATATTTTAAATATTTGTACATGAATCCAGCCTCAAGGAACCACATAGTCCTTGTAAAATGGATCTTTGACCACTAGGTTAGATATGGGTGCTTAAAAGATTGTTTAAATACTAGTGGTGTATATTATGATCATCACTATGGTTGAGTGAGGAAAAAAGGGGCCATATGACCCAAATGAAGCTTCAAGAAGTCATGGGAAAAAATAAGGTCTTGAAACATTACACATGTCATTTAGACGGGGAATTTATCCACCAAGTTGGATACATATTTTATTAGGATATTGTATTAACCAAGGATGGGTCTCAAGACAGCCTTGACAATGGTCGTATGGGAACCATTGCAATTTTTTCCATACTAGATGGTTCTCAATACATTATTGATGGTCTATGGGAAAAAATCCAACATCTTAGGTACTAAAAGATGATTGAATATTCCATGGAGCATGCATAGGGTAAGAAGCCACAACGCAAGGATTGTAAATGGAATCATTACTCTACAAGAATAATATGGACACCATTAAGAGGTTTGGCACACTACAAACTAGTATTAGTTCCCTAACCATGATTGAAGGACAACCAATTGATCCTAAAAATATTTTTAGGGTTCATGGTTATATGTCCCACTTCTAGATTTCATTCTATCATTCCAAGTGATGACATTGTTCTTATCAACTCACTAAGAATTACGAATGGACTATTTGCAAGAATATTCACCTTGTCCTTAGATATCACATAGATAGATTAAGGTATTAATACTTTAGTTTCCAGGTGTAAAATCCTCTTCTATCAAGAAATCTTAGTCCTTTAATCCTTATATTATATTCATCATTAAGAAAATATTATGAGGTTGTCCCTAAGACTATAGTAATTTATCCTTAGACCATTGTTAGGGCCCTAATAACAATCCCTAGCATTCCAAACTTTTCCATGATGTCCAAAGGATACTTGTGGGATAAAGACTCCATTTATAAGGATTGTGTGGTGGTTATGAATCCTATTGATTGACACAACCTGTAAATTACATCATAAAAAAAATTCTTCTTTTTATAATTGATATACTTATTTGTCGCAAAGTGTCTTCTTAGTAATAAGATGCATTTTACTTGTTCTTGTGAATAAGTTTAAATGGAATTCTTACTTGTTTGACAATAAAGCTTGTCGTCCATCCGATGTTGAATCCGACTATGACGACAATCGAGTTTTTAACCCTCTCTAAGGTGATGAAAAATATTGTTTTAAGGAAATTAAAAGTTTGGTTTTGTTTACCTAGGATTAAATCCTAGACTTTGTACTTTAATCCAAAGCTATTCGTTGCTAGACATATGTTTTATGTGTTATTTTAAACTTTTAAACCCTACCTTCAAAACGTGTTGACATACGGTAATGTATAATCCTTGTGGGATATACAAGTGATGTTGGGATATATACTATAAGGTATGAATATGTCTTTACAAAATTTATGCCAAGGGTTGGCATGTGGCTATGGGAGTCACAAGGTGGAGGACACCTTGCGAGGAGAAGGTTTTAACGAGGTCTTAATGAAGTTTTAAATTTATTTTTTAATAATCCTTGGATGCAAGTTGACAACGCATCCAGGCATAATGAATGAAGTGGCTACCTCAAATATTTTTTGTTGGGAGAATTGATCCTAACCCTTTATGTGTACCTTGTCAGATCCTTTTCGTTGGAAATATATTTTAGGTTTTAAGCCGCATATATTTGGTCGTCACGGTTTTGTTGTCTAGTTTTTGGTGGTGGTTGCTGGAGGTTTCATTGTAAGACTGCTGATTGCATGATGATGCATGCAATGAACTCATTTATAAATCTGGTATGTTTGGCATTGTTTTCTTGGTTTATTGATAGTATACACTGCATTTTAAAGATTTTTAATGGTGTTTTACTGGTATTTAAAAGTGGTTAATGGCTGCTTGGATGTCGTATCTCCTATGCACGGTATAAACCATATTTCATTTTCGTGTGGTAAGATGGGAACCTTGGTATGCTTACTTTGATTCAATTTCTAGTAGAGGGCTTCCCAATCCAACCAGAATTTAACAGGTAATTTTGTTTTTATTTTAAATCTTTACGCTCTTTTAAAAGAAGATTTCACAGGTTTCAGCAAGAACTAAATCGAATGTTTTATTGTGCAACTCAGAGGAATATGAGAGATCTAAGACGACCAAATCCTTATCCCTCTATGTTTTTAGTGAAGGTATGACATTTATTCTCGCATATTCTATTTAAATAAATCTATTTCAACTTCACATTTTAAGGAAATGTATTAACATCACAACTCAGTTTTGACAGGTGAGGCCAATGTGCCAACGAATGGTCACCCAAAATTTTGGGATGATCATGGACTTATAATTAAGGCCCAAGCCCTCAATCAAAGGTAGCTTCTCATTAAAAACGTGTGGGGTTTAATTCTACATTTCTTGTATGCAGGGTTACAGTTTTTTTTGTTGGTAAAGAAATAATAGATAGCTTACAATCTTTAAAATGTGGATGAAGGGTCGACATATGGTCCAAGAAAGAGGGGTGACAGGGTTACCTCCTCTCAAGTTCATCCCTATTTTTTCATGCGGGGAGGAACCCTAACCTTATACTTTGTTTATCACAAAAAGTTTAAGTGACTGCATTTTATACTAACGCTAGCGGTTTGTGTGCATAAATACAATGGCATGACTCCTTCAATTGTGCACTGGATTGACACATCATATTCAGGGTATGCCTCGAATTTATAGTATTCCAAGGGAAGAGTTCCTGGATTACTCTGCTCGAAGTGTTGGCGAGAAAATGGGATTTACAACCCCGATCATATTTAAGATAAGTTTGATTAATAAAATAATGTTGAGTCTGTATTTAGATTTGGAAATCCATGGTGATTTGGAAAATAGACTGTAATTTGGTAATTTAGTTTGTAGGTTAAAATTGAATGATGGGCATACATCCATCTTGGATTATATGGATTTTTTATTCTTCTTAAATGTAATTTAATGTGGATATGGATCTGATTTGGGCTGATAGTCGCTTCCTAGATCTGTATATCTAATCGATCATGAATAGAGTCTCGGCTTGCCGTGATTGTTTTACTTAGATCTATTTGAATGTTTTTCATTGGATCTATTTAAATATTAGTTAATTAGTTTATTTCAAATATGTTATATATATTTATATAAACTAAAACAGACACTTGTTAGTAGTACATAGAATTGTATTTATTTATACAGAGATAGAATCTCTGTGGGAAGCCTCTCGGCTCTAAGATTGATATGTATTGTAATTTAATATTTGATATTTTTGTTTTGTTTTAAAAGCTATGGAGGATACGCCTCATCTCTCCTTATTGTTTATGTAAATTTCTTGAAGAAATAAAGGGTTTGATTTATAGTTAATTAGCCTAATATTAAAACATTCTATAGAAGATTTGTATTTGTTTACAATTTATATTTCTTGTTTTATTTATAGGAAAAGTAAATTGCAATTTCTCCTTTTATGTGCGTACGAAGATTTACTACTAACATAGTATAAAACAAGAATGAATAATAAACGAGTTAAAAATGAAACTAATTAATACATTGTATAATATCAGTTTATAAAGCACTTAGAATTATAACCTAGTTTCAGACTGTAATTATCAAGACCAAATAAATAGGTGAATTTAGTAAGGAACCTATCACCACTATCAAGAAAACTTAACTGGAGATGTTGCTCTTCCCAATCAACTATTACAATAGCCAAAACTTACTTTCTCCAGAACCCGAGAGCTTTTTTGCTCAACCACAAGGGAAAATTTTGATCAATGCACCATCACTTTGCATCAATAGATTATCTCCATATCCATATCCAACCTCCTATTTATTTGATGGACATACTATTTTATAGTATTTTTCTTAAGACTTGGTCATTTATAAGCCTCATACTCTTTAATGCTCCACAAGGAGTCTTGACCTAATTTTGGGAAAGATGCCTCCTACATCACTTGATTTCTCACTCAACAGATTTCTCCATTTTTCATTTCCCCCCATGGGTCAACAAACACTCTTTTAACGACTACTTCAGTTTTGATTCCTCTCAATTATTTAATTATTCAATAATAATAATTCCGTTACATTTATTTTGAATTTCTTTGTCAAAATATTTTAAAAATTAAATATTCAAAGTAATAAGCATTTTAACAATTGTTTGATGTATTACATACACCTTCCCTTTAAGGATAACACTCTCCTCGATGTTATTCTTTTTTTGTCATTTTATTCTTCCTTTATTTAACTTTGAAATAGAACGAGATATGCTTCTTGCATATTACTTTCCAATTCACAACTGGAATCCCGTGGACTAAGGTGCTTCCATTGCACCTTGGCTTGTTTGATGGTACAATTAAGGAGTATAAGTTCTCTCCTGTCGAGAATGTGTTCCAGTTCAACTTGAAATTCTCCTTCGGGTTCCACCTGTATAACGTTCCAGTCAATCACATAAGTAGTATCATGAACGCATTTCTTTAAAATTGAAACATGAAAAACATTATGTACTTTTATTGTAGGTGGTAATGCTAATTTATATGCCACTGGTACATTGTTTCTAAAATTTAAAATGTTCCACAATACCTGGGATCCAATTTTGAGTATTTTCCCAACTAGAAGGAGCTTATTCTAGGTTACACCTTTACATAAACATGATCTCCTACCTGGAACTCTTGTCGAGTTCTTTTTAAGTCGACATAAATTTTCTTCCTATCTTGGGAAACCTTCAAGTACTTATGTTGTACTTGTTTCATTGTTAGTTCCATATCCTTCAATATTTCAGGTCCTAACATTAGTCTATCGACGGGACTGCTCTAAGAAATTGGACTTTTACACTTCCATCCATATAGTATCTCAAATGGAATTAATCCTACTGAAGCTTGAAAATGATTGTTATATGCAAATTCTACTAGATGCAAATAATATTCCCACTTACTTGGTTTATCCATTACGTACATTCTAAGCATGTCTTCCAAAACCTGATTTAATCTTTCCATTTGTCCATCGGTCTAAGGATGATATCCAGTGATAAAATTTAATTGCGTTCCTAATCCTTTAAATAAATATTTTCAAAAAATTTCCAAAAATTTTGCATCTCTGTCCGAAATTACTATTTTAGGTACACCATGCAATCTGAAATTTTCCTTCATAAAAATATCAACAATATTAATATGCTTATATGTAGAATTTACTAGAATAAAGTGGGCTTCCTTTTTCAACTTATCTACCACGACAACGATTGAGTCTTGTTAAAATCCATATTAATAATTTCCCAATTCCATTCTAGAATAGGCAATGGTTGCAACAATATGATTGGATGCTCATGTTCAGCCTTTACTTATTAACATTCAATACATCATGCTAAATATTATGCTACATCCTTTTTCATATTAGGCCAAAAGAAATCCTTCCTTGCCATGGTAATCATTTTTTGATATCCAGGATGTCCTAAAAAAGGTCTTTTATGTAATTCATCCATAATAATTGATTTAATATCCTCTGAATTAGGTATATATAATCTTCTTTTGTGCAATAATAACCCCCTTTTATTCAGACTAAAATATGATTTTACTCGATTTACTTCATTTTCTGTGGTCTTCTCTTTTAATTTCTTATACTCTTTATCAAATTTTTCTGCACTTTTAATTTTATCTTCTAAATATGTTTCATACATATTGCTTGTTGTTGCATACAACAAATTTGCATGACGACTTACTGTGTTTGCCACTTTCTTCTCTTTTCATTTTATATGTTTTATTTCAAAATCATATTCGCTTAAAAAATGATAACCACCTAGCTTATCTAGCATTAAGATTCTATTGATTGAATAAGTATTTTAAACTTATACTATTAGACATTAATAAAATTCTCCTTCCACATTTTAAGCACATGAATGATAGCAACTAAATCTAGATCATGAGTAGAATAATTCTTCTCGTGTTCCTCTATCTTCCTAGACTCATAGGCTATAACATAATTTTTTTGAATTAGTACTCCACCTAGACCTTCTTTGCATGCATCTCTACATACAACAAAATCTTTAAATGATCAATAATTTTTAGAATAGGAGCTATTGTTAACAAGTGTTTTAATTTATTAAAACTCTCTTCACATTTTTTGTTCCAATCAAATTTATTACCTTTCTTTTATAATGAAGTTATAGGATATGTTATCTTAGAAAATCCTTCACTAAATTTACGGTAGTAGCTTGTAATCCCTATAAATGGTAGTATACCAAATACGTTCTTGTGAAGACACCATTAAATGATATATTTAATTTTATCGGGATCTACTAATATCCCTTCCTTATCCACCATATGTCATAGATATTGAATTTTGTGTTTGAAAAAGTCACACTTGCTCAACTTGGAAAACAATTGGTGTTCCCTTAACACTTGTATAATTATTTTTAAGTGTTCTGCATGCTCTTGTTTATTTTTAGAATAGATTAATATGTTATCAATAAAGACGACTACAAATTTATCTAAGTATTTACTTAATATATTGTTTCGTGAACACATAAAATTTTCTGGGGAATTTTTTAACTCAAAGGGTATTACGACAAACTCATAATGACCATATCTAGATCTAAAAGCAGTCTTAAAGAAATCCTCATCATTAATCCATACTTTATGGTATCCAGATCTCAAGTCTATTTTTGAAAAGATTGTTTCCCCTCGAAATTGATCAAATAGATCGTCAATATGAGGCAGAGGATATACTATAAGGTATGACTATGTCTTTAAAATATTTATGCCAAGGATTGGCATGTGGCCACGCAAGGAGTCATAAGGTGGAGGCCAACTTGTGAGGAGGAGGTTTTAATGACCTTTTAATGAAGTTTTAAATTTTTTTGTCATAAGCCTTGGCTGAAAGTTGACATCACAGCCATGTGTAATGAATGAAGTGGTTGCCTTGAATTATTTTTATGGGGAGAACTAATCCCAACCCTCCATTTGTACCTTATCATATCGTTTTCGTGGGAAATATCTTTTAGGGTTTTAAGCTGCATTTACTTGGTCGTAAGGGTTTTTTTGTCTGGTTTCTGGTGGTGCTTGCTAGAGGTTTCTCTTTGAGACTCCTTATTACACGATGGTGCATGTAGTGACCACATTTATCAATCTTTCATGTTTGCCATTGTTTTCTTGGTTTATTGATAGTATATGCTGCATTTTAAATATTTTTAATGGTGTTTTACTCGTATTTAAAAGTGGTTAATAGTCACTTGTATGTCGTATCTCCTATGTACAGTCTCAACCATCTTTCTTTTTTCATGTGGTAAGGTGGGCATCTCAGTATGCTTGCTTCGATTTCTAGAAGAGGGCTTCCCAAGCCAACCAGAATTTAACAGGTAATTTCGTTTTCCTTTTAAGTTTTTACACTCCATTTTAAAAGAAGATTTCGCAGGTTTCAACAAGAACTAACTCGAATATTTTATTGTGCGGGTCAGTGGAAGATGAGAGAGATAGGAGGAGAAAATACTTGTCCCTCAGTGCATTTAGTGAAGGTATGACCTTTCTTCCTGCCTCTTCTATTTAAATAAATTTATTTTGATTTCACATTTTAAGGAAATGTATTAACATCACAACTCGATTTTGATAGGTGAGGCTAGGGTGCAAATGAATGGTCACCAAAATTTTTGGGATGATCCTAGCTTATCATTACAAACCAATCCCTCAATCAAAGGTAACTTCTCATTAAAAATACACAGGGTTTAAGTCTACATTTCTTGCATGCAGGGTTACAAATTTTTTTTTTGGTAAAGAAACAATAGATAGCTTACAATATTTAAAATGTGGATGAAGGGTCAGTGTATGGACTAAGAAAGAGTGGCGAAAGGGTTACCTTCTCTTAATTTCATCCTTATTTTGTCATGTGGTGAGGAACCATAACCTTCTACTCTATTTATCATAAAAGAATTAAGTGACTGTGTTTTATACTAATGCTAGTGGTTTGTGTGCATAAATACAATGGTGTGACTCCTTCAACTGTGCACTAGATTGACCCATTAGATTCAAGGTATGCCTCGAATTTACAATATTCCAAAGGGAAGAGTTCTTGGATTCCTTTGCTCGGAGTTTTGGGGAGAAAAGGGCTTTACAATCTCTATCGATTTTAAGATAATTTTGATTAATAAAAGAATGTTGAGTCTGTATTTTGATTTGGAAATCCATGGTGATTTGGAAAATAGACTCTGATTTGGTAATTTAGTCTGTAGGTTAAAATTGAACGATAGGAAAAAAGCCATCATGGATTATATGGATTTTTTATTTTGTTTAAATGTTAATTTAATGTGGTTATGGATCCTATTTGGGTTGATAGTTGTTTCTTATATCTCTAGATCTAATCAATATTGAATAAAGTCTCGACTTGTTGTGATAGTTTTATTTAGATCTATTTGGATGTTTTACTTTGGATCTACTAAATCTTAGTTAATTAATTTATTTCAGGTTTGTTATCTCTCTCTCTCTCTCTCTCTCTCTCTCTCTCTATATATATATATATATATATAGAGAGAGAGAGAGAGAGAGAGAGAGAGAACATAGAATTATATTTATTTATCAAAGAAAGAATCTCTATGGGAAGCCTCTCGGATCTAAAATGGATACATATTGTAATGTAATATTTGATATTTTTGTTATGTTTTAAAAACTCTGAAGGATACCCCTCGACTCTCCTTATTGTATCTATAAATTTCTTGAAGAAATGAAGGGTTTGAATTATAGTTAATTCACCTAAAATTAAGACAATATTCTATAGAAGATTTGTATTTGTTTACAATTTATATTTCTTTTTTTTTTTATAGAAAAAGTAATGAGTGATTTCTCATTTTTTGTGCATATAAATATTTACTACTAACACAGTATAAAAAAAAGAATGAATAATAAACTAGTTAAAAAGGAAACTAATTAATACATTGTATAATCTTAGTTTATAAAAACACTTAAAATTATAATCTAGTTTCAGAGTATAATTATTAAGACTAAAGAAGTAGATGAATTTAATAAGCAACCTGACACCACTATCAACCTGAACAATCATGTGAATTTGAACAGTCAAGAGAGAGAAATTTGCCAACATAAAATTACTCTCATTATCATTAATCTGTATGTAATACAATGATGATACAATAGGGAGAATTCGAATCCACTAGGTATGATTTGAATTCACCAACTTGGACTGACTCACGTGCTAACCCAATATGGGAAAATCACCACTAGAAGCTAATTAATGTAACTCAGGACAACAAAATTAGTTCTCAGTCAGTTAACTGGACAAGGTAGGTAGGAAAGGGTTCCTAACCTCTTTAAATCAGGAAAAAGTGTCACTATGCTAACTAAATATAAAATAACGGATATCCATTGGAGGATAACTCAAAGCATATTGGGGTGAACTGATGATCAGATTTGCATGACTCAATGTGGGTTCCTAAATTATAGGGCTTGGCCTTTGAATCTCCTAAGCTCATGCAAACTAATGTATCAAGTGGTAGTTTGGGACCTAGATGAGTTCCCCATGGAACTAGTGAAGTTAAAGCATACTCTTAATCTAAGAAATGACATTTAGACTGTTGTGGTCAAGGGAGGATTATTAGTTAATCCTAACACCCCCTTAATCCCAACCTTGACAACATGGGCCCTGAAAACTAAGACCAAAGGTCATCCATACAATCTAATGCAAAAAATAAACTGCTCAATAAACCAAAGAAATTGGGAAAATCTCATGGGACCCCCCCCCCCCCCCCCTCAAAAATGAACAGTAGAACCAAAATCAAGCTTTCACACCAAGAGACAATTTCCTCTTGAATACAAAACTTGTGAAAAAAGTATGCAGTTTGTATCTCTATGGAGAAATAATGTAATGTGATGGTCCTTGTGTGTGCTAGTTCCCTGGTACATTGCATGTGAACCTCTCGACCTTCTTCCAATTAGATGCCATATAGGAGAAGAAATGTTGTTGCTTTTGCAACTAAACTTGCACCTTTCAAACCTCCTTGATAGTATGGAATAGTTCAACTTGGGATGCCATGACTTGGGGCGTTGCTTGATCCCATACAATGGATTCCTCATCTTTCATATCAAGAGAGAATCATTGTACCCCTTAGTCCTTTCCATGTATATTTTTCCTTCCAATTTTTCATGTAGAAAGTTACTTTTTTCTCTTCTCTCAGGAGGAAGAGTGATAGGATCCAATGTTTCATAGTTCTTTAGTGAGCATAATTTTCAATAAGAACTCATCACCATATAACATGTCTCTAGGCGAAGTGGATTTCCTTGACATAGTGCAAAACATGTTCAAAGCATCCTCAATGAACTTTTGAGCCCATTTAGGCCTAGGATTGGGAGTTGGGGCTAGATATGGATCTGATTGAAAATCATCTTCAATTCCAAAAACTTATTCAACTTGGTCCTCTGCTTCAATTTCTAAATATGAGACATTAATCGAAACATAATCATATGAAAAAGGTTTAGGTAGAATGAATTTACCTTCCCTTTTAAATGGCAGTTGAGATTGCACTCGATCTGAGTATGACAGAAAGTGTGAGAATTTATATTCCTTAAAGGAATGGTTTGCAACACCTTTCGCTATCAACTTCCCATTTGATATTTTTGAGATCTCCACTAAGTCAAGATCAAATACAACTCACTTTGGTGATCTTATGTGAGTCATATGGTATACATACAACATATTTGCTGTCAAGGAGGGCACATAGAGGAAATTATTGAACACTCCATGCTCAAATTTGATTAAACCCTTCCCTTCATCTTGGATTTGAGTGCCATATCCCATGTGAATACTTGGACCATCAATAATTTTTAATGAAGAGAATTATTCTTTGGATGCAACCATGTGATTGCAGGTTCCTAAATAAATGAGGAAGGCATGAGATTTTGAAAATATATCCTTCAGTGCATGGCATCTCTCATGACCTTCAGTCTTGTCTCCAAAATCATCCTTCCTTGCACCTTCAGGAAGGTAATTTTTATGTTGTTCAAGGAGTATTGACATCTGATCTATGGTATTTTTTATACAACCTTTATTTATATGGTTTCCTTTCTTACAATAGGATCACTTGCCCTTGTCAAACCTATTATGTTTGTCCTTCTTAGAGCATGAGGCTCCATCTGATGGATCAAAATATTCCTTACATTCGAATTCAGTGTTCCTCTTATCCTTTCCTTTCTTCTTCCTCCTTTCTTGATTATTCTTTGTCTCCCCATCCAAGAGAGATTGATTTTTGGAGGCTCTAAGGGCTCCCATCTATATCAAATTATCTAGTTCCCGAATAAGAGATTATGTGAAGGCATCAAGTGATGGAATTTTCCAATTCAGAGTTTTCAGTCTCCTAGAATGAAAAGTGGATACAAACACTGAGAATTATGGGCCAAGTTTGCTCAGAATAGAGAGCACCAATTGCGTATACTTCTTTTCAATCCCACACTGGATTTACTACATGACCAAGTATTTGAATTTCAAGAATAATTCTTGTAGTTTTGAAGTTGTTGGAATGAAGAGAAATCAACTCATTCTCGAGAATATGAATTCTCATCTCATCCTTCTTTCCAAATAGTGATTTGAGCTTATGTCACACTTCTTTTGGAGTTTTTAATCCATCCATATGGAATATTAACTCCCTGGAGATATGAATACACATGAGACCGAATTCTTCATCCAGTTTTTTCAGGTACTTCGAATTCTCAAGAGGCTACTGGGGTTCAACCTCCTTACTCATGGTAACCCTGTACAAACTTTTTTTTTACAACACAATATGCATATCAGCCCTCCAATCAATATATTTGATGGGTGTGTGTATCCTAGGTGTTAAGGCTGTTGAATCCTCCATCTCGCATCTTCAGGGAGCAACACAAATATTTTGAATTCTTCAATTTACCTGCAAAAACACTTCAATTCAAAGGAAAACCAATTCAATTATTCTATACTTCGACATGTGCACATTCTCTAGGTGCTTCACACTTGGCTAGACTTCTATGGTCAAAATCTAGAGGGAGCAAGGAAAAGATACTAGGAATTATGTGGAACCCAGTTTTTTTGGTGCACCAATGGAAGTTCATGAGGATTGAAGTTGGCTTGATTACCTACTTTGGTACCAGGATTAATTTAGCAAAGCTTATGATCTCCAGGATTTTGGTTAAACCTCACTATGAAAGAAGTATTGAGAAGAAGGAATATATTTAGTACAATGATCCAGCAATCATGTGAAATTGAACAATGAAGAGAGAGAAAGTGGTCAGTGGAACAATACTCTCATTATCATTAATCTATGCATATTACAATTATGATACAATAGGGAGAATTCAAATCCACTAGGTATGATTCGAATTCACCAACTTGGACTGACTCCAATGCTAACTCAATGTGGGAAGATCACCACTAGAATCTCACTAATGTAACTCACAACAACTAAATGAGTTCTCAATTAGTTAATTGAACAAGGTAGGTAGGAAATGGCACCTAACCTCCTCTAATCAGGAAAATGTGGTGCTACGATATCTGAAGATAAACTAATTGATGTCAATCAGAGTATAACTCAATATGAACTATGGTGAACTGATGGTCAAACTCCCATGACTCAGTGTGGGTTCCTAAATTATAGGGATTGGCCTCTAGAGCTCCTAAACTCATGCAAATTGGCGCATTAAGTGATAGGCGGGACCCCATATGAGTTCCCTATCACATTAGTGAGGTGGAAACATACTCCTAAGCTAGGAAATGACATTTAGACTATAACAGTCAAGGGAGGATTATTAATTAATCCTAATAGTATGTATCCCATTTGGTAGCGAAAAATTCCTCTCTAAAGGGTGTTCATACTGGTCCAATTCTTCCATTTATCCCATGAGACATGAATTCTTAATTTAGGGCATATATGTCTCTTCTTTCCCTTCTTGGCCATAGTCAAGACCCTAATGTCCTTCCCTAGTACGAAACATCTCCTATAAGTTCCCATATCCCAATTGGAGATCAAATATTTGTTTTAGAGGGCCTATCTGGTGCTTTGAGTCCATGTTCATGGAAAAAACCCTTAAAATGTTTATATAAAAACTAACCCCCTTTATGTGTGCTTATTACCATGGTCAAGACATAAAGACCCATTATTGTGCACAAAACCTTCTAATGTCACCCATATATCTATTGAAGGAAAAACATGCCCTCCAAAAGGGCCTTTGTAGTGGTTTTAGGAAATTTTCATGGCTCATGCACCTTAAAAGCTTCATTTAAGTCCTAAGAACTTTTAATTTCTCCCACAACCATGGTCAACACCTCCAAGGAAATCCATTTTTTCTAAAAATTTCTAATGGTTCCCATATCTCATATAGAGGCCAAAGTTTATGATCCATACAAGCCTAATTTTGATCATATTACCCTTGTTTTTATTTATTGACCATGAATAATGCCCCAAGACCCATGCTAGGTATGTAAGATATTTTAACGATCCACATATCCCACCAAGATACCAATGATATATCTATACATGGTTCTTTGAGTCCTATTTTAGAGACTAGGACCCCATAAGCTTCATTTTGAGATAAAGTCCCAAAACTCATCTATTATGTACAAAATGCCTCAATGGTACCCATATCCAACTCAAGGAAAAATGTGTTTTCTAGAGGGGTATTATGGCGATTTGATCAATATTTAAGTCCCATAAGACCCATAAACTAATTAAAGGATGAAGGACCTTATTTTCCTCCCATAATCACGGTGAAGACCCAAATACCCATACCTACTACACAAAAACTCGTAGTGATACCCCTATATGACTCTTATAAACAATATGCATTTTAGAGGGCCCATGTTGTAGTTCAATCCCTTGATTATGGCCTATTACACAAAGACTATTTTTTTAGGATATAACTCAATTTTCTCCCGCAACTAGGGTTAAGGCCTTCAGATCCATCTCCAATGTAGAAAACATCTTAAAGGTACCCACATATTTCCTAAAGGATAGTGATACCTTGCAAAGGGAATTTTATGTGGTTTATACCATTATTTATGGCCCTTTATCCTTAAAGGATTCATGAAGGACCCAAGGAACTTATTTTCCTCCCTTGATCATGATGAAAAACTAAATACATGTATCCCTAGTGTACAAAAGTTCATAATAGTATCCATATTCCACCAAGAAGGCAATGACCACATTTAAAGAGCCTAAGTTCTAGTTTTAGGTCATTTTCGTGATTAATAAGCGTTAATGATCCATTTATGGTATAAGGCTCTTTCCTTCCTCCCTTGAATTTGGTCAAGGCATCGATACCCATCCCACTATGAATTTTATTATTATTACTATTCCCATATCCAAATTTTATTTTAAAGATACAATTGAAAAAGTGTATGCTATGGTTCATGTACTTGATCATTTCCCATTACCTCAAGAATTTTATGTTGGGGAAAAATTCCCTCAGTTTATTCCCCAACCATGGTCCAAGGCCCATCACTAGAGCATGAAACATCATATTTCCACTCATATCCAACTTTAAGGATGATTATCTCCCATATAGTTCATGTTGTGTGGCTTGAGACTGTGTATGGTCCTTGGTGCCTATATGCTTCATATAGGGGCAAAGGGCCTTATTTTTCTCCTATTTCCATTGTTAAGGACATAAACACATCCCTACCATTCAAGGAATTATAGGAAAAATTATACTCCACTTTGAGGCCAAACATCCACTTTAGAGGGCCCATGTGATGGTTTGAAACCTTGTTCATAGCCCATGAGACATAGACGTGTCTTCTTAACACTAATGTTATGTTTAGAAATTCATTAAAGAAATCACACACAAAACAAAGAAGAAAATTTACCCTAGAAAACAAGAACTAGGGAAAACGAGGAACGATAAGTCTATTACCTTTTACCACTCCCATCTAAGACAATCCATCCATCAATGGCTAGTCTAGGAACTTTAAAATGGAGTTACTCAATAATTTAATTAGGCTTCATCACATGCAATACCATGGTAACTAAGACTATAAATTTTGCAAATAATACAGTGAAAATATGCTAACTAAGACTACATTTTTCAAATAATTATACAAAACAACCACAAATACAATTTATTTATTATGAATGTTAATTCATTTTCTATATTTAAATTACAATTTTATTTAAATTAGTTGTAAGTTTAAAAATTGTTATTTTTTCCATCCCACTATAGGGGAGATCTTGTAACTTGATGTAACGTTCTTCTTGTAAATGGCCATAAAAAATAAAAATAAAATAATTATCGTCCAACATAAATGTTGGCCACAAAAACAACCTAATGGAGAAATGTTGTAATGTTCCTACCTAACAAAACAATAAAAAATAAAAAATTTAATTATGCCAAAACAAATGTGTGTAATAAAAACAACACAATATGGGGAAGATGTTGTAATGTTCCTACTTAACAAAATAAAAATAAAAATAATTGAATTATGCCCAAATAAAAACCATGTGCAAGGCATCCTAAGCAACCCATGGTTTTATTGTACATGGTTTAGGAGGGCCTTGCAAATGGTTTTAAGACCATGTGCAAGGTCTCCTAGGGAACCCATGGTTTTATTGTACATGGTTTAGGAGGTGGTTGCAAATGGTTTTAAGACCATGTGCAAGGTCTCCTAAGCAACCCATGGTTTTATTGTGCATGGTTTAGGAGGTGGTTGCAAATGGTTTTAAGACCATGTGCAAGGTCTCCTAAACAACCCATAGATTTAGGAGGGCCTTGCACATGGTTTTAAAACCATGTATGGGGAGATGTTGTAATGTTCTTTCCTAACAAAATAAAAATTAATATAAAATATTATATGTGGCCATAAATAGTATTACATATTAATAATAAAAATATTATGTCTACCTTAAATAAAAAGATGTGTCTTTGTACAATATTTAAGAAGAGGTTTGCACCTCCAAAGATTTGATCCTTGCCATAAGTCCATTTTAAACTACTAACTATGGGAGTACCTTTTATTTTTGATAAATTATGAATAGAAATGAATTTTAATAATTGTTTTTATTTTTATTTTTAAGAACATCATGTTAAGTAACATAATGTGACATCTCCTCATAAATAATAATAATAGTAATAATCTATTTGTCTGTGGGACAAGAGACCCTTGGTGTATGAGACCCCTTGTTTGTGGGACAAGGGACCCTCCTCTGCGCAGGGATTTAACTGCCAAAGTCTACAATTGTACATACACTACCCCCACATCTAGATTTGAACCTGTGACCTCTTAAGAGAAAACACATGCTCTTAACCATTAGACCCACTCATGCCAAGAAAAATACCATATTAAGCTATAAAAGCATGTAGCTATTCAGAGATACGGGCCACCTCCGGAGAAGCTGTCCATCTCTCAGGAAATCCCCTCCTGACACGGGTCCGACTAAACTCATGCCGATTAGCACAACCATCGACTCCTCTCTATCAAAGGATGCTAAAATTGGTAAGTACTCATACTCCCTCTACCTCTTTGAGGATGTATCAGAGGCTATGATTGATGATATAGATGTTCTTTTGGGAGCACCTGTTTCTGGTTGCGAGTCTGGTCATATTATGGAAGGGTCCTTCTCTGTAGTCTCTCCTATGGATCCCTTGGCTATTGGTACTTGTGTGCCCCCTCATTCTTCACCTATTTATCCATTTTCTTCCTTGGCTAACCCTGTCGATAGACGACGGGAGGAGCCCTCTCCTTTAACGTCGGTTATGGCAGATGTCTCTGCCGACCCTCCTGATTCTTATCCTGCTTCTCCACCGATTAATTCTTTATCTCTTGCGGTCCCTGTGCTCACCTCCTTAGTGGATTTTCCTCCACTTCCCTTAGCCTCCACCTCACCCCCTATACCCCCTTCTCCATGAAGTCTTATCTCATCCCCATCCTTTTCGGATCCTGCCCTTCATAAAACATTGCCGATTTTTTCTGTTGTAACCCCGTCATCCCCCAATACCATCCACCTCAACTCTATTCGATTCGAGAATGTGACCATCAGGAAGAAGAAGAAGGATAAATTGGGCATTTTTGTCAACCTCTCCTCTGCCTCACCTCCTTACATCCATCTCTCTGTCCGCATAAAGGATGCTACTAGAGGACAAAACTCTCGGGGACTTAGTGCATCTCCTCCCCACCCCTCTGTTCCTTAATGCTAATCATTTCACTTAATGTCAGGGGTCTGAGGGGCAAGACCAAACAGTGTAGCCTCCGCTCTCTCTTTCAGACAATTCGCCCAGATATGATCCTCCTCCAAGAGACTATGTGCAGCTCCTACTTGGCTATGCATGCTTTCTCTAAGCTCCTACCTAATTTGGAATTTTGCGCTACTAGTGCTTCTGGCCTCTCTGGGGGTCTTCTCACTGCATGGAACCCTAGAAAGGTCAAATGTCGTGCATATGAAACCCTTGTCGATATTCTTGTCAAGGCTAATTTCTAAGGCATGGCTGCAATCCTTGATATCATTAACTGTTATGGCCCTTATAAGGACAGGGACATCTTTTGGGAAAGGGTTCACAACAGGGGACTACTTAATTCTCCTCACCTGATACTAGGTGGAGACCTTAACTTAACCATGAATAATTAAAAAATATGGGGAACTAAGGTTGTACTTGATCCCCTTGCTTCCTTCTTTAAGCACCTTTTTGATTCTGTGGGACTTATCGATGTAGCCCCATCTATTGCTGGACCCACATGGAGAAACGATAGGGTGGGGGATCATGGTATCAGTAAAAGACTCGATCGATTTTTAATAGCCTCTAGTACACTGATCCCTTCTCTCCTAGTCCATAGGGTATGGACTCACCACACTGATATTTCTGACCATTCTCATGTCTGTTTTGAATGGAATAAACCCCATGGATCCTGTAACTACCCCTTCAAGTTCAATAGATCATGGCTCATGGATCAGGATTTCACTACTTGTCTCTCAGATAGATGGCCCATACTATCTCCCACCTTGTTTGGATCAGCGATTGAACTCCTCTCTGATAAACTTCGCTCCCTCAAAAAGGATGTTAAGGTCTGGATAAAGGATAAAATCTCTCTCATGGATGCTGAATCGAAGAGATTGGATTTGGAGATCAATGACTTACTCTCAAACTCCTACTTTGGTATCCTCACTCAAGAGGAGCAGTTATCCCTATCCTTGCTCAGGACTGAAAAGAAAAAGATATTGGAGCATCACCTGTTAACCTGGCAGCTCAAAAGCCGTACAAAATGGGCTCTTGAAGGTGACTCTAACACCAAATACTTCCATTCAATCTCTTTTGGTAGGAGAAACCAAAACTCCATTTGGTCACTTATGGATGATGGGGGCCGTGTTATTGAGGATGAATCTGAATTATTGATTATGGGTCAGCAACACTTCTCTCACATCTTCAGTGATGATTATAAGACCTGTCTCCTGGAAAAGCTCAATGTTGTTTCTCTTTACCCTATAATGATCTCCACTAATGATGCTTCTTGTCTCACCCAATCGGTCACTCTTTCTGAAGTAGAATTTGCTCTTCACTCTTTCAAGAAAGACAGGAGCCCCGAACCTGATGGCTGGCCTATTGAATTCTATCTCTACTTCTTTGATTTTTTGGGTGAAGAACTTCTCTCTGCAGTGGACTTTACCCAGGTATCAGGATGTATTCCCCCCTCGCTCAACTCCACCTTTCTGACTCTTATCCCCAAAAAGGAAAATCCCACATCCTTTGCTGATTTTAGGCCTATATCTTTGTGTAATCTACTCTATAAACTAATATCCAAGGTCTTAGCTGTGTGACTTAAACCCTTCCTGGATTCACATATATCTATTGAACAATTTGGTTTTTTGAAAAACCACTAGATTATTGAACCCATTGGTATTGTACAAGAGGCACTTCATACTGTCAAGACTAAAAACTCCTGTGCTCTTATCCTTAAACTGGATTTGGTGAAGGCCTTTGACCGGGTCAATTGGACCTTCATCAGACTTGTACTGATTTATATCGGGCTTCCTCTTCTTGCTGTTAACTGGATCATGGGATGTATTGCATCAAAAAAATTTATTGTGCTTATCAATGGCATCCCCTCAATGTTTTTTTCAGCCTCCAGAGGTATCAGAAAAGGTTGTCCCCTCTCGCCTTTGCTCTTTATACTTGTGATAGAAGGGCTTAGTCTTATGATTGCAGATGCTAGAGATCATGGTTTCATCAAAGGTATTAAGATCTCTTCTTCATTCTCACTTACTCATCTCCTATTTGTTAACGATGTGATCTTACTCGGTTCTGGTACCTTATATGAATGGATGGCCTTTGATATCATTCTCAGCAAGTTCTGCAAGGCCTCAGGGATGTGTATCAGTATAGACAAATCCTGTTTTCTTTACAACAATGTTGATATTGATATTCGGTCTGATATTTCTAAAGCCCTTCCATACAAGATGGAACCTATCTCTTCCGGATTCATATATCTTGGCTATTTTCTCAAGCCCCTGGTTTATAGGGTTCGTGACTGGCACTCGCTGATTAAGAAATTTGAACACCGCATCTCCCATTGGGCTCACAAGATTCTATCCCTCGGTGGTCGTCTGACACTTGTGCAAGCTATTTTGACCAGTATTCTTGTCTACTGGATGGGACTTGCTCCCATACCTGTTTCTGTCATAAATAAGCTTAGGAGTCTAGCCTTTGCTTTTCTCTGGGGATCCACGGGTCATTAGCGCCGGTATCACTTGACAAATTGGAGTGAGCTTTCATGGCCTAAGGAATTTGGTGGATGGGGTATTAAGCAATTAAACTAGTTCAGTATTGTGCTCATATTGAAGAACCTATGGTTTGTTCTTCAGAATGATGGGTTATGGCATCATGTTATATCTAATAAATACTTGAATATGGGCTCGGTTGAGACTTGGCTCAGAGACAAGAAATTCCTGTCTCGTAGTGTTTCTGCTATCTGGAAAGGGTTCTTGATCTCCCTCCCGTGGCTTGGAAGGAATCTTGCTTGGCAGGTTGGTGACAGGAAGCACGTACTTCTTAGCATAGATCCGATCGTTGGGGTATCGGACTCTCTCATGATTCCTCAGGGGCTTCGTGAGTATCTGGTAGATTTGGATATAGTGACACTTGCACATGCTCAAAATACCCTCCCGGATGCACGAAAATACTGGTATACAACGGATGAACTCAGTGTTGGCGGTATATGGAAGGATGCCTGGCAATCTTTTCCAAGGGGCCTGGAAACATGTGGCTTAAGACTTGTTGATCAAAAGGATGCTCTGTCTTGGTCATACAATAGATCGAATGGTACGGTATCTGCCAAACTGATATATGAGTGTATTATTAATGCATCCTCCCCTCTAGCTGGTAGCAGACTTCTTACTCTTATATGGAACAGCATGATGCCCCGTAAAATTTGTTGTTTTATATGGTTGGCTTTGAAGAATAAATTGCTTACTTGGGACAACTTACAAAAACGTGGATGGACTGGGCCCGATTTTTGTATTCTCTGCAGAAGGGATGTTGAAAGTATCGAACACCTATTTTTCTACTACCCTGTCTGGAAAAATTTACTATCAATCCTGTGTGAACAGCATCACTTGTCCCCTCCTCTCCAGCCTGTTAGTCTATGCTCTTTCCTGGATATGTGGACTGTCTCCTTCAATAAGCCTTCTGGATTCTTCTATCTCCCCTTCCTTTCCATGTGGATTATTTGGAAGGCAAGGAATGTAACCATCTTTGAAGGGAAATCTGTTCCTATCATCAGTATGCTCCATCATATTTCTTACTCCTTGCAGCTCTACTGCCCTTCTGTCACTAGAGTAAAAAATCCTAGAGTAATTGGTCCGGGACCTACTCTTATTTATCCCTGTGGTTTTTTTGATGGAGCACTAGTTAATTTTAATGGTGGGGTTGGATATTTTTTGCACCTGAATAAGTTACACTCCTTCGAGTTTGCATTGGGGGTTGGACCCAGTACCAACAACAGGGCAGAATTAATTGGGCTCTGGGCCCTACTGCATACATCCCAAATGATGGGGTTACCCCAGCTCAAGATTTTTGGCGACTCCACAGTCGTCATCAATTGGGCTAAGGGTATTGCTTCCCTTACACTACTTGAGCTTATCCATTGGTGTAGGGACATTAGGAAGATTGGTTCTTGCTTCCTTGAGCTGTCATTTAGCCATGTCTACCGTGAACACAATCAGATTGCTGACTGCCTATCTAAAAAAGCCCTTACTTTGGCTCTGGGATCGGGATTTTACTCTGAATTTTATGACGGTCTTTTGACCTCACAAGATATTTTTATGCTCTTTTGAGCCCGGTGCTGGATCTCCACTTTATTATGCACCTTGGTGATAGTGATGGAGCAGACTCTTTTAGATAGTTGAGCATCATTTTTGGTTCACGGTGGATATGGTTCTATGGACAACAACTTATTTTACTGATGGGATATGTATACAACTTCTGCTCTAGCCCCCTCTTACTCTGATGTGTTGTAACTCTTGCAGGATGCCACTATTATTTTATTCGCAGCATCAATATTATATATTGTAACCCAGATACTGGGATGACATGTAAGATGTCCTTTGATTCTTAATTGAATATCAAGGTCAGGCTTTTTTCTTCTGAAAAAAAACATGTAGCTATTCTCAATACAATAAACCAACATAAAAAAAAATTAATTACAATTTTCTTACCTAACATTACTTTTTCACTACAATGTGTTCTTTTTATATAAAGAAAAATCTACATCAAGGCAGTTTGGTACCCACACCACGAATTATATGATTAAGTTGCAGTCAACAATGAGTTATTATGGTTCCTTGGGGCCGTGAATTTATTTGCCCCAGGCGTGGGGAATTATCACATCTTTGTCTTTAGTCTT
This sequence comes from Pseudotsuga menziesii, assembly GCA_001517045.1. Lineage (NCBI taxonomy): Eukaryota > Viridiplantae > Streptophyta > Pinopsida > Pinales > Pinaceae > Pseudotsuga > Pseudotsuga menziesii. The sequence goes on from LPNX011107788.1 coordinate 637,763, forward strand.
GGTGTGGTAATACTTCTAATGCCTTTACTAAATGTACCAGGGTAATCGCAATGAAACAATATTCTGCAATGATTTGCCTTATCTATAAGATCTACATTAGTCTATTATGGTTGTAATCCTTTATGCTTAACGTATAAATGTTTTAAAGATCATTAGTCTATTTAACGTCGTTGAAATATACACATCCAACGTGAGTGATACTTTAGAATCTTTGAATTATTTATAAATATTGAAACATGGCGAAAGAAAGAAAAAAGTATATATGACAACTAAACCAGCACATGCTGACATTTATCATATTCCAGAAGGTAGGACCAGACCCCTCTATCTTCTGTCAAGCCAACACTCACCATGTGAGTGGAGGGCAGTGAAGTGTATATCGGTTCATCGACTGGGCCGTCCAGCCTGTAGATAGCTACTACCCACCTGTAGGTGGTATCCCATCTCCATCACAACGAATAGCCTGCGGAGCTGGCAGTGATTTGGCCTTTAGATTCCGGAAGGAGCTGCCCAGGGCCGAACATACTCTCTTGGCCATATATAGTTCTATCTATCATTAGACCTGTAGAGAAAAGAGCGGAGTTTAGCGATTTCTGCCAGTCGATTTTCGCTGGATTCGGAATTCGCAAAACTCGATCAGAGGGAGGGTTTTCAGTTTTTACAACAATGGAGGTCTACAGATCGAGATTGGCAGCCATGCGCGCATTCATGATGGCGCTGTTGGTGATGATTATATTACTCGCAGGCGGAGCGGCCGCTGCTGTTAGTCCATCCCCGAGTCCGCAAGCAGGTGGTGCAGCCTCCTCTTATTCTCTGCCATCTCTGGCCGCTCTCTTAATTGCTCCTTTTGTTGCCTACTGTATATATTGATCACAGCTTCCTGTAGATGGGATTGGTTTTAAATTTTCTATGTACGATTAGGGTTAGGGTTAGGGTTTGATTTTTATTGATGTACCGTATTGGGGAAAGGCCGGGTAGGTGATCTCATGGGATTGGTTTCAAATATTCTATTACGATTAGGGTTCGGGTTTGATTTTTTATTTCTGTTTCCTATTGGGAAAAAGGCGGGGTGGGTGATCTTCATTCACTATGAGATCACCATTTCGTCAGATTGCTTGTGGGATTGTTTAGCCATCTAGGAGATAAGTGGAGCTGCATACATGCATGCCACATTGTTGTGAATTTGTGCTACATTTACAGAAACATTTTTATTATTATTTTCCATTTCAAATCGTCGTTACAATCTCTATACAGTTTTATTCGTTTACTTCTGGTTGTGGAATAAGGCTTCAGGGTTTCTTTGATGATGTTTGATTAATATAAAAGGAATAAATCTCTGGATCGTCTGGGATTACTACCTATGTATAAAGCTTTAGCTCTGCTCTAACAGATGACGGCATACAATACTATATTGTACATGCAGGCCTTCGTTGAACTTTATAAGGCAGATATGTGCAAGCGTGACTTCGTTGAAAAGTGTTTATGTATTTGTCTTTCTAATAAAATCTACGTTTATTTATTTCTTAATTTTGCCAGAAGGATTATTTAGAGCAGTTTTAATAAAAATTCCTGTCCATTTTCATGAATATGAAGCAATACAAAAGGTCCTATCATGACAAGATGAGAATTGAGTGATTTCTGGAGAATGTATATATATATATATATATAGATAGATAGATAGATGTATAACAGACACTTTTAACTCGCTTTTAAAGTGCACTCACTTCAGAGGTTGTCTTTCCTGCACAGGAATTGTATATTGTGATAAGCTTTCCCGAATAGCTCAGATTTGCAAAGCCCAGTTGACTCTCAAATTTCAACTTGGATCAATAATATTGTGTGTTGAAATTTATTACAAATATTTAAGGATGGTGATAAAGGCTTGTGTATTAAGGGTTCACTAGAATAGCAATAATTTAGTTAAATAGGTATGAGGGCTATGTAAAGTATGAGTAGAAAATAACTGTAATGTGATTTTTTATTAAAAAAAGATAATTAAACAATTAAGAAGTGGTTATGATTAAGGTTTTTTACTTAGTTATAAATAGTGATTAAGGTTTTTTATTCTTTAGTAATATACATACAAGTATATTGTATTTCAACATAATGTGATTGAAAATCCACCCTACTTTAAGATGCATGTGGATAGGAGTGGGTCCCTTTTTATATAGTGTTTATATAGTATTTTGATAATAAAAAAACTATTTTCTATAGTATTTTTAGATATCTTTTGTATGATAGAATTTTCAAATTTAAGATACATAACACGTGGTGTGATACCTCTATCTTGAACAATTGTTTTCTCTTCTTTAGCTTATTTTTCACTTTAAAAAGAGGACATGAGATCCATCTATATAATTTTCTATGATAAATTTAGATAACCAAGTGCATGTTTAAATTACTCTCATAAAAAAACTTAATTTTGAAAAGAAAATAATTGAAATCAAGTGTTATGAGATTGTGAACTACCAAAGAATGACCATGAAATGGAAGGATGGATTCTCTTAAATTATATAAGAATTTTAGGAGCATATGCACCTTGTCCACATGTACCATGACATTTGATGCAGGAGCATCGTGGCATGCTAACAATGTGATGAGTTGGTTACATGATGCAACATCTTTTGTAACCGTTTGTGCTGAGTCATATTTTGTTAGCGGCTTAAGAATGATTGTGGATCATGACTCCCTGCATGGAGATCAAGCCGCCGATAGTTTGTTTCAGACAAGGACATTTTCATCATGCGTAGTAGTGTTTGTTTTCAGTTGCAGGACCATTCAAGAACAGAGTAGCAATTTAGTTTAAATAGACAGATTAGAGAAGTAGAGGAGGTTCTGCTCTTCATCATTAGAATTTCGAGTTTGCAGAGAAGAGGACAAACGAGTGTCTGGTTCCTACTTGTAAATATTTTGAAGAGTCGGAAGAAGACAGATCCAAGCTGTGTGCATTTTTCTTTGATTGCTTAATAGAAGGATTAACTGTGTGTTTGTAGGGTTGTTAGCCTTTATGCATGTGTTGTGTTGAACTTTGTATCTTTGCAGAGCCGACTTCGATGGTTTCCTAAATTTTTGTGTATTTCAGTGGAGTTATTGAATTCACACATCAATTTCTTGCTTGAATAGTTGAAGTAGAGTGTAGATGCATGGATAAGAGTGTTAGGATAAAGAATCGGAAATATTGCAGATTGGATTGATCAATTTCATGATCAATCGGTGCAACCCACATATTTTCTGCCATTAACAAGTTTTGCAAAGAATGAATGGTCGATATTGAGTCCATAGATAAAGATCTGACAAGCCAGAAGAATTCTGCAATAGAAGTTGCAAGGGAGTTAATAGATCCGTGAAGATCTGTGAGGTCTACACCAAAAAGAAGATCAACGGTCGGAATGAAGGCCACAAAGATCTAACGATTGAGAAATTGCAGAGAGGAAGTTATGGGGAAGCAACTTAGGGAAGTTGGAATCCTGCATCCCACAACCCAGCTGTGAAAACTCTATTGCAGAAAGAAAGTTGTGGAACGATGATTGTGGAGGAAAAATTACGAGAGGCAATTTTAGCGCAGAATTTGGCCATTAGGAAAAATTTGGTAGTCCTACTAAGTGTAGAAGCCACTAGATCTTGGAGGTGTTGGTTGGGTTGGCTGAGGTTGAATCGACCCTGCACCAGTTTTGGTATCAAAGCTGAAAGAGATTTCTTATTGAGAAGTTCCACAGTTGAGGTTGTGGGTAGAATTTTCGAAGGAGAAAGCAGAAGCTCATGTGAGAGAGAAGCGTAGTCGTAGAAGCCTAGAATGAGCAAATAGGAGTGCTCAAGAGGTTCTAGACAAAGGACCAGCATTGCCGAAAGACTAAGGGCCGAGAATAGCCTTGGTGAGGTAAGTTGTAACAGTGTGAAAGAGAACTGTTATTACAGAGGCTTAGTGTGAGAAGATGGTTGCACGCATTGGAAGAGCGAGAGTTCATGAAAGAGGTCGACCAGGGGGGAACGCAGAAGTTCTAGAGGAAATGAGTGAGTTAAGGGCACATCTGGAAGCCATGGAAATGGATAGACGAAGAGACCCGGAAGCAGGGGATGTAAGTGAACCTAAGGATGAAGAGCAAAGAGAAGAAGTTGCACCTATGTAGGAAACACTAGAGTTAAGATATTTTAGATCTATTTTGGGAGCGACTTCAAGGCCGAGACCATATTTTCCTACCAATGATGGAAGTCTCGTCACATAGCATCTCATTGACTAGATTAGTGAGCTAGATAAGTACTTTGAGTACGATGAGGTAAAAGAAGAAAAGAGAGTCAAATTGGCTGTGACAAGGTTGAAGGGGCATGCATCCTTATGGCGGGATAGTGTGCAAGTAGAAAGAAGGAGGAAGAATAAGCCATTGATAAAGAGCTCAGATAAGATGGTAGTAAAGATGAGGGATAAGTTATTTCCCAAATATTACCAGTTGACTATGTATAGACAAGTACAGAACCTTAGGAAAAGATTGTTAACAATGAGGGAGTACACTCAAGAGTTCTATAAATTAAACCTAAGGGATGGATATGTGGAAGAGTCAGCAGAGAAGGCTGCTAGATATGTGAATGTTCTAAGGATAGATATCTAAGAAGACATCAGTATGATATTTCCTATAAAAATGGAGGAGGTGTATCAATGTGCCTTAAGGGAAAAAGAAAATCTAGCAAGGAAGCAGAGCTTCAATAGAGGTCGCGGTCCAGCCAGAGGACGAGGGAAAGTGACTAGAAGAGGAAGATTTGGAGCGTAGAGAGGAGATTCTAGTAACTCTAACCAACAAGAACGGCATGGTAGAGAAGGTGACCTAGTCGAAGAGGACCTTATCAAGGAGGTAGATGTAGAGGAAGAGGTACAGAAGCTGTCGTTAGGTGCTACAAATGCAACCAGTTGGGGCATAAATCATTTGAATTTCCAGGGAAGGAATACGTAGGACAGAGAGGAGCCTATGTAGCTCAAAATGAGCAACAGCAAGACTAGTCGATAGTAGAGGAAGTCTTTCCAAAGATAGGAGAGGATTTGATGATGAACAAGGTCTTGTTGAAACCGGAGAAGGAGCAAGCAGAGCCTGCTAAAATAAAATCATTACTCAAGACTACATGTAAATTCCAAGGGAAGTGTTGTAAGATGGTGATTGACAGTGGGAGTATTGACAATATTGTTTCCACAGAGATGGTGGAAATGCTGAGTTTAGAGAAGACCAAGCATCATGTTCCATACAAAGTATCTTGGTTACATAAAGGACATCAAATCTTGGTGAGTGAGCAATGTGTATTTGATTTCCAAATAGGTCCATAAAAGGACAAGATTCTGTGTGATGTGATGCCCATGAATGTTTGTCATATACTGTTGGGAAAACCGTGGCAATTTGATAAGAAAGTGACTCATGATGGTCAGAGTAGCTATCATAGTTTTGAGCAGAATGGGATAAAACATGTACTTCACCCTTTACAAGAAGGTTTTATAGCAGGACAGTCAACACCCAAAGTTCTGATGTTGTCAGGAAAGGAATATTTACAGCAGGTTGAGAAGGCAGAGTTGAACTACGTGGTAGTATGCAAACCGAGAGTAGTGACGATAAAGACTAACGTGACATATCTACTTGAGAAGATTCAGGAGATGCTGAGTGAGTTTAGTGACATCGTGGTGGATGATTTACCCAATGAGTTACCACCAAGGAGGTTTATAAGTCATCAGATTGATTTTATTCCAGGAGCCAGTTTACCAAACAAGGCAGCATATAGGTTGACACCTCAAGAGAATGAAGAATTGGGGAAGCAGGTCCAAGGATTGTTCTAGAAGAGTCTCAGTCCATGTGCAATACCAGCAGTACTGACACCAAAGAAGGATGGTGAGTGGAGGATGTGTACTAACTCTAGAGAAATTAAAAATATTACCATCAGATATAGGTTTCCATTACCAAGGATAGATGACATGATGGATTTCCTAAGTGGGGCAACGTGCTTTTCAAAAATGGATTTGAAGAGTGGATATCATCAGATCAAGATCAAACAAGGAGATGAGTGGAAGAAAACCTTCAAGACAAATGATGGGTTGTACTAGTGGTTGGTCATGCCATTTGGATTGTCCAACGCACCAAGCACTTGCATGAGATTAATGAATGAATTCTTGAGAGATTTCATGGGTAATTTTGTGATAGTTTACCTTGACGACATTTTGGTTTTCAGTCAAATAGAAGAAGAGCATCTGAAGCATGTGAGATATGATTTAGAGAGACTGCAATAGGAAATGTTGTTGATAAATGTGAAGAAGTGAACATTCATGAAGCCAGAGCTATTATATTTAGGATTTGTTATCTCAAGATATGGGTTGAAGATGGATCCAGAAAAGGTGCAAGAAATCATTGATTGGCCTTCACCTAGAAACATATTTGAGGTAAAAAGCTTTCATGGATTGGAAATTTTTTATAGGAAATTTATAAAGAATTTCAGTCGTATTTGTGCATCTATTATTGAGACAATTAAGAAGGATCGACAGCCATTTCAATGGACAACAGAGGCTGAAAGGATTTTTCAGTTCTTGAAGAAGAAGATCACTGAGCAACAAGTAATTAATTTACAAGACTTCAAGCACCCTTTCCAAGTAAAGTGTGATGTGAGTGGAGTAGCAATCGGAGCTATACTCAGTCATGAGGATAGACCTATAGCGTATTTCAATGAGAAGATAAATGATGCAAAGCATAAGTATTAGTCTTATGACAAGGAGTTTTATGTCATTGTTCAAGCAATGAAGCATTGGAGACATTATTTAATGCCTAGAGAATCTGTGTTGTATTCTGACAACCATGCATTTTAGTATATTATGCAGCGACCTAAGTTGAACCTGAAACATGTCAGGTGGGTTGAGTTCTTGCAGAGCTTTACCTTTGTGTTGAAATACATAAGTGGGCAGTCAAACAGAGTAGATGATTCCTTAAGTAGGAGACTGTTGATTATACAAGAGAATCAAATCCAAGTCTTGGGATTTGAGCATTCAAGGGATTTGTATGAGACTAAGATTGATTTCTAGGAAGCTTACAGGGCTTGTAAGAATCCAGTGGAGGTGAACATAGAGCAATGGATGGAGTATGCGCTACAAGATGGTTTAATCTTTAAAAACAGTAAACTGTGCATACCCAAGTGTTCCATGAGAGAGAACTTAATATAGGAAAAACACAATCGAGGTATGGAAGGTCACTTTGGAAGTGATAAAACCTTTGGAAATTTGGATCATTTCTATTTTTGGCTAAGAATGAGTTCTGAAGTGGAGAAGTTTGTAAGCAGATGCAGAGTATGCCAGTATGCTAAGGGGAGAAGCCAGAACATAGGATTGTATACACCCTTTCCTATTCCAACTAGGCCTTGGGATTCTGTGAGTATGGATTTCATTTTGGGTTTGCTAAGAACTCAGAAGGGACATGATTCTATCTTCGTAGTTATTGATAGATTCACTAAGATGGAACATTTCATTCCGTACTACAATACTAGTGATGCTACACATATTGCTAACTTATTTTTTGATGAATTTGTGAAGCTACATGGTTTACCTGGAAGCATTGTATGAGATAGAGATGTGAAGTTCATAGGTCATTTCTAGAGGACTGGAAGAAGTTGGGTACCAGATTGAATTTCAGTTCAGCATATCACCCACAATCTGATGGAAAGATTGAAGTAGTCAATAGGAGTCTAGGAAACATGTTGAGAAGTTTGATAGGGGAGAGTCCTAAGCAGTGGGACAAAGTCTTAGCTCAAGTTGAGTTTTCCTATAATGATTCACCAAATAGAATTACAGGGATGAGTCCATTTCAAATTTTGTATAGAATGCATCCAAGAGGAGTGTGTGAGCTTCGTGACTTAAGTCAATTGGAGAAATGAAGTGTTGATGGAGAAGAGTTTGGTACAAGTATTAGTGAGTTGTAGGAGCAAGTAAAAGCAAGGTTACAGTAGAGTAACACCAGTTACAAGGCCATAGAATATTCCAAAAGGAGAGAGAAGAACTATGAAGTGGGGGATTTGGTCTTAGCATATCTACAGTGAGTCAGATTTCCAAAAGCAGAGTATAACAAGCTGAAGATGAAGAATATTGGACCCTACAGAATACTAGAGAAATTTTCAGCAAATGCTTATGAATTGGAGATGCCTCCAGGAGTGGGTATTTCACCAATATGTAATGTAGCATATCTATATCCTTATGTAGAAGGTGACATTGGAACCTTTACAAAAGGTGAATATCCTACTGAAGACTTACAATGGGTGAGGCAGATGCCTATGACACAACCATTGGAAGTTGAGGCCTTCTGGACACTAAAGTGGTAAAGAGTACAAGGAAGAAGGATTATCTAGAGTATTTGTTCAAATGGAAGAAACAACCAATGAAGGATTCTACTTGGATGAGCGCTGCAGAGTTGGAATCCAAGGGTTTCACTATAACTGATCTAATTAACATGGGTTCATAATTTTTCTCTATCTTATGAGTCTGATGCAGGAGCATCGTGGCATGCCGACAATGTTATGAGCTGGTCACATACAGTGGCATCTTTTGAAACCTTTTTTATTGAGTCATAGTCTATTAGCAGCATAAGAATCACTATGGATCATGACTCCCTGCGTGGAGATCAAGCTGCTGGTAGTTTGTTTCAGACAAGGACAATTTCATCATGCGTAGTAGTGTTTTTTTTAGTTGCAGGACCACTCAAGAGTAGATTAGCAGTTTATTTTAGATAGACAGTTTAGAGAAGTAGAGGGGGTTCTTCTCCTCAGCATTAGAATTCCTAGTTTGTAGAGAAGAGGACAGGCTAGTGTCTGGTTCCTACTTGTAAATATTTTGAAGAGTCGAAAGAAGACAGATCCAAGCTATGTGCACTTTACTTTGATTGATAAATAGAAGGATTAACTGTATTTTTGTAGGTTTTTTATCCTTTATGGATGTGTTGTGTTGATTTGTGTATCTTTGCAGAGCCAACTTCGGCGGTTTCCTGAATATTTTTGTATTTCAGTGGAGTTATTGAATTCACGCATCAATTTCTTGCTTGAATAGTCGAAGTAGAGTGGAGATGCATGTGCAAGAGTGTTAGGCTAAAGAATCGAGAATAATGCAGGATTGATTGATCAATTTCATGATCAATCAGTGCAACCCGCAGATTTTCTTCCATTAACAATTTTTGCAGAGAATGAACAGTCAAGATTGAATCTGCAGATAAAGATTTGATGGGCCAGAAGAAGCCCGCAACAGAAATTGCAAGGGAGTTAAAAAATCTATGAAGATCTGTGAGGTTCGCACCAAAAAGAAGATCGATGGTCGGAGTGAAGGCTGCAAAGATCTGACGGCTGAGAAATTGCGAAGGAAAATTTGCAGAGGAAGTTGCGGGGGAGAAACTTTGGGAAGTTTCCATCCTGCATCCTGCATCCTACAACCCGCTTGTGGGAAGTACGTTGCGGAACACAAAGTCAAGCATTTGAGATCTCGCAACCTACAACCCAACTATGGAAAATATCTTGCAGTTGCAGAACGATGATTGCAGAACGAAGATTGCGGAGGAAAAATTACGAGGAGGAAATTTTAGTGTAGAATTTGGCCATTAGGATAAATTTGGAAGTCTTGCTAAGTGTAGGAGCCACCAAATCTTGGAGGTGTTGGTTGGGTTGGCTGAGGTCAAACCAACCCTGCACAAACAATAGTGTACACATGGATAGTAGTGATGCATACCAATGATAAGTTTTTTAGTGCTAGTATTTCCTTGAGATTGAGAATTAATCTTTTGCAATTGTGTGGACTGTCTTTTGGACACTATAGACTCTATCTATTTGGATCCATGCATCTTTGTTAATAATTTGGAGCACAATACTTTCCCATTCATCAATATTTGAAGCGTTTGATTGGGTCTTAGCATGAAAATTGGACATGAGTCCTAGTTCTTTTGGAAAGCTACTTAGATTACTTCATGATGACAAATAGTAATCTTAAATGGGATCTTAAGTACTCCAGTATGGAGGTCGACACTCATACATGGGACCATGGTTCCCTAGACTGCTCTAGCATTATAATGTGTTATTCATGGGACATTCATTTATTGTTGTAAATCCTCACTATAGGTGTTGAGGGAAACACACTTTGAAGAATGGTAGAATGTTGGGATCCTCCCATAGAGATGTAATTGGTTATTCCAAAAGGTTAAGTAGAGTAGTCATACCATAGTTATGATGGACATTTAATGTAAAGTGGACTAGTTTGATTATGGTTGTTATAATTAAATACTTAAGGATCACTTGTTAGTTAGAATGGAATAAATATAATTGTTTCTCAATGTAGATAATGTTTATGGTGAGGATTCTCTTGTTATTTATTACTAATTGTGGGTCTTCCTTATGTATATGTGTTAGTGTATTGTACTTGAGCTTACCTCATTGAGGGATCACCCAACCCTAAGAGGAAAGTGGACATGAATGGATTCCTTCCATAAAGGGATCATTGTATTGTGTTCTCCTATATTAAGGATATTTTTTTGGATATATTGTGTATGGGATGGTGCGCAAAATTGGTGGCCTCAAAAGTGGCAATGAATATTTCATGAATACACTCATACAAGAATGCATGTGCATTCATAAAAACATGAACGCGTTCAATTTTCTATAGTTTCGGTGCCTTCTAAACTAGAACATAGGCTAACACATATTTTTCCAAGTAAGCATGCATAAGAACACACACGTGCTTAAAAAAAGCATAGTGCTATTATAATTGAAAAATGTGCTTTAGTATTTTGGCCATAACTTCCTAACAAAACATCAGTTTTTGGAGTTTTCTTATCTCATTGGAAAGGTAATGTAGATTACATCATTAGTATTTATGTTTATAAAAATATTGCATATTTTGAAGAGGAATAGAAAATATATGATTAGGTCATGATCATTACCCCAAACCACTATATAGTCCCTCTAATGAAAATATTTGGTGTTTAATGGTATTTGGTTTCTCTTGTTAGGTTTTTTTAATGAGAGGTAGGCTTCAAGAGAATGACTATTGTAAGGGTAAGAAAAAAGGTAATTAGGATCTAAATTAAGCTCTAGGTCTCTTGAACCATGAATAAGTACTCAAAACCTCACACGACCCCTTTAAAGGGGATGTTTTTCCTCCAAGATGAGTATGATGGATCATATAATGCCTTGGAAAATAAGGATGGGTTTGATGGTTTTAAAAATGGGTATGGGATCAATAAATCAAGAACCTCAAGCCTTATATGGAATTTATAGGGACCAAGGACCATAAAGAACCAAAATACACACACTATATAGGAGATCATTATCCTTAAAGTGTGATATGGTGCATTGGGATAGCCCTTGGATCATACTTGGAGAATAAATTGAGCGCATTATACCCTAAGATAATATTCTTGAGGTAATGAGAAATGATAAACAACATGAACCATAACATAGACCTTTTAAAATGGATCTTTGGAATAAAGTTGGATATGAGCACAATCAAGATCTTTTGCATAGTTGGATGGTTCTCAAGTCCTTGAATGGATTAATTAAAGGAAAAAGTTCCTTATATAGGTGTCTTATGGCCTTGGGGATGATGTACTAGGGAAGAATACCGTGCTTTTGAATCTAAAGAAACCATTAAGGCATCGAGATCCATGAACAATTCTAAGAAGCACCACATATGACTTCTTATGTGTATCCATGGTGTTATGTATTTAGGTCTTGTTAGCATGGATCTTTGGACATGATCAATGGAGGAAGCTTGACCTATGATATCTAAAGTAATATTCTATACATCCATGTCTAAGATGGTTTCCTCCACCCAACAAACATGACCTCCTAAAAGTATCACTAGCCTGTCATTGAGGATGTTGATTCCATTAGGTTGTTTTGAGTAGTATGTAGGCATATTAGGGCCTTGGGAATGATGTTCCAAGGAAGAATACCATACATTTGTCCTTAAATAAACCCTTGAGGAATCTAAATCCCTAAAAAATTCCTAAACGAAACATCCATGTCTTTGTAGGGATGTCCATGGCATTATGAATTCAAGTCTTGTGGCGTTAGGGCCTTTGACATGGTCATTGGACCATGCCTTTATCCCTTAAATTATTGTTGAGGAATAAAAATACATTAACAAATTCCTAAAAGAACTACACGTGACTTCACAAGAGTATCCATGGCACTATGCTTCTAGGTCATATGACCTTGAGACCTTCGACATGGTCAATAGAAGAGAATTGAGGGTTGACTCCATCGAACACACATCACATACTAACTATGACTAAGGATGTCGATTCCATTAGGTGGTTTTGGTTGGTATGTGCATGTCTTACGGCATTGGGAATGATGTTCCAAAAAAATCCATGCCTTTGGCCCTAGAGAAATTGTTGAGCCATTTAGATCCATTAAAAATGACTAGAATCACTATGCATGACTTGGTATGGGTATCCATTGTTACGGAGAGAAATTCCTATGGCTTGGGGTACCACAACAAACAACTTGACTCCAGAAATCAATCTTTCCCAATATGCAATAGAAATAAAATGTCTAACACTAAAGGATCAGACCTCATAACTTATTCCGGACGGTTGAAGTAGATCCCCGTTGAGCTTTCCAATCTTCAGCTTGAATTGCTATCTTACTTCCTCAACAACAAGTAAACAATACAAGCATTCTATATATCATGGTGTTAGATCTATTCTAGCATATATAATCAATAATGTAAAAGCATTTGACATAATCCCATGGATAAAATATTCATTCAAATACACATCATTAGATAGGAAAAGATATTTCTATTAATATAAATCAGAGATTACAAGATACAACCTCTGACAGCACGTCTGCGAACCGGAGAAACTGAATCCCCCACTTGGGCCTCCACCACTTCAATCCTCCATCTCTCGATAGCAAGTTCACAAGCAAGAGGCAAGCTTGGGAAGAAAACAAAAGTGCTCCAAGGGACAAAGGGATGCAGACTCAAGCATAAGTTCAGCAACAACGGACTATAGTTCCGTTGCTCTCAATTCTCTCTTATGCCTTCAATGTACCAAGGGGTTCCTTATATAGATTTTCAAAGGGGTAATGAAAGGTCGAATCTAAGCAATATCAAGGCATATGGAAGGCCAGGATTCAAATGAGTCAGATCCATGTCAAGGAAAACTCCAAAAGGATTTGGATTATTTACACATCCCGATGTATGCGGTTATATGGCTCAAACCCGCGTATGTACGCGCTTATAAGGTTAAAAGTCGTGTATAGCATTTTTCATGTATTTTTAGGGATGATCAAGGAAACATCAAAGGACAAAAAATGGTCCATAGGGGCTAAGGAGTCTGCAGTGGGACAGGGGAAGGCCATACAAAGTGTGATTCACCTAGAGTGGTGAAATACGCTATAACAGATGCCCCCTAATGTGTGAGGTCAGATGGGTCATACGATGGCCGAAATACATTATTAGTCCATCCCAGAAGTGGAGTGATGAAGGATCCAAAATGGAAGACCAACCACCCAATCAGTATAGTACAATAATACAAATTTGCAAATACATATAGCAGTCCCGGATACATAAGAGCAGGGATAATTTTAGGGGCGAATTTTAGCCCAGTGGGCTATTTTTCCATGTTTTTCTCCCAAAAAAGATTCGCCATTTTGCATTTTTTGAAGCCCTATTTCGCCCAATTTTGATGGGGTAAAATTTTTTCACCCTAAAAATCGCCAAATTATTATATAAATGACATAAAATCCTTGGAAATTAAAATATTTTTTGAAAAATATCGCCCATCATTTTATAGTTTGTGTTTTAAGAATTGGTAATATTCGCCAACATTTATACAATTATAAATAAGTATGGTTCCTTAAAATCATCCCTGCATAAGAGTACAATGGCCATGAATAGGCATGATACATGATATCACATATGGGGTCATCGCCACGTACTATATACATAGATCAGAATCTCCATGATAAAGATATACAAAGGACTATGATCTCCAAAATGGTTGAAGATATATAATAGATCAAGATCTCCATAGTGGCTGGAAATATCTGACATACATTGGAATCAAGTCACGAGAGCTGAAATCTCATGAACACTGGCACGATCAAGGAGGTAGCATATAAGAGATGCCACCAATATGGAAGGTCTTCTACACAAACCGCTACAAGAATATGTCCTACTATGCGAATAGAGGTGTCGAGGTCGAACATAGTAGTCCATCATCTGATTACCGGTCATTAATGTATACCGTTAACAGACGCAAGATCACCCACCGATAATGAAAATGGGAATCAAGGTACTTGAGTGCAAACTAACAAGTGTGAATAAATGTGTTGAGGTCAAACACTTGAAAGGATCCATCGATTAGGGGACATTGATGTATTCCCAAGAAACTATCGATGGTGAGAGAACCTACCACTAATGACTGCAAGTCTCAAGGCACTCAAAAATAACTCTAGACTCCAATCCCAGAATAAATGATCTGAATTCGATGGGATGAAATCTGCTGGAAGGAGGGCATTAAGGCATCCCCCATCATCCAACACGAGGTACTCAGCAAAGCTATATAATGTGGAAGAACTCGATCATAAAGTGCACGAACCAGTAACTGTACCAGGAATGGCCGACATGCAAAGTCAAGATAACTGAAGAATGGTCGACTCAGGTTTCAACTTCCTTCGAACAAGAGCATGACGGAGTATGGTGACTGAATAAAGGTAGCATAGAATCGATATACAAACTAGGACATCTCTGTGACACAGGAGGCATCAACAGAGGCTCCATAGGGACTGGAAGCTTAAGCAGTCGGTGGAGATAAACTCAGATAAACGAGTACAGCTCCTAAAGTCAAACTATAACCCAACCAATGGATGTGATATATAGTGCTCTGTTCGAAGGCGACACGACTCAACAGCTGCCAAAGATAACATCTTTCCTTGTCTGGATTTTTTGTTTTTTAATTTTTTTTTGGACTTTTTCAATTATTTGAAAAGCTTGAAAAAAGAATAAACTAGCTTTATAGTTACAAATTAGGAGGAGACGAGTGTCATAAGGGAAAACAAGCTAGTTCCAAGCAGTGGAACATACCTATGCTCAATGCAAGGATACATGTGTAGGATATCGACACTCGGGGGAAAATCCCCGCTCGGTAAAAGGGAATCAAGCTGCGAAGGATATAAAAATGGCTCTCCATGGCTAGACATGAGACAAGCTCGGGCTATATGGCTGAAACGCAATGTCAGGGAAGCCGGCGTAAAGCTCAATAAGGCAGGAAAAGTTCATGATAATGCATTCACAACTTGACATAAGGGAGTCCTGAGGGAAATAGGCCAGCATAAGATCAAGAGGAGTATGAGGCTCTTGCGAAATGTCATGGCAGTACTATACAATGGACTCCCACACCCTAAAGGAGAAAAAATCGGCATGGGCACCAAATGAAAATAAGGCGCTAACTAGAGTACCCATGTAAGGTGAATCTCTACCACTCATATCATGCCACTTCTAAAGCAGCAAGAAGGTTTCGTGACATAATAGAGTGGGTTCGTACCTAAGGTCATGGTGATATGGTCACAAGGTCATGCAAAATGCAAACGGTGGTGAAACCTAACCTATATGCTAGCTTAGACATGATACCTGAGATCGGCATGAACGGGTCAATCCAATGGCTGAAATGGAACTGAAAAAGGACTTCTACAACACCGATTATGTCAAAAACGGTCCAAAATGGTTAGAAAATGTCGAAACTATAGTAAAGGGGGTAAAAATTTTCAAATATTTGAAAATTTTTCTATAAATAGTAAAAAATATAAATCATTTGAAACTTTTGCCCATTTGAGCTCTGACTTTCAACTACAAATTCCAGGAGATCCATCCAGCAGAATTCACAACCGTTTCTTCCAGGTATTTACTCATACTCTCTACTTGTATTTTGACATAATTTTTATAAGTTTTCATGGTCAAATGAATATTTTAGGCCATCCCAAAGTATGTGCTGCGGCCCATGCGGATATCAAGGATTTTTCCATGTATAGGGCTGTATATACGCGGAAAAGGACCTCAAACCCGCATACATACGCAGCTGTTTTCAAAACAGTCGCGTATGAGGCCACGCATAAGGTTTTCTAGTAAACTCATGGACAAATTTTCAATTTCTTTTGCAGGATGGTGCTAGAGTGGAAAGAGCATGAGCATGGTGAAGTAGAGGAAGCAGTAAGGGCCGAATTAATGGCTCAATAAGCTCTTCGTGCATGCAGACTCTACAATTTTTGGTCTCCTTGTGGTTTGAGGTCCAAACCAAGACTGCTACAGATGCTGGTAGACTGCTGGGATCCAGACTCAGAGTCCTTCCATATTGATGGGATGTCCCTCACTATAGAGGTGGAGGACATATACTTTATCACTGGTATTTTTAGACGAGGGGAGGTGGTGAACCTTCATTCCCAAGGTGGTCCAGGTTGTGGCCTGACTATCGATGAGTACATAGCAGTGTATTGTTTTCCAGACACTGAGAAGGTGGGGAGTCAAGTCCCTACCAATGCTATATAGGTTTTGGGCCTAAAGGCCATATTACTGACGCTGGGTAGGATAGCAGGCTTAGCATCACTCCACCAGTCCTCGCGACCTCTGATGTTCTATGCAGTGGAGTGCATGAGACCCACAGTCTATGACTGGAGTACGACACTATTGAGAAACATGAAATACCAGCTCAGTGAGCGTAAGGCTGGCAGGGTACGGAACGTCGGGTTCAGTAGTATCTTGAGCACATTTTTCTTCGAGCGTGTTCCAGGATTGAGCCCTAGAGTGGATGTTCCTCTCCACGGGGTTCGAGATCCAGCCCAACGGTGTTGGGCAGATGCGATGCGCAGACTGGGGGGTGGTAGGGTGGCCAACCCATATCCAGCTGACTTCTTTCCATGGTGGTGACAATAGATAGTTTCCATTGATGACTACCCCTATGCAGGGATAGACTCCCGGGGGGATCTGGACATGCCATTGCCACCAAGATCGGCATATGGCGATATAGGTAACGAATCTCGACCCTCACTCTTTTTTTAAATTTTTGAGGTATTTAATTTTTTTGTATTTTCTTGATTATATGGAATCAAAAAGACATGTTTTTGGGCAACAACACATAGTGACATCTACCATTTGTGTGCATATGTGGAACCACGACGACCAGAGGGCTTCCCACGTCATAGACGGAGGGGAAGAGGAGATGACATCACGGGTGTGGATGCGGAGCGAACGCTCCAGAGAATTCATACCAACTTTGTGAGACTGACTCATAGATTTCCCATGGCACAAGTCGAGGCCATGCTGCGGCAGGTGGTGGGTGTACCACACGCATGGGTGCGTTTATTTCGACGGTTAGCTAGAGCCATAGTGACGTTCCATGATCACAACCCTCTTCTTCCTCCATAGGATTAGACTCCTGGGAGTGTATACATTTTGTACTACCATGTATTATATGATGGTGGCTTAAAAAGCCCCAATTTTGTATCATGACACTATGTATTATCACATTTTTGATGTATATAAAAAAATTTGTGGTGATCAGTTTATTTATTTACATGTGTAAAAATGTGTTTGTGATTAATTTACTATGAATGAAACAAATGCCAATATAATACGTATTTAGCATATGAGTCATCAACTTGATTATTATTTCTTGAAATGTGTATATATGTTATATGGTCAAATTGCCATTCTAACAATCTCACATGTAAGAACCTTCTCAATAACGTCGGATCTCTAACATGGTACAAACCATTGAGCTGTGACACTACTAAATCCGAATCAAGACGTACCTCAAGAGATAGAACGCCATGCAAAATGGCATCCTGTAGAAGCTCAATAACGGCGCTATATTCATCAACATTGTTGGAAGATGGTCGTAGACACACCTCCTGAAGATAGTACCTGACCCATAGGAGTATAAATCACCCAAGCAGCTGAGGCTGAGTGTTGAGTGTGATGGCTTGCACCATCCACGAATCCTATGTAGGTGGAAGAGTCCCTTGACATCTGCCAAAAGAAACGGAAACTAATCACAAACCCGATCACGATAAGAAAAAGACATAAACTATGCAAAGCTGTACAATAATATACAACAAGCAACCTTGTCTAAAGATTATGCATAGTATTTTTTGAGATAGAGCCCATTTCTAGGCTCTGCCAAAGTTGTTTTTTCGTAATCAACTAACTCATAGGCACCCTTCTCTAACACACGCTTGACCACGTAAGGACCATGCCACATAGGATTAAATTTCCCTGCCCCCAATGGTTCTTTCGGTTGATCCCACAAAAGGACCAAGTCTCCTTCACTAAACACTCCTTGATGGACATATTTATCGTACTAGACCTTAACACGACGCTTATTAACCTCTAGAGCCACCAGGGCATCCCGACGCTGCTCATCGAGTTGCTCAAGGTGAACCAAACGCTCCTCCAAGGGTGAAGTGTTTGTTAAGAGTTCCACAGCTAGATTCAATGAAGGAATTTCACATTCAACCTGCAATATCGAATCCACTCCATGTATGAGATGATATGGAGAAAAACCAGTGGCAGTCTTAACCGCGGTTCGATATGCCCACAAAGAAGGATATAACATAATGTGTCAATTATTCTTGCTTTGTGCGATGGTTCGTTGGAGAATGGATTTGAGTGATTTATTCACTGCCTCAACCTGTCCATTCACTTGGGGGTAGTAAGAAGATGAATGTTCTTGCTTATACCCTAACTTGGATGCCAACTCTTCCATCATACGGTTCTGAAAGTGCGAGCCATGGTCAGTGACAAGCTCTTTCAGAATCCCGAACCAAGTAATGATTTGGTTGAATACAAAGTGAGTGGCTGTCTCACAGTCGAATTTTACTGTAGGCATAGCCTCAGCCCATTTCGTGAAGTAATCAACAGCCACTATAATTTGATGGTGCCCTCCAGCCGAAGCTAGGTTGCAATCCATAAATTCAAGCCCCCACTTAGTGAAGGGACTGGCGGTGATAATGGGATGTAACAGGGCAGGTTTCGAGCACATATTACGTGCAAACACCTGGAAAGGGTGGCACCTCTTGACTGCATCAATGCAATCTTTAAATATTGACGGCCAGAAATAACCCGCTCTCAAAATATTTTCAGTTGTAGAAAGGCCAGATAAATGACCACCACACGCCCCTCCGTGGCAATCATTCAGCACAACCTCAGCCTCGTCATGAGTTAAACAACGTCGTAAAATGGAATCTACCCCACAGCGGTACAAAGTATTGTCCACTATAAGGTAGTTCTTAGAGACGTGACGTAATCGTCGTCGTTCATCTCGGGAGAGGTGAGTAGGGGTCCTCTGTGTTTGCAGATATACTATGATATCCCCATACCATGGGTCCAATATAGAGATTAAGAATATGTGTTCATCAACAAACGTATCTTCACATACCAACTCCTCGGTCTCACTCGAAAAATCCGATATGAGTTCTGCAAAGACTAAAGACTTCTTCAATTTTTCCGAAACAAACTCGAGATCAAATTCTTGCAGAATGACAATCCATTTATTATACTTTCCCCCAATCATCCTTCGTGTGAGGACGAACTGAAACAGATTGACATGGGCCACAACCAAGGTCTGGCAAAGGAGAATATAATGTCTCAAACGTTGAACTGCATGTACGGTAGCTAAAGCAAGCTTCTTGACATGATAATAATGAATCTCTGCCTCAATAAGGTTTCGGCTCAGATAATATATGACATGCTCTTAGAGCTCCTCATCCTCCTAAACCAATACCATACCAATCGTCTCTAAGGACGCGGCCACATATAATAAGAAATCACGGCTATAATCCATAGGACTAATCACTGGGGCCGATGCTAGGGCTCGCTTGAGTGCATCGAAGGACTCCTGGGCTCACTCATCCCAATAAAAGGGGGTGTCCTTATTCAAGAGACGCATGAAGCCTCTAGTCAAATTGAAAAATTTGACAACAAATCTTTGTAAGAAGTTTTCCATGCCTTGGAAACACTGAAGAGGACGAATATTCTTCAGGGAAGACCACTGAAGTATTGCCTCAACCTTCAAAGGGTCGACTCTTATACCCTCTTTTGAAATGATGAATCCTAACAAACGACCTAAATTTATACAAAATATGCACTTATGAGGATTTAATATAACTAAATAGTGTCGACATCTTTCGAATACCAATTCCAAGTGATAGGGATGACGCATTCTCATACGAGAATGAGCAGCGAGATCATCCAAAAATACTTCAATAATGGACTTGAGATTGTGGAAGATCAAGGTCATCGCCCGTTGAAATGTAGCTTCGGCATTTTTAAGGCCAAAAGGAATTTTCCGATATGCAAACGTTCCCCAAGGACAAATAAATGCAGTATCATGTTGGTCCTCAGGTTTAATCTGTATCTGATTATACCCGAAAAAGCAGTCCATAAAGGAGAACACTTCGCTCCCCGCACACTCATCCAAAATCTGATTTATAAATGGTGTGGGGAAGTTATCCTTAGGAAAAGCATGATTCAAATCACGGAAATCAGTGCATATGTGGATCACTCCCTGCTTCTTATCCATCGGAACGGGGTTTGAAACCCACTTCGTCAAGGGAATGGGATAGATGAAATCGGCTTTCAACAGCTTCTCTATCTCTGCCTTAATGGTGGGTGCTCTCCTAGGGTTCACGGCGCGTAAATGTTGTCGAACAGGCTTAGCATTAGTGTAAGTCTTAATCTCATGTTCGACAATATGAGGGTCAATACCTGGCATCTCGTCATAAGACCAAGCAAAAATATCACGGAATTCCTTGAATAGTTCGGTATATTCCAGAATCTCAGCTTAGGAACATTTCGCCCCAATATAGACATTCTCTATTGTGCCAGGATTCCGAGAAATGTTGATAGGAATCGTTGAGGATATGTTTTCCATGTTTCCATCAGCCATCAGACCAGGAGAGCTTAATGGAACCATAGGACTACCAACTTTCTGACTAAGAATCTCCCTATAATCCTCATGCTCCAAACGGGCAAGTGTTGGAAGGAAGTATGATCTATGATGAAGTTCCTCCCATGGTGGCTCAACTCCTGACATAGCCTCAATAATCACTTCATCTGAAGGGAAAACCATATCAAGGCAGTCGTGGGCATGAGAAGACTATACTGCCCATGCCGGCAGCACATAGGGGTCTTCCTCCTCTGTCCGCAAAGAGGAATAACGAGGCTTTGCAACACTCTTGAGATTAGCTTTATAAGCTATCATGGCTGTAGGCAATGGCACGCTCATCTCAACAGGCTCATTCGAAATACTCGGTGAAGGAAGAATCCAAGGATCTTCCATATGACTTGTGCGAAAAGGCACCGATATCGTAGAAGTCGAAGCCTCATTGAAACTAGATCCTATCATGAGGATCTGTGCAGGACAACTAAAGCTTCCCATGAGGGATGGATACATGCCTACACCCACACTCCCAGTTGCCGGCTGAGAGTGCTCAACGATCGGGATCAAAGTTCCTGAAGATGCGGTAACAGACGGATTCTTGAATGTCATCTGACCAATCATTACAATCTTCCCGTTATGTGGAAAGCATACAACACGAAACAAGGAAGAAGCAACGGCTTGCATTCTGTACATCCAGTTCCTACCCAGCAAGAGATTATAGTCAAGGGGCGCATCAACCACCTCAACCTATATCGCAACGGTCTTCCCCCCCAAACGGACTTTAAGGGAAGGAAGGATGTCGTGCGGCCTAAAAGATCTCCCATTGAAAGCAGTTAACATAGTGGCTGATTTAGACAGCTCAGGAGAACAGAGACCCTTCCAACAAGCCAAAGACATCACAGAAGCAGCAGCGCCCTCGTCAATCATAGTATGTTTGACGGTCATACCAAGACATTCTACGTGCACCAAAAGAGACACATAGTAGGGAAAGCGAGGCTGATGTCCTGCGGTTTCAAATTTGATCATAGAGGAAGGATCATCATCGTTCACACCAAGGGCAGAAAGCAATGCCTTCCTTTGCGAAGGACAACTCTGAAGCACTTCCAATGCAGACATTGCACAAGGAGTGTGGCCCAAATCCTCGACAACTAAATAATTATGGGCGGCTCGGGCATTTGGATTATGCCCTGAACGCTTAAGGACTCCCTTAGGAATGCAAGGTGCAGCCTCAGGTTTATCCGCAGGTTTCTCAATGTGCAAAGGGGTTTCTAGTGGATCAGGTTCTTTGCCTAGGCTGGGTTGTGACGAACTATAGTCTTTCACATGAGTCACAACCTTGGCAGCACGGACCATGTTAATGCACCCACGACCACTACCCACTGGTGGATCATCATCACTAGACTGGTCATGGGACTTCGAGTTCATATTCTGGTTATGCGGTAAAGGGTTCGTTAGCATAGCTGGGCCTTGTGCTAAGAATATCGAAGCTTCATCAATTCGAGGGCACAAGTAAGTGAGGTGATCTTCCTTACAAAGCTTGCAAGGGAATTTAACCTTACATTTCGCTTGCTTGTCCCCCCCAGCATTTCTACCGTTCTTGTCATTATTTTGAGCATTCTCATTCTTATTCCCACCCTTTCGATTATTATTTTTACCCTTTCTTCTATTCCGTCCGGACTGCTGGTTACCCTTCTGGTCCGATGACTGCACAGAATGTACATTCGCTGTTTGGGTAGGTTGAGACAAAGCCGAAGCTTGTCCCAAGGCAGATTGGTTGATTGACAATTTACTAGCTTGTTTTGCAACCGAATCCGCAGGTTTCGCACTTGCACAACCCACAATACCATCGGCATGTGGTCCAAGTTTGACTTTGGGATCGAAACTGGAATGAGGAGCATTGGGAATAATCTCATACAACAAACCGGACTGAGCATAGATCAAGTCCAGTTCTTGCGCCCTAAAGATCACTTGGTCCTCATTCTACACTCCGGATGTGGAAACATCCTTTGCTATATACGGAAATAATGACTTGAGGAACCACTCGAGAAGGAATTTCGGCGGTATAAAGGCTTTAATTAATCTCTTTCGTCTATGCCACTCTTTAATATGATCAGAAATATGGGTGGCTTTATCTTGCCGAAATGTCTACAAGAGTGTAGTACCAACGTCATTGTGCACTGGTAGCTGGAAGTGATTAAGAAAAGTCATCACGAGGTCGTCGAACAAAGTAAAAGTGCCCCTAGGTAACTCTATATACCATTTCGCAGCAGGCCCTGTGAGGGTGCGTTGAAATAGTCGCAAACGGACTGAGTCCTAATGTAACGAATTTGAAGAGCACCAAAGGTGAAATGTAGTAACGTGTTCGCTCGGATCCTCTCCCAGTTTGCCTTCGAACTTAGGTATGTCCGAAGGAAGCTTGGTAGGGACAGCTAGCCAAGCTGGGTCGTGACCCATAGGATCGTTCATAAGTCTCGATAAGTCAGAAAGGTTAAGCGTCGCAAGGAAAGGTAGCCTAGGATGATGAGGTCGATGGACCGCTCCCTAGTTCATATAGGGTTGACTAGCACCATGGCCTTGACCATAGTGTCCTCCTCATGTCTGACCTGTGTAGGGTGGCGTGGAAGTACCATAATATGGTGGTCCTTGGCTAGTAGGAGCTACAAAGAAATAATTAGGAGAGTAAGCATGTTGTTGATACCCACCTCCATAAGGTGAAGAAACCTGTCCATACTGCATCCCATGATAAGGTCCATAGGTCATCGGATGCGATGCCCCATGAGACACTCCGAAGGTAGGAAGATACGCTCCGGAAGTAGCAAGGTGACCTCTAGAAGCATGAACATAGCCTCCCAACGCAGCGGGTGGTATGTGAACTTGAGACACAATCGGCCTAGTAACTGCAGTATGGACCTGACTCGCAGCCATATATCAGCTCGAAGGACCACATGAATAAGGTGGAGGATGTACATTTGAAGAACTAGGGGTCAAGGATGAAGGAATCTGAGTAATAAGATATGTATTACCTCCTATCGTCACTCGTCTCGGATCTGGTATCCTAATCAGATCGCTAACCCTAGACCTAAGAGGGAGGTATGATGTAGCTTCCACCACTGGGACGGAAGGTGCAATGTGACTAGTGCTCCCAAACCTCTCCACATGGTAAGGAATGAGAGTGCCCCCAGGCATAGTGCTAGGCTCAAAATCGGATTCGACATGAAATGTCAAATCATGCATAGGAAAACCAGACGTAGCATAACTACCGTAGCTAGTAGTGGCGAGTTCAAAATGAGTCTCAGCGTCCTCCGGAATGCCATACCGGTAATGTGTCAATGGGGAGTCCGATCTAGGGTGAGTAGGTCTATCATGCATGGATCCTATCTCAGAAATCATTGGGCCTAAATCGGCTAATTCGGGTGACGGATCATAAGTAGGTGTAAATTCCCCATCATCCACACGAATGGGAGGAGGTGGTTCAGGAATACGTTCTGAAGAATCCCCCATGGTGTGTGAATCAATGTGTGACATAGTCCACCCGGACTGTCTAGGTCTCTCTCCCAAAGGAGGAGGAGAAGTAGAAGGCGAAAGTCCTGCTAAACGACGAGAACGGCGTGGAACCGCACTCGAATCCACGATAACTCAAAAAATAGCAAAGACTCTCTATTTTCGTAAACCCTAGGCCAACTAGCGTGCACAGAGAAATCACTAATAAAATCTAAAGCCAAATGCAAGAAAACAAGGGCTGAATAAGTGAGCTCCCAAATGAAGCAGGTATGTCTCGCCTAGGAGAGGCTTGAGACTCCCATACACAACAAGCGGAGGTACATAACCAATTATTGTGGCCCTCAGCTTCAATGCGTAAAGAGACTGTGCTGTCCGACCCCAACCTGGCTGGGACACCTGCAGAATAACCTCTACAAGTACCCCCTCAATATCCTAGGTAAGGTCACTAAGGTCACCTCAATATACTCAATGCTCAGGCGGACAGTCGTAGGCGGGATTGACCGTATGGGCAAGGTAGCAAAGCCCAAAACTCTCGAAAGAGCCCCCAGATACGAATACAATCCTGGAAATATCTCCAGTGCTACTCAGTTATGACTAGGGGTCA